>LPNX010997648.1:671126-782772 GCA_001517045.1 Pseudotsuga menziesii | reverse complement strand
ACTGAAAAAACACCTATCTTGGAGGACCCATATCTTGAGTTTTGTAACTCCGTTTGACCTCATTTCTATGCCGTTGGAAAGGTATTTCAGTTAGCTAAAATTTTCCAGAAGACACCAAAGTCTGAAAATGCCCAAAAATACCCTTAAAATGCGTTTTTTTGTATATACGCGACTTGCCTTAAGGAAAACCTGCATATGATACGCGAGTTGCTCTATATGATACCCGCGTATGCCTTATATACGCTACTTTCTTTATTAGCAACCCGCGTATGACATGCGACCTTTCTGTAGAGCAACCTCCGTGTATTTTTCGTGTACGCGACTGTCCAGTTATGCAATCCGCGTATGCCTCATTAAAACATAAAAACACGCCTTTTGAGTTAGTTTGGGTAGTTATGCAACTAACTCCTTCAGTTGTAACCACTTTGTCTTCGCCCCTAACTCTTCTTCATCATATAAATAGAGGTAGGGAGGTCCATGAAAGGGGACTTGGAATTTCTGCATTGTTATGCTGGAGGAATCGGGACTCTCTTTGCCCACACCTTTGCCCTGGAGGTCTTCCCCTTGTGTTGCAGAGCTTGGAGGCTGAGTTCTTTGGAGAAGAGAAGCAGCAGAACAAGATCAAGGTTTCGTGAGGTGCCAAACTTGAAGAGAAGGTATACTTGTACTTGTTTTCAAGATTAATAAAGATGTGATGTCCTTCTTCTTCCCAAATCATTGTTCAATGTGTGATTGAATCTCTGTTTATGATCATATTATAATGTTATTCAGATCATTGTTTCAGATTTATTTGATTATCATTTCTTTATATGTGGTCATAATGGTTTGAGGAAGGTATAATTCGTTTTGCAGGTCTCTTGGAGCGAGAGGAGCAAGAAGAGGATTGAAGAGAAAGCTTGGACCAGCCTTCAGTTAATCAGGTGTGGATTTTTCTCATCTCTGAAACTTGCTGAACATTGTGCATCTCTCTTTCAACCTCAGTACGTTGATGGCCTCTTAAACCCTAGCCATAGGACACTTTCCTTTACAACACATCCTTACACAATTTACAAGGAAACTTAACCTTACATTTAGACTGCTTGTCCTCCACAGCATTGCGGGTGTTCTTGTCATTAAAATTGGCATTTTCATTCTTATTCCCACCCTTATGATTGTTTTTACCCTTTTTCTTATTCCTTCCAGGCTGCTGGTTTCCCTTCTAGTCTGATGATTGCATGGAAAGTACACTCGTCGTTTGGGTGGGTTGAGACGAAGCCGTGGCTTGTCCTGATGCAGATTGATTAACAGACAATTGAATCACTTGCTTCATAACCAAATCCACAGGTTTCGCACTTGTACAACCCACAATGCCATTGGCATATGGTCCAGGCTTGATCTTGGGATCAAAACTAGAACGTGGAGTGTTAGGTATGATCTCATACAGAAGTCCGGATTGATCATAAATCAAATCCAACTCCTGTGCCCTAAATATTGCTTGTTCCTCATTCTAAAATCTAGATGTAGAAACATCCTTCATGATGTATGGTAACAACGATTTGAGGAACCATTCAAGGAGAAATTTCGGTGGTATGAATGCTTTAATCAACCTCTTCCATCTATGCCACTCTTGGATATGGTCTGAGATATGTGTGTATTTATCTTGTCGAAATGTCGACAAGAGTTTTGTACCAACACCATAACATATAGGTATATGGAAGTGATTAAGAAAATTCATAGCAAGGTCATCAAAGAAAATGAATACCCCCTTTGGTAACTCTATATACCATTTTTCTCCAGGCCCGGTGAGGGTGCGTTGAAACAGCCTTAAATGTATTGATTCTTCATGTAAGGAATTGGAAGAGCACCAAAGGTGAAAAGTAGTGACATCTTCACTAGGATCTTCTCTTGCTTTTCCCTCGAACTTAAGAATGTCCGAAGGAATCTTGGTGGGGACAGCCGGCCAAGCCGGGTCATGAGATACTAGATCGTTCATGAGTCTCGATAAGTCATGTAAGTTTAGCGTTGCGAGGAAAGGGAGCCTAGGTTGAGATGGTCTATGCCATGATCTTTGATAATTTTGGTTCATATAAGGCTGATTATTGTAAATACCATGGCCATGGCCATAATATCCACCTCCCGTTTGACCCATGTAGGGTTGTATGGAAGCATTATGATGTGGTGTACCTTGACTAGGCAGTGCTACAAAGCCATAATTAGATGAGTAAGTAGGTTGTTGATACCCGTACCAATAGGGTTGATATTTTTTTCCATAGTGTGGTCCATAAGGTTGTCCATGAGAAGCTCCATAAGGTGCCCCATGGGATGTCCCATGAGAAGCTCTGTAGTTAGGGATATGAGGAACTCGTTGCGATGGACTATGAGACAATCTAGAAACAGGAACATGACCTCCTAAGACAACAGGAGGTACTTGACTCTGAGATACTACTGTGTAGGCAGTCGCAGTATGAACATGGCTAGTAGGAAAATTCTGGCCCGACAGACCACGTGAATGAGGGGGAGGAATGGTTGTCAAGAACGCATTTGAAGGAGTAGGATTTGAGGATGAAGGGACTTATTAAGGGATGTAAGAAGTGTTCCCTATGGCCACTCGTCTCGGTTCTGGTATCCATATATGACTACTAACACTAGGTCTAGGACAAAGATGTGAGGTAGCTTCCACCACCGGGATGGAAGGTGCAATGTGACTAGTGCTCCCAAATCTCTCTGCATGGAAAGGAATAGGAGTGCCTCTAGGCATAGTGCTAGGTTCAATATTTGACTCGGCATGATGTGTCAGATCGTGTGTAGGGATATCAGGTATGCCATAATGAATATAACTAGTGCTTGTGGGTTCATGATGAGTCTCGTCACCTAGAAACCAATAATGACGACTTGTGAATGAGGGATCATAACTAGAATGTGAAGGTATATCTGGTGAAGGATCATATACAGGAGTAGAATCTACATCCCCAGCCTCTTGAGGTGGAGAAGACATCTCAGGAATCTCATCCTCATGATCTCCCATCATGTGTGAATTAATGTGAGAAGTAGTCCACCCAGACTGTCTATTTCTCTCTCCCAAAGGAGGAGGAGAGGTGGAAGGAAGAAGTCTTGCTAAACGACGAGAACAGTGAAGTTCTGCACCTGAATCCACAATGACTCAAAAAATGAAAAAGACTCTATCTAATTACGCAAACCCTAGGAAAACTAGAGTGCATAGATCATATACCTATATAATTTAAAGCCAAATCACAAGCAAGTAAGGGTAGGATATGTGAGCTCTCGAATGAAGCGGGTATGTCTTGCCTAGGAGAGGCTTGAGACTCTTATACACAACAAGTGAAGGTTCGTAACCAATTATAGTGGCCCTTAGCTTCAACGCATATAGTGACTATGCTGTCCGGCCCTTACCTGGCCAGGACGCCTGCATAATAACCTCTACAAAGTTACCCCCTCGATAACCTAGGTAAGGAAACTAAGGTCAACTCAATATAATCAATTCTTAGGTGTACAATCGCAGGCACGATTGACTGTATGGGCAGGGTAGCAAACGCCAAAACTCTCTAAAGAGCCCCTAGATACGAATACAATCCTGGAAATATCTCTAGTCCTACTCAGTTATGACTAGGGGTCATCCCAATAAATAACCGCTCACACTGCCTCATGCTTAACTCCCTTGTAAGAGGAGGATCCTGAGAAACACTAATTATATAAAGGAATTTCACACTCTCACCTGGACAGACACATAAATGTTTTGTTTAGTGGTCTTGGAGAATTTACTCACAATGAACTATTCCAAGACCCTAAAACCTAATCTTGTTGGTGCACCCTATAAAAGAAAAGAGTGTAATTCATTTTATTATGCGTTGATTTTAATTGGATTATTACTCAAAAGGGTAAATGATCGTGCAACTAATGGTGTTATGACGCAACAAGAAGTAAAATGCACACTTAACAATCAATGCAAATGCACTGTGTCAAATGAAAAATGGGGTATGCTACTACGTGAAGTGCACAATTTTCCTTCAAATGAAGATACAATCATTCCTATATGAAAGCCTGACTAGTACTTCTCCAAGAAAACCTAATGCAAGTACCATGGAAAATGCAAAATGCAAAAATGCATAATGATGCAAAAAGAAAATATTTTTGTATTTTTTGAATTAAAATGAGATAATGAAGCAAAAGAATGACTCTACCACCCCCAGACTCTGCAAGCACTATTAGACAACACCCAAGCAAAGCACTAAGGTAAAAGAGACCTAATGCACTAATCCCAAACAAAAAATAGAAAATGCAATGACAAGAACATTTGAAAAAATTCTAACTAAAAAAGCATCTATGGTCAGGAAAAAAGGTGCATACAGACTCTAGCAGCATCCAAGAAGACTCACCAATCATCCACACTCACCTAGCAACACTTAATCTTCCTCAAAAAGGAAAAACTCAGGGCATACGCGACTGTGTACAGAAAACCCGCGTATATACGCGGAAATCCCAGTAAAAATCATGTGTACGTGCAACTGTGAAGCCAAATCTCGTGTACAGGAAGAAAATGTGATAAAAAAGAAGGTAAATAGACAAGCTGAGACAAAATTTACCACTATCAAAAAATACCAGGCAAACATGCCCCCATTCCCGACTCAAAAACAGAGAAATCAGAGCAATTTAAGAACATTGAATGCCAATAAAACCCCCAAAGGAAATGACTAAGAACTCCCCAGTATGGTCGTCAATTCTGTTACGGATAAAACTTTCTATGGCTTGGGGTACCACGACAAACAGAGTAACCGCAGAAATCAATCCTTTCCAATATGCAAGAGAAACCAAATATCTAACACTAAAGGATCTCGAAACATACCTTATTCCAGACATTTGATGTAGATCCCTGTTGAGCTTTTCCACTCTCGCTTGTATTGACAAATTTTCTCTCTCAACATTTAGCAAACAAGACAATCATTCTATATGATGGTGTTAGACCTACTCTAGCATATATAATCAATAACATATAAGCATTTAAAAGCATCCATGGATTCAATACTCATTTAAATACACATTATTGGATAGGAAAATATATTTCTATTAATATAAAACAAAGATTACAATAGTGAAAACCTCTGTCGGCACGTCTGCGAATCGAAGAAACTGAGTCCCCCACCTGGACCTCCACCACTTCAATCCTCCATCTCTTAATAGCAAGCTCAGAAGCAAAGGAAATATTGGGAAGAACACAAAGTGCTCCAAGGGACAAAGGGATGCAGACTCAAGTATAAGCTCCGGCAATAATGGACTATAGTTTTCTTGCTCTTCAATTCCTCTCCCTTCAATGTATCCAAAGGGTTCCTTATATAGTGCTTCAATGGGGTAATGGAAGGTCAAATCTGATTGATATCAAGGCATATGGAAGGCCAAGAGACAAGTGACTTGGATCCACATCAAGGAAAACTCCAAAACTATTTGGCCTTTTGAACACATCTCGATGTACGCAGGTTTAAGGGTCATATCCGTGTATATATGCGGAAATGGGTTTAAAAGTCGCGTATGGAAAATAATGCATGTTTTTAGGGATGATCTTGGAAACATCAAAGGTAAAAAAATGGTCCATGGGGTCTAAAGGGTCTGAAGAGGGACAGGGAATGCCATAAAGGTGTGATCCACCATGTGTGGTAAAATCAGCTGTAACACTAAGGTACTAATGATGGATTACTGTTCTAACAATTACATTGTTGTCCTAATTTCCTGTAGATAGTTTCACAAAAATATCTACCTCAGAGGCACCAAGTGAGAAGGAGGTCGAGCCTTGATCCTAAGGAGGTTCCCAATCCAAAGTTGAGGCTACTTCGTAAAAATTTCAATGGAATTATATGATGACACTTGGCACAATGCCAAGAAGAAGGATAAAGGATCTCCAAAACACATTCAAGGGGTATGTGCCCAAATTTAAGTGCTTACTATATGAGGATACCAAGGATCAAATCTTCTAGACATTGAAGAAAAATAAAATATCTTCATCTCTAGGAATGCAAGTAAAAAATGGTATAAAATCTACCTAGTACAACAAGTAAAAAATGGTATGAATTTTTTATATATTTATAGATCAAAGTTGGTGAGACAAGAAAATTCAATACTATCCACCCATGTTTAATTGCACTGAGATAAAAATTATAAACAAAAAATGTATATTAGTTATCATCTTTCATCATCATGCAAGTTTTAATTAACTATTTTTTTTTCCAAATCAGAAAAAAAGTCTACAAAGCTTTGGGTTACTAACCTAGCCTTAGTGGATCTACAATGTCAAAACACTAACATGCTGCTACATCATAACATGGCCACCTGAAATAACCCATCCAATAGGGTAGACTAACACTCCTTCCATACCATGATGCTTGTTAGCAAAAATTATTTATGTTATACTTATGGTAATGTTAGTACTAAAATCCACCTATTAAATTTTTTTCATCTTGGCTGAGTTTCAAGGTTCCGTAGTGCCATCGACGAGCCTCTTGATAAGTTTGCTACATGAATTTCCTCTTTGTCGAGCCTCCATATTTTGCATCAAACTTGTTGAGATTTTTTCTATATAAACTTGATCTTGTGAGTCTTTCATGCTGAAAAATCCATCCTTTTACTCAAATCCTTATCCATGTACCATTTTGCCATTAATTAATTTAAATTATTATTATTTTATGAAAATATGTTTTAATTTTGTATTAAAATAATAGTTTTTATTAATGTGGTGCAAAAGAAATTTTGGACACAAATTCGAGGTCATCATTCAAGTTTTGATAACTACGTGTCTAAGAACCTTGTGAACTTCGGCATATATAAGTACATGAAATATGTTTATGCTCATGTATGCGGGATATTGATAAAAAGTGTCGAGATAAAGTGTTGATCACTAAGGGAGAATATAAGTGTACAAAGCTTGTACATAGAATAAATTCCAAATGCAACATGCCAGCTAGTCCAAGCGTTGAGTTGAATGCTCATGCTTACACCGAGGTAAAGAACCGAGTATTGATTTAGGGCCAGCTTCATCATTCATCTAAATTAAAGAAGGAGAGGATATTTGAGAGTTAGGGGCTATTCACTTGTGGCACAAATAGTATAGAATTTATACAAGTAAATTTGAAATGGAAAATGAATATAAGATACACGGAGGGTTGTCAGACCTAGTTGTACCCCTAAAAATTCCGATCAAACTTGGTTGCACTTCAGAAAGTAAACTGGATCTTATTCACATTGGTATTGGTGGTTTTGAACACTTGTGCTTGCAAGTTATACTGGAAAATGAAAATATATTTATACAGGTGGAATTAAGTGATAACTGGCCAGATTTCAAAGGGTCTGGGATTGCGATTTTGGGGCAGAATAATTGGCATATTTTCTAGTAGTAGAAGATGTAGATTGATAGGAAATATCTTCAGATCATGATCAAATTTTCAATATTCAATCTTAATATAATAAATTTGATCCTTATTTCTAGGTTTCATACTCTAGCACAAGGCCTAAAGGATTTAGGACATGTCAATGATGAGACTTGAACCATTGTGGAGGCTACATTAATTCACCTTCACCAATCAAGCACTTAATTTCACTGCAAAATGAACCATCAAAGTAGGTAGTACTTTAGTATTGAACTTGAATCTGTATTTGGTTGATGGGTACAACTAAGGAATATCCTTTCCATTGTCCCAATGACAACTAGAACATTGCTATTTTGTCACCATATGGACACCACTAATTCTAGTTGAACCTTGGTCCTTTCTTGTACATGAGCTTAATCTTGACACACGTTCTGAGATTAAAATAAAACATGATTAGCAATATTTGTGACTATATCACCTCAATTATCAGTGAATACCAAGAGTTGGATAATCTAACTAACCATTTTTTTTGGAAATGATACTCATAGTAACTTACATCTATCCTTTAGCTAAGCGGTGATAAGGGGTATTTTTATTCCATCAAAATATCCCAAGACTTGCACTTGGACTCATCCACACCCTTTGGCAATCCAATATCCATTATCATGTATCTTTTACATTCTTATAGATGAGCATAATCTTGATACAATTCCAAATTCAAGTAGTTTTGAGTCTATGACTTGATTGTTGATGAAATTGTCATTGATGCCACCATGGAATTGTAGTAGCCCCACAGGTTGTCATTGATTCCACCAAGTCTCACTTGCAGTTACTTGGACCCCTTATAGAGTGGGTTTGCACCTTGAAGAACCTTGTACTGAGTTAACAAGGTCCTTGTACCCACTGAGGCTTGATCTTGATGCCACCACCTCGTAGACGATGTTGAAGACCCTAGAGATGGTGCTGAAGCTCTTGTAGATGATAAAGAGTCCGTAGATGGGTTGGAGAAGCATTTATGACCCATTTTGTGGTCATTCATGCTCTGATGGTGTTATGGTACCCTAGGAGAAGGTCTAGCAACCCGACAAGTGATGTCATGATGGATATTGACCCTTGGAGGTATCCTAGTGTGGTTGAGGTGGTTGAAGAATCCCATGAAGCCCCTTTCTTGATGAAGAAGTCCTTGAGAAGCCCTTGGAACCACAATTGATGGATTAATGGTCCTTAAAGGTGATGATGCGGTCATTAATGACTTGATGAAGATCTTGATTCCTGTGTAGCCCTTGTTGGGGTCATGGAACCCTTGGAGATGGTCATTATGTGTGAGAATGTTTGGCACCCACATAAATAATGGAATGATGACCCTTATACACTATATGATCATTGATGGTGCATTTGGAAATGATTTGGGTCTTGGAATCCATACATATGGTGGTTTGTAAGCCTATGATTGTTGGAGCCTTTGATATGATGGAATATTTGGTCATGATTCCCTCATCAATTGGCGATGGAGTCTTATGTGATGGGATTGAATTCCATGGAAAGTATATTGTTTAAATATTATATGAATTCTTTGAAAAAGTCCTTGAAACCCTTGTTTGTGGTGCCTTGGGTCTTGAACCCACACACTTGGTAGCTTGTTGATGGTGATGTATGATTCTCTTTGTGTTTATATGGATATTGTAATGTAGATTTAGGTAGATCCCATGGATGTGCCTTGATATGTTGAAGAATACTTTGAAGAAGACTTTGAAAATCTTGTAGTTGGTGGTATGGTCTTTGGCACCCTCATGTGTGGGGTCTTTGACGTATTGAACATATTGAATAATTTAAGGGTATTAGACCAATAATTTTCAAATAAACCCATAATAAGGAGATATTCCTCGTCAATCCATTTTTGTGGATATGTGGAGCATCTTCTAACTCCTTAAGGTTGAAGAGATAAGAATTTTTGAAGTTGGTGCACCCTGCCTTTTTGGGTCAATGGACCAAACAAAATAGAATTTAATTATTTCGAATTTGGAATTGCATGTCGACCCATTTTGAGGTACTAAATTTCCTCCACAACCTATATAAATAGAATATCAAACATTTCATTTTTTCATCATCAATTCTCTCAGCATTTTCGCAACTCTTGGAGAAAAGTGCGAAACTTTGTGGAGGAGAAATTTCTGGGAATCTACACTAAAATTTGCATAACTTTCTCATATAGAATCAGAATTACAAAATTATTGGCTCATTGGAAATATTGTTACGAGGGATATGTGGTGATATGATATAGAGCTTTTTTTTTTCTACTATTTCTGAATCTTGTGATATTTGAAAAGGTATGGTTCATGCTTTTGGGTTTCTCTTGTGGTGACACATGTATCTCATGGATAGAGTTCATCTTTGATCTTAGTATGTGAGCCTCTATATTGGTATATATATTTGAATTCATTATGGAGGATATGATGATGATGTTGCATACCTTTATTCTATGATATGATACACTTTATGATAATAATTCATGTGATAATGATGTACACTCTATGATGTTGATGCACTCCTATACAATATGATGTACATGCATACCGTAGTGTGCTGATGCTCTCCTATGCATATGATGCATACTTGATGATGATGATGCATAAATGGTGCACATTGAGATGATGATGATGTATATTTGATGATGAGGATGCATACCCTATGACGATGATGCATAACTATGATGATGATGCATGACGATGCATGCCTTATGTTCACTGAAAGCAGAGAAAAATTACTTGTTCAGTAATTGTGCATGATGAGGTGTACAATGATGTGTACATGAGAATATTGACCATATTGAAAAACATTATTAATGAGAAGAAAAGAATGATCAACAATGATGAGCAAATTTGATGTGTAGAGATACTTGAGCAGTAGTGATGAGCAGCAGTGTTGAGCAGTAGTGATGAGCATATTGACCAGAGATTGATGATCATATTGACCAAAGATTTATGAGCAGTGTTACCGATAGAGTGATGATTATTAGAGATTGATGTGTAGAGCAGAGGTTGATTGTGCTGCAGAGCCATATGATTTCTTTCAAGAAGAATCTTGGTCTTGACTTGGATTGGACTCCTCAAACCCTTCTTAGTTGGAGTTAAGAAAATAGGCTGGGTATTGTTATGAGAGTTGGTGCTCTTTTCACCAGTTGTTGCTGATTATAATCAAGAAGATTGTTGTCTTCCATATAAAATAAATAAAGATAAAAATTCTATATATTCATTAGAGGAAATTTCAACTCAAAATGGGCCTTTTAACTTTAACTCAAATTTCATGTCGTCATGTGTTAGCCAATGAAACTGATTTAAATTTGAAATATTGTATAGGTCTTAAACACTTTTTAATATAAATTTGGGGATACATATCATAAAAAAACTACTTTTTTTGTTTGTATTTTTGACATATCTCCCCGTGGTTTTACTCAAATTTCAATTGGGAGAGATCGTTGGATGTGGAATTAAATTCGGCATCCAACAAGTACCCAGTCGGCATAATTTTGATGGACCTCGCTACCCCAAAAACAAGAAATACCTGAAAAAATGTGATGATGATGTCCGCTACCCCAAAAACAAGAAATACTTGAAAAAACGTGATGATGACATCGTCATCACGTTTTGTCAGGTATTTCTTATTTTTGGGGTAGTGAGGTCCCTCAAAAGAATGCTGAGTGGGTGCTCATTGGATGCGGAATTTAATTCCGCATCCAACGATCTCTCTCGATAGAAATTTGAGTAAAAACACGGGGAGATATGTCGAAAATACAAACAAAAAAGTAGTTTTTTTCTTTTCTTCCTCCAAAATTAATAAATATTATTTTATTATTTTAACTATTATTTTATTAATTGTTTTTAGGAGGCCCATTTTGAGTTGAAATTTCCTCTAATGGTTTTGTCTCTTTTGATGTGATGTTTATGCTTATGACTCATGGTTGATTCAATAGAAGAATATGATTATGTGATTAATTCTTGATATACTTTGATCGATTAAAAGAAGGTAAAAAGGTTTATATTTCTCATGCATTGATTCACCCCATCATTAGTGTGACCATTGTGTCCAACAATTGGTATAATAAAAGGCATTCATCACAAGCGTAGAAAGCTTAAAGGAGATCTAGAGACACAATGGAAGAAAAAGCAGACTCATCCAGGAATTATGTGCCTGTACTTGATGTTACAGACCATTTATATAGGAGGAGAAAAATGAAGGAATATCTGAAGAACTTTGGCATTTGGGATATTGTGATAAATCCACCCACTCTATCAAATAAGAAAGGAAAGGAAGAAAAGAACGATAATACTACATCCTTGAAGTTCCTCATGGATGGAATTCCCAGCTCAATGAAATAAAGTGTAGGGGAGTACACTTCAGCCAAAGATCTATGGTTCAAGGTGGAGAGCCAGTATCCAAAGGCAAGATTAGAACCCTAAAAGACATATCAAGAATCATAAGACAATCCCCCAGAAGAGATCAATCAAGAAGAGGACTTCAGTAAAGGTATGGACTCTTGTGATTGTAATGATATCTTGTGTGATGAAATTGAGAAAGTTCTTGCAGATGAGTATGAAGGGATATCAAAGGTTGCACATGAGATACATCTCGCGTTGCTAAACATTGATCTCAGAGCCAACTAGCTCACAAACACAATAAATATGAACCATAGTGAATTCATGAAGTTAAAAAAGAAAATCTTTGATTCTTTGAATGAATATCAACAGAAGACCATGGCAATGAAAGTGTTTCTTGTGAAGCTCAAACACAAGGACAAAGAGTTGCAGGATAAGATGAAAGATAAGGATGTTGAAGTTAAACAACTAAAGAATAATATGCTAGTGTTTCAAATTTGGAAATATTGTTTCCACCTGCCACACATTGATATGCTACACATGTAGTGGATTTGGTCACAAAGCCCAAGAATTTGCAAGTTAAAGAAGTCAACCAAGGAGGAGTCCTTCATACACATCATCAAGAAGAACCAATGAACCTTGGATGAAGAACAATGTAGGAATATTTGAAGATCAGATGACAAAGGCCTACAGTCAGGGACACTCTTAGGCATGGAGAAATGAATTTGATCAAAGAAGCGTTGAAAGTTCCAACAACTCAATCAAGTGTCGAACATGTAACCATGTTGGTCACATTTATGCATATTGTTGTATGATCAGGTGTTATGGTTGCAGTGGATTTGGGAACAAAGGTCAATATTATTGGAGTACAGGGAAACAACCCATGAGAAGTTTCTCATACAAATCGTCAAGTAAATCTAGTACAGATGAAGGAATGAATACTGAAAGGACAAATTCCAAGAAGCAAGTATGGATGAAGAAGACCAAGCAGTTACAAATATGAGAGGTTAATCATAGTAGGGAGGATAGCTTCCATATGGAAATCTAAGCTTAAGGTGTCTCAAATACCTTAGCACACCTTAGGTTCAAAATACTAGAGGATGAACTCAAAGGATAAAGGATGGTTACTCCAAGTATACAGACAGGTCCTAGGTCACACATATTGACACGAGGATTAATGAGCAGTGATTAGTAATTTTGAATGTAGATATGTGGAAACTATTTTCCATTGATTCAAAAGGGGGAGAGATGAAGACAAAGGGAGAGACAAAGAAAAAAGGGGAGCATGCTCATAGGGGGAGCATGAGTTGCTGCCATCAATGACAAAGGGGGAGATTATTGATGAAATTGTCATTGATGCCAACATGGAATTGCACTGGCCCCACAGGTTGTCATTAATTCCACCAAGTCTTAGTTGTAGTTCCTTGGACCCCTTACAGAGTGGTTTTGTGCCTTGAAGCACCTTGTACCTGTTGCCTCCTTTCACACACCTGGGTTACATGGTATAAATATTCCAGCCACTTGGTGTGTCCTTGGGGGAAAGTCTCGAGTCAAGGCTGTCACCTTGTTCTTGACTCCTCCATTCAGGCTTAACTCCTAACGAAGCCAAGGGGGGTAGATCCTATTAAGTTACTAAGGCAAAATTATTTAGTATGATAATGGTATTAAAGAGTAAGTTTTTTAGGATTTTCGATTTAACAATTGTAAACAACAAATAACATGATGAGATAATCACAAGTAAGCATGAAAATGACACCCAATCACATATAGATTGAAAGAAATAAATAGTTGACCAGTGCCCTGAAAATGGAGTCGAAAAAACAATTAAGAGTGCTTACAAGTGTTGGAGTGAATGTTGTGCAATTGTATCTTGGTTTATTTTAAATTAATGTAAGAAGATGAGTAATTTAAATTAGGCGAGGGAACTCCAGATATACTTAGGGGATACTTGAAGTATGTCCAAAACTAAATCGTCACGGCTACCCGCAAGGAATATGTGGCCTGAATGGAGTCTCTGAGGCTGTTGTTCATAATGCACCCAGAGGTGTAACAAATATCGGCACCCTGAGGTCACTTTTTAGAAGTTCCCGCTTCCTTTGGGTATTTTGCCACCGTAATGGTTTGATCGAGGTGTTGGATTTTCGCCTGATAGTTTGTCAATTTGGGGAGAGTGAATCCTAATTATTCTAGTGACTCAAGTGCTTTTGATGCAGCTTGACTGATCGGACAAACCGCAGCCAAGTACAGAGCATACACACTGGAGTCTTTGTTATTTTTAGTAAATTTTAAAAGAGGTGTTCTTGTTAAAAAGAAAACCCTCCAGGAACCTCTTTCGGTCCAAGTGGACCTCAATCGGGGAATCAAGGAGGGGTTGATTTTATTATGATTAATAAAACAAATGATGATAGAAAATGATGCAAAATAGATAAACAAACCACAATTTTCTAATTAGACTACCACGACCCTTTCTTCACCTTTCGGCTCAAAAGGAGGCTTGTGGGGTGAGTATTAAAATTACTTTGAAACCACTAGATATGGAATATAGAAATGATTATAAGTCAAATTATACTACCCTATATATTATAACTACACTAGATTGAAAAAAGATGAACAAAAAGTAAAAAATGACATAGACACAAATCCCCCCAGGGGGGATGGTGAATAGGCCCGAAAGAGCCTATTCGAAGAGGTACTTCTTTCATTAAAAAAAATTAAAATATCAGAAAACTGAAAATGATCTACTTGTTCCTTATATGAAATGAGACCCAAGGTTTACAAATTGTGAAATTTTGAAAATTTTGGAAGACATAGACCCCTTGGGGGTTTCAAATGGTCCAAAAATGCTTTCCGAACAGTGCCTCCTCCTCTTTTCTGTTAAAACTGATAAAAAAACAGAAATATTATCATATTTAAATATGCCCAAAAGTACATTTAAAGTACTTTTGGATGAACAAACGTTTTACCTAAAAATTCTAAGTTAAAACTAGTTTTTAAAGAAGCGGAAAAAGAACCAAGGAAAGTAAGCTTTCCTTGGGATATTGGACTGCTTTGGGGGAAGCCAATATGAAGAATTGAAATTGATGAATATAAATTTTTATATTCTAAGGAAACAACCATGAATTCAACAAGCTTTAGATCTACTTTCACAGCCTTGAAAATTGACAATTTTCCCTAAAACTAGATCTAGAATGCTTGTAAATTTTCTTTTAGGAATGAGATATAGTTTATGAGATTTAAGGCAGCAAGATATATGTAAAATAAACTATGAAATTGATAGATCTAAACAAATTTAAAGCTACAAAACAATTAACCAGACCGATTTTGAATAAATTTGAAGGAGGAAGTGGAAAGGAAGAGCGCTTGTTGTCGGGGATTGGATTTGCAAAGAAGACTAGTTAGTGGAATGCCAAGGGACAATGCCTTCAAAAAATAGTTGGATTCCCAGTGGATTCAAGCTAGATCCATAGTTCATCCAACCCTTGTTACCTGAAAACTACCAAACAATCCTACACAAAACCTTATGAGATCTGGATAGAAATATATGAAGAAAGAGAGGGATTACATGCACATAAACTTATTTAAACATGTATGATCTAAATATTTAAGCATATATACTATGAGATATTGAAAATAAATTAATATTACTTGCCTAGCTATAATCCTATTGATTCAAATGAATCATTAAGCCAAACAAGATTCAGAAGCAAAAATTGAGAGAAAGCCAATGGTAAAAAGCTGCAAGACAATGTTAAATCCACACATATAAAAGCATTACATAGATTTGGCCTCCAAAGCTTCACTTTATTCCAATAGAAAAAGATATTACACAGTATTACAACAACAATAGCTCCTCAATCCAACTCTAACTAGCTTGGAAGAGGAATCCTGAGCTTTATTTATACAAAGAAAAGGAGATCCAGCTGAGGGGGGGCGCAAATCCCAAGGAGACAGTCCACTACAGCTGAAGGAGAGTCCATCAATTCCTAATCTGAAGTTGAACTGAGCTTCCATTGAGCCTACTTGTCAATTAGGGGTCTGATTGAGCTGACACATAAACCACAAGGCTTCCAGGAGAGCCCACACGTGTGGAGGAGAGAGAGAGGGTGCAATTCCCATAAAGGATGTTGAAGTTCAACTCTGGATCTATCCATATCACCTCCTTCAGTCAAGTATTTGCCAGACCCAGTCAATCTGGTTTAGTTCTAACTGATTTCAATCAAATTGGATGATAATCCATTGATCTAGGATTTGAGATTTGCTCCATTATTCATCAATTTATTAATTAAAATAATAAATAATTGATTTTTTGGGGTTGTCTGACATGAGTGATGGAAAATCACTCAAAACCTGAAAAAAGTGGGTCCATGGGTTTACATGGTGCTCTTAGCTTGAAAATGAGCACCTACATGACTGAAACTGATTATTTGGCCCACTTTTATTACAAAACCAATTTTTCCAATTAAACTATTAAAAAATAGTTGAAGTTTTGGAAAAATTAAATTTTAATAAAAAACACTGAAAAAATTAAAAAAAATTTAAAAAAAAACTAGGGGGACTTAGACATGTTCATATGACTCGACAATGATGCCTAGCATGTTTATACATTGACACATAGACTCTAATAACCTCAATAGGCCTAAATTCCAAGCCGACCACCCCAACTTTGGAGGTATGGAGTGAAAAACTCAGAAATTATCAGTCATTTATTCAACAACCAATAATAACCAAGGGAAAAAACACCCTGGGCTGATCGGATTGACAAATAAAGTTTAAGAGACCGAGTCTTTTACAGATACTATCATGCTAGAACATTTATTACAATTCCCCCATGGGGTATGAACATGTGATATAGTATAACAAGCACTTCCCAGAAGCACTTCCGAAGGTCTTCTGAAGTTCGAACAAAAAATATTTGTCCAGTTCACCAGGATCACTTGATAAAAAACCACTAAGTACAACTTAGGTGGTAACAATACCCAGTTAACAAGGTCCTTGTACCCACAAAGATGGATTTTGGAGCCACCACCTCATAGACGATGTTCAAGACCCCACTAATAGTGCTGAAGACCCTTGAGATGGTGTTGAATCTCTTATGGATGATAAAGAAGCCTTAGATGGGTTGAAGAAGCATTAATGACCCATTATGTGGTCATTCATGCTTTGATGCTTGTAGAAGGAGCAAGTTGACGAAGTCGACTTGAACGAAGACCGACTTATTCGATTAGCCGACTAAGTCGATGGGCCGACTTAGTCGATCAGCCGACTAAGTCGGTCGACCGACTAAACTAGAAGATTAGTCGACTTAACTAACAGTCGTGTCGGTTCACCGAACCGACAGGTAGTTATTTTGTAACTGTTTGTAACTTGTATATATTAGGCTATTGAGCCAAGCAAGAACTCAGTTCAGTTCTCTGCCTTGTATGAACTCATTACATTAATATAATCTGTTTTTCTATCTGTTCCTGTCTCTTGTATCTGATTTATAGTTATGTTTTAGTATGTATTATTGGTAACCTTATGTGATCTATGAGATTACAACATTGGTTCCGTTGCCGGTAGTACATGTCTAAGATATATGCTTACATATGATACTAGAGCAGGAGATCAAGGACTGGTGGGACCGTAAAATTGCGAACTACTTGCAAAATTACGCAAGACGAAACAGATTAACAGTCGCTGAAGCTAGAGCCAGATTTTTCACAGAGACACATGAAAAATTCGTCGAGTCTGTGCCACAACTATTGAAGCAGCTTCTAGATGAGAAGACCGGACGTGACTAAAGAACAACAGTTGCTAGATAAACTGTTCCGAGGGGGACGAACAAATCTGTCGGAGTGGTTTGAGAAAATCGTCGACGACTTCTGTGAGGAGCAAGCAGTTGAAGACAAAACGTCGGTAGAAACTGTAAAAGCGAAATTATACAAATATTTCACCGAACAATTCTTGTGCTCCCTGCCGACCTTGCTGTTCAAATTCTTGATAGAGAACGGAGCAGGCCACATCATCGAACCTAGACCACCACTGTGTGAACAGCCACCAAACACCAATTGGGAGGAAAAGTAGAGGAAGTGGGAGAAATTTATTGTAGAAAGAGAGTGGGAATATTTCTTGAGCAAGTGATTCGAACTATCTGAGCTTCCTAAAAGCGTCGGGTAGGCTATGGGGGGGTAGTTGGTCTTGTGTCGGAGGTAGAGTATAGTGGATCCTAGTCGGCCGAAAGAAGATAGCCGTCACCAGTAATGAAAAGTCGACCGTAGAAGACTTCAAGAAAATAGTACTGTACGGAAGTATGTCGGACATTCAGAAACAAGAAAGGGATGAAAGACAGCAGAGAAGGGAAGTAAGACGTGAAAGAGCCGACGGGCTGCTCAGAAAACAAAACCCTAGGGAGACCGACCGTGAAGAGAATCCGCCAGAGTCGGGTCATGACCGACAAGAAGAGGGTGTAGAGAAAAAGGTGTCCCCTATGGAGGAATAAGTGTGGATAGAGTAGCCAGAAGCTCTCCAATTAAGAGCTCCCGACGACAGAATAACCCTTTCCCCGACAAATCCACGTACTAGAATACAGACTATTATTGAAGATGACCTCTGACTACGAGCTGGTGACATTACTATCTGGAGCCGACTAGGTGATGAACCATACCCGGAACGACATCTTGTCATACGCCGATCGGTCGAAGGAAACTGGGTGACCTTTCAAACGGCACCATCCTTTCAGAGTATCCACTTGCTCTTACCGACATAGGAAGGAGCACCCCCCCTGCCACATACAACTTCAGAAGAAAGCAAAGAATCAGACCTATGCACACAACATTCCAGTGGATCATCGACAATAGAAATCCACAACAACCCACTGTACGTCGAAGACGAATCGACCACCGACGGGACCACAAGTTTCATCGACCAAAATTCCGCAGGCCCGACCACATCAACAACCCCACCACTTTCACCACCACCCACACCTTCGACCCTGCCAACTTCTGAGAGCAGTGAAAGTGACTCAGACATGGGTCATGGAATAGCTCACATTCCTCTCTACGAGGGGGATGAAGACCCCAGATGACATTGGTTCGTCTGCGAGTCCATCTGGGATGCAAACCAGGTGACGGATGAAGACCGACAGATGGCTCACTTTGCAAGAGCCTTACGGAAAAGGGCCTTGACCTGGTACATGACCTTTTCAGAAAGGAAACCCAGAGCAACAAAAGCTGAGATTAAAGAACAGTTCTTATCCTTTTTCAAGACCCCATACGCTAAGCACCTGGCCGCCAAAAAGCTCAAGACAACGCAGCAAAATCCATGGGAGACAGTCTGCGACTACGACAAACGTTGGAAGGACCTATTAAGCCAATTAGATTATGTTATTAATGAGCAACTACTAATTCAATGGTTCCTTGCAGGATTATCACAGAAAGTATGCCAACATATCAGTCTGGAAACGTTCAAGACATATGAAGACGCGCTGACCAAAGCTCTGCAGGTGGAAATGGACGAAGATATACCTACCTATTCGACAGACCACATGTTAGAGGAACAACTCGAAAATGCACAGAAGTCCTTAAAAGAACTGACCCTCAAGAATCAAGAAATATGGTGTACTAAATGTTCGACGGCCGGACACTCGAAAGATAATTGTCGACACGAATACAGCCGACAAGACGTCTGTTTTGTGCAAACCAAAGTATTTTGCAACATTTGCCAGGAACATGGAGATCATTCTATGAAAGATTGTCCATTTAACATGAAGAATGCCAAAGCTTCCTGGTGCACCATCTGTGAGACAAAAAGTCACAATATGGCCGATTGTCAATTAAACCTGAAAAATAGACAGAACTATCAGGTGGTCTACCAGACGAATGCAGTCGCACAAAGCAATGAGCAAAATAATACTAATGACTAGAACGAGAAAAGATACGAAGGCCGACGATATGAGCGTCGGTATGACAATCAATGACAAGGGTTTGGAGGAAGAGGTCAATTCGTCAGGAATCGCGACATACAACCGCGTCAATCTACCCAGTGCTTCATCTGCTATAAAGAAGGGCACCGATGCGCAGACTGTCTGTACAAGGACAGAACTGACCTTAAATTCTGTATGCATTGTGGAGTAGGCGATCACTCTCTGGAGGATTGTCCTACCATGTTATAAAAAATCAATAATAAGAAAAATGTTAATGTCTTGTCTTGTGTACAAAATTATGATGTATTAACTACTAAAAATCTGCATATTGTCACTTGCCAAGGCACAAAAACAGGGCCTGATAACCCCCAAATTAGTAAAATTAACAACACAAATGGTTATCCAGATCCTCTGAAGGAAAAACAAACCTATCAAGAAGCCACCCACATATTTCAAGACATTGCACAGCAAGAAGACATTAATACCAGTCGACTTAGCACGACACAACAATTAACTCATCTCATCCAAACAGATAAATCCATAGCGCAGTTCATTGATTTATTACACGACATAAAAAGTACTAACTTTGGAAAACAAACTAAGAACATTTGCAGCCTAAACCAGAAAGACAAAAATGATGTCGACCTACTTGTCGACCTGGAAATCGAAGGTTATCATGTCCGACAAGTGGTGCTCGATTTTGGGTCTCAAGTAAATATCATGACCAGGGATACATGGGAAAATATGGGAAGACCTCGACTCTATGAGTCAGGCATTTATCTAAAACTCACCGACCAAAGCCTCATCGAACCCATTGGGGTTTGGAAAGATGTCGACACAACCATCAAAGGAATATCCACCAAGGTTGATTTTGAAATTATTGACCCAAAAGAAGGATCTAGCTCCTTCCCAGCGTTAGTTGGTCGACCTTGGGGATGGAAGATGAAAGCCTCCATATCCTTAGACAAGGAACGAATTAAGCTAAAGGAAATGGCCAAAAAGTCACTGTCCCCATTAATCCATCACAAGGACAACCTTGGATAGAACCGATTGATGAGGAAGTCGATGTCAGACAGCTTTACCAGATCCATAACAATACGGACTATACAGAGCCAAACATCCATGAAGAACTTTACTTAGGTGACCAAGACTCCACTGGTTATAATTCAGATGCTGAATTATATGACTGGGAAATGGAAAATTATGAAACACAAGAAAGAGGGTGCTGGACTATACAAAAAGTACAGAAAAAACCCACCCGACAGTGCTTCATTGTATCAATTGTCCCTAAAGTATTTGAAAGGAAAGTCAGGGAACAAACTACCTTACAGCCAACCAGTTTACATACTACTCAATTGCCCAGATATAAGGAGAGAGAATCCCCAATCATGCATGCCGAACAAGTATCTAAAAATATTGGAGAACATGGCCGAATTTAAAGCTTAGTGGAAACATTTACCGGTCAAGCAGCTAGATGGTGGGATACCCATCAGACAAAATTGCAGACCTGGACAGCTGCTTCAACTTTCTTTGTCGAACGATTTGGTGGGAAAAATTTAACTCAAGAGGCTCAAATCCCTATCTTTGTCCAAGGCCAAGACCCAGAAGAACACATCAAGCTTTGTGAAAAGAAGTGGAGACGGCTTGGATACAAAGATGAGCGAGCCTGGCCACATTTGTTCCCTTCAACCCTAGCCGACTTGCCTAATAAATGGTATAAGATGGAGGAAGCTAGAGGAGAAACCTTCTTTTGGCATGAACTTAAAGAAAATTTTATTAATGACTTCCAGTTCATACCTCAAAACGAAAACATGGCTGGGACAACACACCAAATCAAATAGTTTCTTCAACCTACAGAAAAAAAACCCTCCCAAGACCATCGACAGACCAAGGACTGTAACCAGATACAAGATGAATCAAAATCATAGTCGACACATTTACACTTAGAAAATGAACACACAGAAGGTAAGAGTTTCAGATGGAAGACCGACCACATTGAAACAACAAAACCCATTTGCTCAATCCTGAAAGTCGAGACCACCGACAAACTAGACCTTGACAGAATGACTGCAGCCGAATTTTCGGCTACATTCTCACAGTTCAAAGAAGGAAGTCAGACGATCAATGAAGCTAAAGCACCAGAGTGGTTGGATGCCAAGGTGAAAACTAAGGAGGTCGACATTTCAAACGACGACCAACCAAAAATAGCTAAGATTGGGGACTACTGGAATGAACACCAAACCACCGAAATCATAAACTTACTTAGAGAATTCCAAGATGTCTTTGCAAGGGACTACAAAGACTTAAAAGGGTTAGTACAAGAAATGGGAGAAATGAAAATAGATACTAAACCTGACGTCCGACCTGTCAAGAAACGACCTTACAAACTAGCTCATAAGTATAAGGAGATAGTTAAGAAGAAAATCGACAACATGTTAGCAGTAGGGATCATTTACCCTATCGACCAGTCAGAATGGGCAAGTACCATGGTCGTACAGCCCAAGAAACATGACCCGACCAGGTTAAGAATTTGTGTCGACTTTAGGGAGCTCAACAAAGTCACACTCACAGATCCATTCCCCACCCCCTATGCTGATGAAATCCTGAATGAAGTTGCAGGCCATGAATGTTATTCATTTACAGATGGATTTTCAGGATATAATCAAGTACCCATAGCAAAAGAGGATCAAAAGAAAACAACATTTGTATGTGAATTTGGGTCCTTTGCCTACAGAGTTATGCCTTTTGGGTTGAAGAATGCACCTGCAGTATTCTCTCGAATTGTTGTCAAAAAATTCCAAGAGTATATCTATAAGACCATGGCAGTATACTTCGATGACTGGACTATATATTCCACCCTAAAGGATCATTGCACATGGCTCCGACTTATGCTGGAGAGATGTCGACATATACAACTCTCCCTAAATATTAAGAAATGTGTTTTTATGACTCCCATAGGCATTCTCTTAGGGCATATTGTCTGCAAAGACGGTATAAAGGTCGACTTTGCCAAAGTAAAAATCATCCTCGACCTAAAACCCCCAATAAACCCTAAATAGGTTCGGGTGTTATTGGGCCATACAGGATACTATCGGAAATTCATCAGACGCTATTCAGATATGACTTACCCTCTAGAGGAACTGCTAAAAGAAGATTAGGAGTTTACATGGACAAAAGAATGCCAAATATCCTTCGACAAATTAAAAAGAAAACTGGTCGAAGCTCCCATACTTAAATTTCCAAACTGGTCGACCAAATTTCATGTGCATATTGATGCATTAGGCATCACAATTGGAGCCATCCTTACTCAGCCAGGGGATGATGGGATGGATTACCCTATAGTCTACAGCAGTAGAAAATTAAATAAAGCTGAAAGGAACTACTCGACCACTGAACGAGAAGCCCTAGGTATGGTCTTTGCTCTCCAAAAGTATCGACATTACCTATTGGCCAACCCTTTCATATTTTATACCAACCATCAAGCTTTGAAGTACCTTGTTAATAAACCCCTTCATCATGGAAGAATTTGTCGATGGTTACTTATTTTTCAAGAATTTGAGTTTGAAGTAGTGGTCCGACCCAGAAAGCTAAATGTCAGACCCGACCACCAATCACGGATAGACACAGGGGAGGAACCGACCGGAGTCGATGACGACTTGCCGGATGCACATCTATTTCGCATAGAAGTAGTACCTAAAGAACTAGAAGAAATAGCTCAGTTCTTAGAGACAGGTCAGGCACCCGAAGGTCTGAACACCAAGAAAAAACAAATCTTAGCTATGAAGGCTGCACCCTACAGCCTCATCAATGGATTTTTGTACAAAATAGGGTTAGACGACATTCTCAGACGCTGTGTACTCGACCATGAGAGAGAACAAATCATGCATGAAGCACACTATGGACCTGCAGGAGGACATTTTCAAGCGGATACAACTGCAAGAAAAATCCAACAGTCGAGCTTATGGTGGCCGACAATCCACAAAGATTGCAAAAACTTTGTTAGTTGATGCGATAGATGTCAATGACTTGGTCGATCTATGCCAAGAACAGAAATGCCCTTGATATCTATAAACCCTAGTCTCATCTTCGAAATTTGGGATATAGACTTCATAGGACCTTTTCCTATCCCAACCAAACGATCAGGTGCAAGATATATTATCACGACAGTGGAATATGTCAACAAATGGGCAGAAGCTAAACTTGTCGATACATGTTCAAGTGAGGTAGCTGCTAAGTTCATCTATGAAAACATTATCACTAGATTTGGTATCTTTGTCTGCGCTTGTTGGGTCAACTCTCAGAAAATCTGGTCGACCGTCGGATAGTAGTCGAGGTCCTGGGCTTTGGGGTCCTGACCTCGCATGGACCATACTGATGTATGATCAAGTTCTAACTGTATATGACACTCAACAGGGAGGTATCATTAAATTCCCATCCCTTATTCTCTGGATTATCATGTATCATTTTTGTCCAGAAGGTAGTCCAGTCTTCCGGGAGCCGACCAAGTTTCAAATGAACCGCTTTAAACCCTTTTCACAAAAAGGAACCCTGCATGAGATGGAACAGGGGAAAGTCTTCTTGGAAAACTGGTTCCAGTAGTTGAAGGTTCGCACGACGAGGTGGAGGGTGCCCCAGAACATCCGACGAAACCTCCCTGCTGAGTCTCATATACAGTTAGAACTTGATCATACATCAGTAGGGTACATGCGAGGTCAGGACCCCAAATTCCAGGACCTCGACTACTATCCGACAGTCGACCAGATTTTTCGAGAGTTGACCCGACAAGTACAGACAAAGATACCAATTCCAGAGGCTGCCAAACAGGTCGACTTCTCCATCATAGAGCCACTCACTGACCTGGAAAAAGAAGAATACTACGAGCTCAACTTATACATCAGCACATTTGTGTCAGAGGATACCCCGGCCGTGCCCACTAGTCGGGTACATATCACTGTCAAACCTCCAATTGCCAAGGTATTCGACCCCCAGCCGACTGAACAACAACAACCAACAGCACAACCACAACAATAGACAACCCATCTGGCTCCAGCAACCGTTGACCCCACTCAAGTACCGACAGGTGAAGTCGAAGGCGACGACCCAGAATATGCTTTATCCAGAAGCATCATTAAGAAGCTGGCTAAGGAGATAGCGGTCGCTAGGAAAAAAATCAAGGCCCAAAAACTGCAACAAGGTAGGGGTAAGTGCAAGCTTATTCTGGCTGACTCGTTCGACGATGAGGAGGAACTAGCAGTCGCGGCCGTCGAAATTGTCGAGGATGCCCGTGCAAATAAAGTATCAGTTGAAATTCAGTTTCAACGGTATCTGGACGCAGGAGCTCCAGAGGGTCGGCCAAAGAAAGCAAAAATGGCACCGACACCTGAAAATGTGGTCGACCTTGTGTCGACCCCTCCCCCCCATCCCTGACAACCATAGTCGAGGAGCAAGCACAGGTACAGCAGACAGACAGTCCCCATGAGGAATATCAACGAGTCATCCTGGAGGCACTCAGAGCCAGGGTCAACCAGGACACTGAGCTTAAATCTTTCTTCACGACACTCCCTGGACTGTTTAAGTCGGCCCAGAAAATACAAACAAAATCTCCTCTCTATGCCAGCAAAAATCCCTATGCAACTGTTACGACGACATTCACCCGAGACCAACAAGGTGACGTAATAGGAACATCAAAGTCTATCACAGAGCCAATCGACACTGAAGCCCAGGATGACCTACCCACTACACCTTCGGAAGCAGGTATCTCTTCCGACCAAAGTTCACAACAAACTCCAGCCAACCCTTAGACCCCTGTCCATACCCCCACTCCGTCCCCAACACCACCATCATCACAACCTCCTTCACCACCACCACCACCGTTAAAATCCCCACCACCAGAAATACAGCCAAACCCATCATGGCCACCGTTATATTCACAACTGAAAGTGGTCATACCACCTCCTCAAACAGAAAACCCCCGACCTCCATACCACCCCCTCAAAAAGAAACACCCCCGACTTCTACACCACCTAACCAACCAGAAAAACCCTCGACCTCCATTCCACCAACCACAAACCCAACCTCAATTGCTGCAGATACCCAAGAGCAACAGACAGACAAATAGAAGAAAACAAAAGAGCATCATAGAACATCTGGTCTTTGGATTATCCTAAGGGATGCAATTTCCTTGGATGACACAGAGGTCGGCCAACTCCTTAAAACTGTGGCCAAAGAGTCAAAGAAAAGGATAGATCGAAAAAATAAAGAGCTTGTAGCCAAAAATGCAGAAGAAGTCGAGTTTCTCGGTAGATGCAGAGCTCTAGTACAGGCCGTGATACCAGGCCTTATCGAAGTTGACACAGATCAACCACTGGAAAGAGCATATCAGCTATTCTAGATGATGGTATCGACCGTCCAGACCCAGATGCAAGAGACTAAGGAAGAGCAAAAGGAGGATACTGTTCGACTCCTCCTGGCCCAGCACACTGCATTCTCGGAGGCATACAAGGTTCTACAGGATCATATGGAAGAATCAGTTGTCACTGAGGAAGTATTACAAGACTGGCCTACTCACTATGGGCAGGTCTATCAGTAGACAAGGCAGGCGCGACAGGGCATTCAGGCTTTGGAGGGCCGGAATTCGACAGAGGCAGAACTAAGGCAGACCATTGAAGAGCAAATTGTGATGGAAACCAACAAACTGCAGAAGCTAGAACGAGAGCACATCAGTGGGTTCAACAAGCCCTTCCCAATCTAGATAAGTCAACATCATCTGCCCACAGATGAAACGACTCATCAATGCTGCAGAAGAACAAAACAACTTGTTGGGTCCCAACATGGAGAATATTGCAGAAATGCCCATGTCCGAAAAGATGTCGATCCTTTCAAGTATCACCACCTTAACAATCGATATCCAAAAGGCATTGCAGATTTGGACCGACTTTCAGCATGACCTTGCCATCACAGCACCAGCCATTGTCGAAGTCTGCGTCCAAAGGAGACCGACCATCCGGTTGCACAGTCCACATCATGAGCAAGTATGATTGATTCGATAGAGTTTAAAATTTTGTACCTCCCTGTTTCTTCGGGACGAAGAAATGTTTTGTTCGTGGGGGAGATGTAGAAGGAGCAAGTCGACGAAGTCAACTTGAACGAAGACCGACTTAGTCGGTTAGCCAACTAAGTCGATGGGCCGACTTAGTCGATCAGCCGACTAAGTCGGTCGGCCGACTAAACTAGAAGATTAGTCGACTTAACTAACAGTCATGTCGGTTCACCGAACCGACAGGTAGTTATTTTGTAACTGTTTGTAACTTGTATATATTAGGCTGTTGAGCCAAGCAAGAACTCAGTTCAGTTCTCTGCCTTGTATGAACTCATTACATTAATATAATCTATTTTCCTATCTGTTCCTGTCTCTTGTATCTGATTTATAGTTATGTTTTAGTATGTATTATTGGTAACCTTATGTGATCTATGAGATTACAACAATGCTGTCATGGTAGCCCAGGAGAAGGTATAGCAACCCCACAGGTGATGTCATGATGGATCTTGACCCTTGGAGCTATCCTAGTGTGGTTGAGGTGGTTGAAGAATCCTATGAAGCTCCTTGCTTGATGAAGAATCCCTATAGAATCCCTTGGACCAACATTTGATGGATTAATGGTCCTTAAAGGTGATGATGTGGTCATTAATGACTTGATGAAGAATTGGAACCCTCGATGAAGACCTTGATGTTTGTGTATCCCTTGTTGGGGTCATGGAACCCTTGGAGATGATCATTATGCATGAGAAGGTTTAATACCCACATAATTGGTGAGATGATGATCCTTGGACACTATATGATCATTGATAGTGCATTTGGAAATGATTTGGGTCTTGGAATCCATACATATGGTGTTTCGCATGCCCATGGTTGTTGGAGCCTTTGATATGATGAAATATTTGTTCATGATGTCCTCATCACTTGGATATAGAGTCTTATGTGATGGGATTTAAGTCATTGTAAAGTATATTGTTTAAATATTATATGATATCTTTGAAAAATTCCTTGAAACCCTTGCATGTGGTGCCTTGGGTCTTGAAACCACACACTTGGTAGATTGTTGATGGTGATGTATGGTCCTATTTGTGGTTATATGGATATTGGGACATAGATGAAGGTAGAGTCTATGGACGTGCCTTGATATATTGAAGAATACTTTGAAACTCTTGTAGTTGGTGGTATGGTCTTTGGCACCCTCATGTGTAAGGTCTTTGACATCTTGAACATATTAAAGAATTTAAGAGTATTAGAACAAGAATTTGCAAATAAACCCATCATAGGGAGATAGTACTCCCATTTATATATGGATCATATTCCAAATCCTTACGGTTGAAGTGATATTACTTTTTGAAGTTGGCGCACCCCACGTTTTTGGGTTAGTTGACCAAACAAAATAGAGTTTAACTATTTGTAATTTTGAATTGCATGTCAACCCAGTTTGAGGTACTGACTTTCCTCGACAACCTATATAAATAGAATATCAAAAATTTAATTTTTTCATCATCAATTCTCTCAATATTTTTGTAACTCTTGGAGAAAAGTGCGAAACTTTGTGGAGGAGAAATTTCTAGGCATCTTCACTAAAATTGGCATAACTTTCTCATATGGAATTGGAATTACAAAATTCTTGGCTTGTTGGAAAGCTTGTTATGAGGGATATGTGGTGACATGATATAGAGTTTATTTTTGTTCTTATATTATTTCTTCATATTGTGATTTTTGAAAAGGTATGGTTCATACTTTTGGGTTTCTCTTGTGAGGGCACATGTCTCTCATGGATAGAGTTCATCTTTGATCTTTATATTTGAACCTATATATTTGTATATATATTTGAAGTCATTATGGAGGCTATGATGATGATGTTGCATACCTTTATGCTATAATATGATACACTTTATGATGATAATGCTTGTGATAATGATGTATACTATATGATGTTGATTCACTCCTATACAATATGATGTACATGCATACCATAGTGTGATGATGATCTCCTATGCACTATGGTGTATACTTGATGATGATGATGCATGAAAAATGCACAATGAGATGATGATGATGCATATTTGATGAGGAGGATACATACCCTATAACGATGATTCATACCATATGATGATGATGCATACCTATGATGATGATGCATGCTATTGCATGCCTTATGTTTAGTGAAAGGAGAGCATAATTACTTGTTTAGTAATTGTGTATGATGAGGTGTACAATGATGTGTACATGAGAAGATTGACCAGCTTGACCAACATAAATTATGAGCAGAAAAAAATGATCAACAATGATGAGCAAAGTTGATGTGCAAAGATACTTGAGCATTAGTATGAAAATATTGACCAGAGATTGATGAGCAGATTGACTAGAGATTGATGAGCAAATTGACCAGAGATTTATGAGCATATTGACTAGAGATTGATGAGCTATGTTAACCAGTAGAGTGATGGGAAGATATTGATGTGCAGAGAAGAGGTCGGTTGTGCAACAGAGCCACATGATTGCTTGAAAGAAGAATCTTGCACTTGAGGATTGGACTCCTCAAACCATTCTTAGTTGGAGCTAAGTAAACCAGGCTGGGTCCTGTTATGAGAGTTGGTGCTGATTGTAATTGATAATATTGTTGTCTTCCATGTACAATAAATAAATATAAAATTCCATATATTATTGTGTCTCTTTTGATGTGATGTTTATGATTATGACTCATGGTTGATTCAACTGAAAAGTATGATTATGTGATTAATGATTAATATACTTTGATTGATTGAAATAATGTAAAAAGGTTTAAATTGCTCACACAATGATTCACCCCCCTTCTCAGTGTGACCATTATGTCCAACATTGATTACCCTAATCACCTCAACATATCAAGGTAATACTGAGTCAACCATAAGCAACAAAATGGGTGAAACCTACACAGTTCAACTCATAACAAAGAGCCATTACATGCAATCTTATGCATATAGATATTTGGATGGCACAAGATTTTATTTATTATTATTTCCTTCCATACTTTAAGGTCACGTGAGCATTAATTATCTATAAAACATCCATTTCTCCATAATATGATCTAAAGCTGATGCCCATTTTTAATGATATTTTGTTAAACCAATGTTGTAAAAAATCCATTTTCTAATTTGGACTTTTGTTTTGTATATATAAACTCTAAAAATTCCTTTTCCCTCATAAAAAAGGACAAGTAATGAGAAGGAACCACAAACATAAATGTGTAGGCAATATATAAGAGCTTCGAGAAAAGATGTAAAACTAAAAACTTAATGAAGTCATATGAAAAGTGAAAATTGCATGATCAAATCTAAAACATGACCATGATGGAGAAAACCCTTTTTAACATTTTTTTTAAACACACATGCATCGAATTTGCTTAGTCACTACAAATAACTTATTCTGATAACTAAAAACAACCATAAAAATAGCTTGAAATGGTAATCTTCATAATAATTTCTGTTAAAGTTTTAGGATTTTTCAAAAAATTAACTAACTTGTGAAAAACTTCAAACCAAGTAATCACAAGGATGAATTAAAAAGTACAACAATGACAATTCAAGATAAATTTAAACGTAATTTTCATCTCTTTCAACTTTAACACTACCAAAGGTCCTTGTGTTAAAGTTGAAGCATACAAAGACAATAAAAATTCAGCAGAAATAATCAACAACCATCATCAAGAAACTAGAAAGTAATGTTGGTTTAGACCTTCCTTATACTCATATATATATTTTTGCAAATCAGACTTTATCCCTTAGGAGGCAAGCCACTACAGGAACTATGGACATACCTAAGAGAGAGTAATTTAAAGTACTATGAGATTAGGCACATACATTAGCAGTCAAGTCTTCTTAGTCAACCACTGTGGGGACCCTAGAAAGATATCAATAGACCAAGAACTAATAGCCCATTAAAGTACCAGGTAAAGATGGAAATACACACTTAAACTCAAGTTCTAACTTATACAAGAACCGAGGCTCCCTCTATAAGGAAAGAAACAAGGTTACACAGACCTCAGACCAAACTAGGCACTTTCAACCAATGCAACAACAAGCCTCAACATAACTTGGCATATTTGAATAAAGGTCACAACCTAGCTTGACAATCTCAACAAGGATCCTAGGTGAAAAAAACCTCTACCAACCTTAAGATAGGTCCCGATATCCTTAATAGGTCGATAAAAGGTCACAACAACCTTGTATAGGAAGTCCTGGAAGCCCTAGGGGGATGTAATACAAACACGGTAGGTACTAGCAGGATGAAAGGATGTCACAGTATGCTCTAGAATGTAGAAATTCAGGCCTGCAGTAGATTAATTTCACTTACAGCAATTAACAATTGATCATGCAAATTATCAACAATGGAGACTGAATATGGAGCTGTAACACAAAATTATATTAACTGAGTGTACAATAGCCAACCCTGTAATAACATAGGCTGATGAATATATAGAATACATGAGCAAATCGAATGCATGAGGAAGCATCCAAATCTAGCATAAAGCAGGCTTACCCAAAATAGGCAAATCCCCCATAGGTGTAAAAAGCTGATCCCAAATCTATCAAGGACCCCACGAATTAGCAAGGGCGCATGGGCAAGCTAAAGAGTGGTCAAATGGAAGCTCATACATGCAAAATCATGGAGGAATGAGTGGAGGAGGAAGAGGCAACAAAGCTGATTCACCTCACCTAGTCTTGCTTTCCTATGTGCCTTAAAACACTGAAAAAGCAGGGAATAAAGCAGAAGGGCGCCTAGGAGGCCAGGAATAAAGTAGATTTGATTCCTAAAGCTCTCAAGGGCGCTACATGAGTCAAATATGGCAAGTTTGACCTCTATGGATAGGCAATTAGCAACTTGCACATGGTGGGACTCATGTACTAGGCAAATAAGACAAAATAAATGAAATAATGTCTAAGTGGGTAAATACTATGGGTTGATTATTCTAACATAGAAGACCATAAATTGAAACACAACCCAGTCATATCATCCCAAATGGTCATGAGCTAGCCTTAAACGTCATAATCCATCCCTAACAGAGGTAACTACATAATTTATATATCCCATAGAGATCAAGTCTTAACCCAATCATCCCACAAGGTCACGGTTTAGACCTGGCAGAGGTCATGCCTCAACTTCAGGAATCCCACAAGGTCACAATTAACATTATCTTTAAAATTTTCAATCATTTCAAATATTAGAATAATAACTCACATAACTGATAAAATAGCAAAAGAAACCACACTTGTAATTTGGTACAATGCATATGAATGACACTGTTAAACGCTTAGATCTTCAAACTTCTTCTAAGCCTATCCTCCAATCCATGATCTTCCTCATGGAAGAAGACATAATTGTCAATAATTTCGAATCCTCCAGTGAAATTTGTGAAATGTGCATCGAATTATTTGATATAGCCTAAATAGTCACACCCCTAATATCACCAACAATGCTGACTTTTCAATGCCTTATAGAATTTGTGAAAATACACAAATGAACTCTAATTCTACTACTGGAATGACATAAAGGAAATTCTATATATATAAATTATAAAAGTACTCTCTTGGACTTCCTGGCCTACAAAGACATCATATCTAATTTTAAAAATATTTGTGAAAAAGATTGGATTCTACAACTTACTAACTCATAAAAATCAGAGTTTCATTTTCCAAGTTATTCAATCATAGAAACAACAAGTGATAAATAAAACTAATTAAGTTAAGTTTATAGATCAGATAGACCAAAGTTAGTCTGAATGTACAGTAATCATCATCATCAACTAAATGTGTGTGTGCACATGCATAAACACACAATACATAGTTCAATCAAATAAAGGAAAACATAATGACACGGGGTATAACATGATACCTTCTTTAAAGAATGAGAATTTTTTCCCAAACCATCCTCCCCATCATAAAATGCATTTTTACCATAATGTGGAGTATTTGGATCCCCATAAGGTGCAACCATCTCCATAAAACTTAGACAGTGGACCATAGATATTTGACCTATGCTTCCATCATTATATGCAACATAATAGATCACGAGTCCCTCCCTTGGAGTAAAACATATCCAGAAATTCCAGTGCTCATGACCAAGGAAATAAATGTCAAACCATTTGATCATGGAGCCCATAATACATTTTAGCACTATATATCCATATGTTTTTACTTTATTATGAAGGAAAACCATAACAACCTATTTCCACTCTATATGGCAACCTTAACATGAAAATAAGGTCCTTCTGGGTGAATCATTTGTAGTGGTCTGACATCACTCCTATCCACTACACCACGTTTTTCTCTTGCAATATAGTTTCTGAGGGGGTCTAGACATGGAAAGAGAATTAACTGTTGATATTCAAACTCCACTACTTCCATTTTTTTCATATCAACAAGAACATGTATACATGTATGCCTTCAACTAGATGAGCATATCCTTTCTCCATTGGAAAATCACTTTCAATTCTGCAGAATATAAGTGGTCTAGCTAGTCTTCAATTGGGTTCATCCTCTTCTAGATAATAAACAACACACTTGATAAGACACACATGCCATTTGAAATTAGTTTTTGTATTGAACTGCCAAAAAATGCAACCCTCCTAATAATATGATGATGTATTTGTAACTTTGAAATGTATTCACTTAAATATCTTATGTATTATACCCTGATGTTCCCATCAAGAAGTATCTGTAATGTAATTGAGTCATGTCATACCCCAATGTTCCCATTGGGAGAATCAATAATGTAAACAAGTCATGTAAAGTCATAGAGGTTAAACCTCCTTATTGATCAAGGGTTAAAGCCCCCACAGTTGTGGGGCACTAGGGTTGTTAAACTCTCTTAGAGAAGTCAGCCTTGGTGAGTTAATGTAAGTCGGGTCATTAGTACACTAGTTGTGGTTACTCAAGCCTACATAACTGAGTTAGGATTACTTGAGCCTATATAACAGAGTCAAATATTAAGTGAATTAAAGAATATAAATAGAGAGTGAGCCTCTCTATTTATCACACACACTCACTCAACTGGGGCGCATGAGTGAGAGAGGAAGTTCAGGCACAAGTGAGAGAGATTATCTGTCAGAGATCATCTTTATGTTTTTGGGTTTTACTTTTACTACTAGTGCTCATTCTATCTCTGAGGAAGTTGTGGGTTTTATCCTTTATGGTTTCCCCGAGGAAAATTCTTTGTGTCTCTTATCTCTTGTGATTATTGATGTGCACGTTATTCTATCAGATACGATCCTAGATCATATTGCTTAAATGATAAAAATATAACATGGTATCATAGCTAACCTAAGAAGAAGACACTATGCAGCTACAAAATATAGGGATTCTTACTTTTTCATTCTCTCTCCATAATCCATTAGCAAAAGGAGGCTAGGCTAACTCTCCATTGAAGGGCACACCTTTCTGTCGAAGCGGAATTTAATTCAGGGCATTTTCAGTTTTTGCTGCAGGAAATTAGGGATTTTTACAGAAGGGGAATTTTTGAGTGATCTCGTCATAGGATTTATATCCTCATCAAAATCAAATTTTAGAGACCAAGGTCAAGAATTTTGGTTGGGTGAAACTCCGGGAAAGTCAAACCTAATTTGACCCTGAGCTTGAAAAACCCTAAAATACTAAAACTGGTAGTTTTGGTACATTCACTATATATCGGGATTGAAGAAGTATCAAGAGCCAAAATTTTCACATATCAAAGATAAAATCCTGATGTAACTTGTGTAAAAATTTCAGCCTCATGTTTACTATATTCTGGGAGATATGATTCCTCCAAATTAGGGTTCCATCCTCTTCCAGGATTAATCCCTAAACAAGACACCTAGGGAGAATTCAATATATCGGGATAAAAAGATACAAAATAAAATTTTCAAGATGTTCTAGATAGGGAACAGACTATAATTTCTTTGGTAAAAGTTTCAGACCCTGATTATGAAACAGGGACAGGTGAAAGTCCGTACAAGTTCGCTATGCTGAACAGTCCTGAAATAAGTCACCTTGGGAAAACTCTCATAAGTCCCAATTGGTGAAACCAATTCTGATAAAAAATGTGGTGTTGGAAATAGGATAGACAAGGTTACTACAGTACAAAATTTCAGACACATAGGAGCAGTACTTTTGGAGATACCACAAAAATAGTATCAGGAATTTATGCAGAAGAAATTGGTAATCTAGGGCTTCCTCTTCTGGGAACTTCCCTCCACTGTTTTCAGAAAAAGAGTACATTGGACAGCTCGCCTTGAAGAGGCCTATATTTCTATCCAATAAGAATTTTGAAATTCCAAGTTTTGAAAATTAGGGTTTCTCTGACAAACCCTATATCAGCTAGCTCCAGAACCAGGATGGACACCTCAAATCGGTAAGATCTAATCTTTTATTATTTACAGTTGAGGTTCTCATTTCAAAATGACTAATCACACCAACTTGATGACGAGCTTGTTAGACTGAAAACTTCCAACCATGGAAGTATAGGATCTCACTAGTTCTTGAAGGAAATTAATTGGACACATACATAAGTAGAGAGGTTCCAGTTCCAAAGGGAGATGAGACTAAAGCCTTACACAAGAAGAACTTGGTCAAGGACAAGAAGATCATTGTTGATTCAATCAAGGATCACCTTATACCACAAGTGTCTTCCCTAAAGACACCTAAAGAGATGTTTTGATTCGTTGACCAAGCTATTTGAAGGGAAGAACATAAATCGAAAGATGAATTTGAGAAAACCGTTGAAGAATGTGAAGATCCAGAATGCAGAGACCATACAGTCATACTTTACAAAGGTCTCTCAAATAAAATAACAAATTGAAGCAGTAGAATGCAGAATTTGTGATAACCACTTTGAATGGCCTCCTAGGATCATGGGATTCATTCATTCGAGGAATGTGTGCCAGAAGGAAGTGATTACTTTCAGCATACTCTGGGAAGAGCACACACAAGATGAAGCTCGACCCATAATAAGAGAAAAGAAGATGGGAGCAACTGAAGATCAAGATTTCATCAAAGAAGATACCTCAAACAACGAGGAATATGAAGAACTCAATTCTTGAAGAACCTGTTATCCATCTTAAGAATTTGGATAAGAAATGATGTTGTTATGAATGAAGAATATGATGAAGTTGAAAGAAGGAGTCTACCCATGAAACAAATAAAGATAAGTATTCAATTGTCATTTTATTATTTTGTTATGCATTTGTTTATATTTAGTTGATGTGTTATGCATGATAGAATGTTTGCATTAAGGACAATATACTACTAATATGCATGTGAGGGGTAAGTAGTTCATGGTGCTATACAACTCTCGATTTCTACTTATCTAGAATGAAACCTCTTTGTTGACATATTGGATTAGTGCACAATCTCAATGTTGTCCTGGTAGAGATGGAAGGAATCTAGAAAGTTCTCGTGAGATATGGATGAATGTTGTATTGGATAAAATAGTTGCATGATTATATCTTGATGCAAAATAATTTTTCATTATGAATATACCTTATGAAATGTTTCTAACCATGCAACTAATGCATTTGACTTGTAGGAAAAATCGCATACAATAACCTACAAGAAAAGAAGGATGAGACTTGTTCTGAAGAACAAGTGATGATAGTTCAAGAAATAATCCAAGAATGAAGAATAATATGACAAATGCAATTATGTGACAATGTTGAGTGACATCATTGATGCAAAACCTTCCAACTATGAAGAAGCAGCAGAGAAGAAAGAATGGAAGGATGCTATGATCGAGGAGTACTAGTCGATCATGAAGAAAGATGTCTGGGATGTTGTTCCAAGACCAGAGGGGAAGTCTATTGTGACTTCCAAGTGGATCTATAAGATCAAGCATGCTGTAGATGGTAGCATAGAAAAATATAAAGCAAGATTTGTGGCTCATGGCTTCTCCCAGGAATAAGGAATAGATTATGAAAGAAACTTTTGCACATGTAGCTAGATACACTTCCATAAGATTAGTACTTGCTCTGGCTGCAGTAATGAAATGGAAGATACGCCATATGGATGTCAAGACTACTTTCTTGAATGGTGTAGTAGAAGAGGAAGTGTATGTGGACCAGACACTCAGTTTTGAGACACATGATAGGGAGACTCACGTTTTTAAATTGAAGAAAGCCCTGTACGGTTTGAAACAGGCTCCTAGGACATGGTATGGTATAATTGGCAGCTTCTTATTCAGTTTGGGCTTTACCAAGAGTAAAGCAGATTCCAACCTTTACTACAAGGTTGAAGAAGGGAACCCAGTAATACTCCTACTGTATGTAGATGTGGATGGGTTGATTACTGATACAAAGAGGAAGCTTGATGCCGAGTTCGAGATGAAGGACTTGGGTATGATGCACTACTTTCTAGGCATGGAGGTGTGGCAGAATGCAGATGGAATCTCCCTAGGAAAATGGAAATATGCAGTAGAGATCCTGAAGAGGTTCGGGATGATGGACTACAAGGCCATGATCACACCTATGGCATTGAACGTGAAGCTATTGAGTGATGCTTCATCAGATTTGGTTGATTCTATGATGTATCGTCAGATGATTGGGTCCTTGATGTACCTGACGAACATGAGACCAGACATTTCCTTTGCTCTGAACACATTGATCCAGTTCCTGACAGATCTGAGACATGGTCACCTGATTGTTGCAAACCATATTCTAAGGTACCTGAAGGGTATAGTTGATTATGGGCTCAAGTATAATGTGGATCAGAAGATTAACCTGGAAGGTTATGTTGACTCAGATTGGGCAGGAAGTGCCATCGATAGGAAGAGCACTTCAAGGTGTTGCTTTAGTATGGGATCAGGTGTGATATCTTGGTTTAGCAGGAAGTAGTCCTATGTGGCATTGAGTACAACCAAAGTAGAGTATGTCGCAACTTGTTCGGCTAGTTTTGAGGCAGTGTGGCTGAGGAAGCTACTATCTGATTTATTTGATCTTCAGTTGGATGCTACTTGTATATATTGCAACAACCAGAGTTGTGTGAAGTTGTCAGAGAACCCAGTGTTCCATGACAATTCAAAGCATATCGAGATCAAATATCACTGTATCAGGGATATGGTGTAGAGAGGAGCAGTGAAGCTCCAATATGTTGCGATGGACAAGCAGATAGCTGATGTGTTGATGAAACCATTGGCTAGAGTGAAGTTTGAGTACTTCAGGGAGAATCTTGGTGTTCTCCAGATCGAGGTTCATTCCAAAGGGAAGTGATGATTTTGAGAGCCCTTCTGACATGGTGATAGGATTGGTTCCTTCCATGGTCAGATGTAAGTGCAGATCCATTCTAATATGACTGTGGGATTGGCTCCCACATGATCAAATATAAGTACAGAGCCATTATGATATGACTATGGGATTGGATCCCACATCATCATATATAAGTGGAGATCCATTCTGATATGATCGTGGGATTGGCTCCCACATCATCAGATGTAAGTGCATAGCCATTCTGACACGGTGGTAGGTTGGGCCTCCCATGGTTAGATGTAAGTGCAGATCCTTTCTGACTAGGTCAGATGTAAGTGCAGAGCCTTTCTAACTGGGTCAGATATAAGTGTTGAGCCTTTTCGACATGGTGGCAAGCTAGGCCTCCCATGGTGGGATATAAGTGCTGGGCCTTTTCGACATGGTGGTAGGCTGGGCCTCCCATGGTCGGATATAAGTGCTGAGCCTTTATGACATGGTGGCAGGCTGGGCCTCCCATGGTCAGATGTGAGTGTTGGGCCTTTTTGATTGGGTCATATGTAAGTGCTGGATGAGCCTTTATGACATGGTGGCAGGTTGTGCCTCCCATGGTCGTATGTGAGTGCTGGGCCTTTCTAACTGGGTCAGTTCTGAGTGTTGGGCATGCCTTTATAACATGGTGGTGGATGTGTTCCTCTCATGGTCAGATGTAAGTTCTGGACAGGCCTTTCTGACTAGGGTCAGATATAAGCGCTGAAGAAGACCTACCTGGAGGCTAGGCCTACAACCAACATGAAAAAGGGCTGGCTTTGTAGAAATTCCTATGATGAGTAGAATTGAGAGATAACACTAGTTTAACGAGATAGAAAAAGCAGTGATGATGATGATCCAACTTTGATGATGATCTAGTGATGATCCGGTTTCGATGATTATCCAGTGATGATCTAGCTTTGATGATGATCCAATTTCTATGATGATCTAGTGATGATCCAATGTTGATGATGATCCAGATTTGATCCAGAGAAGAAGACTTGTGCTGATGAATTGTGTTAAGAGAATACCTTCCTAGTTAAGAGGGAGTGTTGATGTATTTGTAACTTTAGAATGTATTCACTTGTATATATTATGTATTATACCCCGATGTTCCTATCGGGAAGTATCTGTAATTTAATTGAGTCATGTCATACCTCGATGTTCCTATTGGGAGAATCAATAATGTAAACAACTCATGTAAATTCATAGAGGGTAACCCTCCTTATTGATTAAGGGTTAAATCCCCCATAGTTGTGGGGCACTAGGGTTGTTAATATCTCTTAGAGAAGTCGGCCCTGGTGAGTTAATGTAAGTCAGGTCATTAGTACCCTAGTTGTGGTTACTCTACCCTACATAACTGAGTTAGGATTACTTGAGCCTACATAACAGAGTCAAATATTAAGTGAACGAAACAATATAAATAGAGAGTGAGCCTCTCTATTTATCACACACACTCACTCAACTAGGGCACATGAGTGAGAGAGGAAGTGTAGGAACAAGTGAGAGAGATCAACTGTCGGAGATCATATTTATGTTTTTGGGTTTTACTTTTGCTATTGGTGCTCATTCTGTCTCTGAGGAAGTTGCGGGGTTTTCTCCTTTATGGTTTCCTCAAGGAAAATTCTTTGTGTCTCTTGTATCTTGAGATTATTGTTGTGCATGTTATTCTCTCAGATAAGATCCTAGATCATATTTCTTAAATGATAAAAATCTAACATAATCATGGTAAAATTTGTATCATAAAAATAGATTGAACAAAGAAGATAATAAATTAGACAACTTATCATGGATCAACCTTCACCAGATCCATATAATCATTTCCTCTCTTTTTCATTACCTCCTTGAAAGGGGGGTAATATTTTACAACAGATTCATAATCAACATACTCCATTGCATATTGTACCACAACAACATACAATAGACTTCAAAATTATGACTCTTTCTAAGTGGAACACTAATTAATTACAAAGATAAATATTTTATATTTTATATGTCCTTGTATGTTAAAAATATACTCAAATACATTTCTTATGAAAATTAAATAAGAACAATAATGACAAATCAAATAACACACAAAACACAAGCCAGGGCCCAGAACAGAGACCTACTATTTCTAAAGATCCAAACAAATGAACACATGAGAGGTTAAATAGGAGCTACAAATACTACAAAATATACGATAGATAGTAATAGGTAAAATAATAATTAAAGACGAATTTGTTGTGGCCACAATTAAAGATGAATAGGTAAATCAAATGCCCGTAATTTGTTGTGATCACATTAGCTTTGTACAATATATGCATTGGGTAAAACATGTGTCATAGTACTACTACGAGGAAACAAAATTTAAAATATCTCATCGAAGGATTCTACTCTGTAATTTGAGGGAATTGAAAAAGAAACATCCAACAGGATGATCATTTAAAAAAAATAATCTTTACTGATACAAATCTGAGCAATTACAATAGAGTTTAATGAATATGGAATTTCCTTTGAAACATCATTGTTTTGTGTCTCCAAAAAAATATAATACTTTTGGAAGCACATCCATATTTACAATCTAATGAATAAATCATCCCACCCACTATATCCTTCATTCACAGATCCTAGAGGTAAAACAATAGATCAATATCAAGGTAGTCACTATTTAGAAATGTACTCTATTTTAATTGGTTAAAGGACACAAATGAAAATCAAACAAATTATATCAAGAGGAGAAAGTTTAGAAACAATGCATATCGTCTCTAGTCCAATGGTCACAGACACTAAAAGGTAAAATGCAACATGCATAATATATATCAATTAATGTTACCATTATACACTATGTCAAAATAGTAAAATGCATCATAAACTTTCATCCTATTAATACTTAGGAAAAATTCGTCATGAAGAAAGGTACCTAAAAAGTTGAAATTAAGCATTGAAGTAAACACAATAATGGCCAAAGATCAGTCCTAAACTTTCTTTGAATTTGGTTTAAATTAGGATTACACATTTTTTTAATTCCGCATATTTCAATATCATCATGATGAAGAGTTGGTGTAACTACAATTCTTAAGCATGCACTGATCTATTTGAAAATGGATATCCAGTTCCTCTCATGTCATTTAACTCTTACTCCCTAAATTCCGATTCAGTCAAATGACATATTTTAGGGTTAGTATTTCATACTTCATAAAACATATCTAAGGCACCCCACCTCTAATTTACACTTTTGAATTAATTATGGAATTTCACACTTGCTCCAATGAGCCAAATTTGCAAAAATATTCCATTCCTTTCACTTGATCATATACAAATAAATGCAAAAATATAGCAATATATCATTTTCTAATGATTATCCCAATCTAAACATGGCATTTGGAATGTTTTCTAGACAAAGTTTACAAAACATGATAATCTTGCACTTGCATATTTTGCAAGGATCTTTTGTCACTCTAAAGAATCTCAACTATATATCCGTGATTTGGCCTTGAGACCATTGAAACCTAAATACAAAGACAATGTCCAAAGAAGCACATATGGAATGAGAGATACAAAGCCAAAGAAAAGTTGAAAAATAGAAACCAAGAAAACCTAAGGTTATCTCTAAAATATTATGGAAAAAAATATTAACTTCTATGTTTCAAAACTACTAAATACTACAAATGCTTGAACATGGTTTCTTGCAGTTGCAGGACAATTTTTAATATATAATACCTAAGCTAAAAATTCGATATTTGCCTATGGCTAGTTGTTGACATCCAATTTCTTGATTGTTGTAGGTTGATAATCTCTTAATGTTTCATAGTAAACTCTTCCATAGGACCCCTCCCCAATCAAAGTCTTTTCCCCATAGTTATAAGTTGATTCCTTCAGTTCATCTAATGACAAATCGAGTGCTTCAATATGTTGTACTTTCTATGGTGGAACACTCTTTGCAATTTCAAACACCTTATAGTCTCCCTACAACCATGGTAAACAAAACAAGTTGTTGAAATTAAGGATTTTTCATAACTACTTGAAAAACTTGTATTTTAACGCAAATTTAAGCTACAAAATAATTATTAAGTAAAAGTACAATAGTATTAACATATAGTAAATAATTTTCATTTATTTCAACTTCAACACTCACTAAGGATCAATGTATTAAAGTTAAGGTTTGATACATAAAAATTAATAACTGATGTGATAAAATAGTCTATACAAAGCTAAAACATAAGACCAAACACAAGTCTATGTAACAACAACCACAAATCTAATGTTTTTAGAATTGTCTTAAGATATTCTATACTCACAAGATAGTATAGGATTATGGAAAGCAAAAAAAACCCATCCATTCAAAATAGTAGGATATGTGAACAATATTGAATAAATAAGAAGAGTGAAAATAAAGCCACAATCCTAAAAATTAGGTGGGGCTGAGGCATCTAAAAATGCATGGTAAATTTTGGGGACACTTTATATTCTTGATTGAATACAAACAAGTGGTTAAACAATTTGAAGAATACTCTTTAATATGGTGACTTAAAGGTGCTCATGGTGTAGTTACAAACATGATTCGAGGGAAATATGAACTAGGATAATGGAAGTTATAACACTTGTCTTTAGGGAATCTATCCCAAATCACATTAAAGCATCAACTATGGTGATAAACGTAGGGTCACATGGATAGTTTCATTGTGTAAATTAGACATTTGTTTTGCAGGAACAAGACAATACACTGGTAGATAAAAGGCTATACACCTTCAAAAATCCAAATATGTTCCAACATTCATGTTCAACCCAAGCTTTGGGTGGCTTCTGAGTGCATAAGAATTTAATAATTTGTTGTTAGTTTTCATTAAAGTTCTCTTATCATGTTAGTTCAGGTGGCTTCCTAATTCTTAGAAATTTAATCATATTGATAGACCAAGCCTTTCATGCACATAGCTTAGAGAGAAGAATTATAGGAAGGATCTTGTCCAGTTTGATCAATAATCATGTAAGAGCCATATGTTAACAGTTTGATATTCCTTTCTTTCATCTTCAATCTATCCTTTTGAAGGTAAACCTATAAATTGTCTCCCGTGCAAAGATGATGATCAACACGGTGGTGATCACATAAAACCTTGTTATTTTGTTGACTCTTGTGCAAGGTCTCTCAAAATTGATCTTAAATATTCCATATGTGTCCCATAAATGTATCACATGCCCATGTGTAAGAAGTCATTTCCTTTGTTCTGTCTTGAGGATAGTATCCACAACTCTATACTTTACCCCTTTAGTGTCCTTTTGTAAAACACCCCAATTGAAACTAATTTGGTGATGGTAAATTAATTATGAGGATGTGGAACATGGGAAATTGCACAATAAACTTTTAAAGATAATTAGCCATTTCCATTGTTATCACCTGAAATGGCCGTTTGAGGAATTAAACTCAAAGGATTTCAAATGAACAGGTTAGGAAGGTGCCTCTGTCACATATACAAACATTTCAATTCTAAGTAATATTTGACAGCTACCTTCATTGGCAAGATGGAGGAAAAATAATGAGATATGAAGAATATTAGTAGGGGACTCAAAAAATTGTGTCCTACTAAAACAATATTCTCAAATATGAACCTTATGCCTAGTGAGAGTAATCATCTTTGAAATAATTCTCACAACAATGATTTTTTCTTAATGAAAGCCAACAATATATCAATTCCTTGTTAAATTGTCAAGTACACATTCTAAATACTTTAGGTCAAAATTTATCTTATTCAAAGAGACTAAGAGAAATGATAGGAGTTACTATTCAGACTCCTACCCCTTCATTCCTAGAGATAAAATATATAAAAAAAGTGTGGAAGACTTCACTTCAAGAAATCCTAGACTATGACATAATGACTCGACATATGAGATGAAGAAAACAAAGAATATGGATAGTAGAAGAATGGAATGTGTTGACCCAAATCCATTCACTTTCTGTCCTCTTATTATATTAAAAACTCCCCAAGGGCCACACCTAACCCAAACTTGTTTGTATATATGGAAGGTGCAAAATGAAAAACTCCCCAAAGGGTTGTACCTAACCCAAACTTTTTGTATATATGGAAGGTGAAAAATGGAAAAAATCCCCAAGGGTTTCCTGCAATGTCATTTGAATTCCATATAATACTCTCCCATTTACATGTATGTGGCAGCCTACAACCCTGTAGAATGATATACCTCAACTAACAAGGCTGTAGGATGCCACATACAGCCTGCAAGGGAGGCATGCACTCTGGATGTGACTGCCTATACCCCTATAGGAAAAATTGTTATTTTAATAACATGAAAGAAACCAATTAATTAAAATACCATGAAATAAATCTATAAATTAAATATTATAAATGCTTTCCTAAAAGGGAGACAAGTAATGGAAACACGCATATATCTCATCTTTTCATATCTCACCTTTTCCCTTGTAAGTGATGAACAATAAGATCTAAGAAATCCTCCACCATAGTGTCCATATGAAATTAGTTCACTCTGTAATCCAAAATAGAAGTCATCAAGTGATATTATAAAGAATAGAATCTTTTTGTGCAAAAAATACAAAGATTATCAAATGATGATGAAATAACACTTGAAGAGAATAATTTAATAACTATGGTGTTTTCTCTCTATGAAAACAAATCAAAATATTGAATCAACTAACCTTTCTCCCTGTCTTTGGGGCATCAACTAACCTTAATCCCTGTCTTTGGGGCATCATAAGAATCAACTAACCATTATTCCCGTATTTTAGGTTTTTTCATAAAATTTGACAAACTTGTACTTTAATGCAAATTTAAGCTATAAAATAATACTAAAACAAAAATTATAGCAGTAGTAAAATTCTAGAAAATAAAAGATACAATTTTCATCTCTTTCAACTTTAACACTCACTAAGATCCTTGTGTTAAAGTTAGGATTTGGAACAAAATATAACAACTACAAAAGTACACTGTAAAATTACATAAGCATTCAAACGGTACTAATAAAATCATGAACAACAACACATTAATCTAACTAAAAAAAATTAGGATTGAGTTGGACTGACCTTATGTTGAAATTTTAGTTAGGTTAGGGTTTGAGGTAGAAAAATAAAATATTTGCAAAAAATAAAAAAATATAAATCAATGCTAGATACAGAACAATATAGTTGTAACATAATTAAAACATAATTTTCATTTCTTCCAACTTTGACACTCCTTAGTGATCACTGTGTTAAAGTTGGTCCTTGAAATGCAAGGTAAAAAAATAATAGTAGAAACAATATTATAAAAATACAGATTACTGAACCAAACTAATAAACAACAAAGTGTGTTTAGGCTTTCCTTATACTCATATATTCTGTTTAGGTCGTAATTAGTCTTTTGAATACCATTTGAATACAAATCACCAAATGAATTTATAGCTACCTAAGAGAGAGAATAGAGTTATGTGGGTTTAGTAAAGTATAGTAGCAGTCTAGGTAACTTAGTCTACAAAGTTAGGAAATTCCAATTAAAATTGTAGCAGACCATGTAACAACAACCCAAAAGGTAAAGATGTCAGTTTACACATAAACAAGGGTTCAATTTGTATCCCATTCATAGTCCATGACTTTATTTATAACTCAACACACTCAATAGTGTAGCAACCCCAAAAAACTGAAAACATGCTCAAGTAAGTTAATACAAGTCACAATTTACCCATGCAACCCCAAATATGGTCACGGTTCAGCCTTGTAGCTATAACAAGGTCACAACACATATTTGTAGCCATAAATAGGTCATAGTATAGGTTTTGACAATAGTAAGAGGGTGAAAATTCAACTAAACAACAGTAAGAAGTCACAACTTCAAATTTAGGTAGTTAACAAGGGTCTCATCCCTAGTCTACCAGTAGTAAGAGGTCACACCTCACTTTAATAGTAGCAAGAAGGTATGAACTAGATTTAATAATACTAAGGAAGTCACAACCCGCTCAAAAAAATAGTAGAGGGTACACCCCAACTCAAGATGTCACAAGCAAGTCACAACCATCCCTAAGGGAATCAAAACAATCACAACCTAGCCCTGCAGGAATTAAATAGCTCATGACCCAACATAACTTCATTAAGATAGTGATGATCCATCTCTTAGGGAATCACATAGATCACGAACCAGGCTTAAGGAGAAAAATACAGTCCCAACCCAAGCTAAAGGAGGTCAGCAAGGTCATGACCTAGTCCACAAGAAGTCATAGTAGCAACAAGAGGGAGACAACTCAAACCAACAGTAAAAACCCTAGACATCAAGCCAATGTATCAATAGAAAACCCTAGGATATTCCTTTGAATAATATCTCCAGTCTTCTCTTGTCAAGACACACTCCAAATGCACAACCCATGCACAACCTATGAATTTATTTATAACTCAACACACTTAATAGTGCAATGGAGCTCTTAACCACCCAAACAAGGTTGGAGTTTCTTCTAACAACCCCAAACAACTCATAGCCTACTCAAGTAAGTTCAGACGGGTTATGTTTTACCCAGATAGCCCCAAATATGGTCATGGTTTAGTCTTGCAGCTCCAAGAAGGTCACGTTTTACCCAGCTAGCCCCAAATATGGTCACGGTTCAATCTTGCAGCTCCAAGAAGGTCACGTTACAGGTTTTCATCCCATAAGGAGGTCACTATTCAAGTTTTACAATAGTAGGAGGGTCATGAACCAACTAAAACAACAGTAAGAAGTCACAACTTCAGTTCTGGGTAGTAAACAAGGGTCGCATCCCTAATATGGTTAGGAAAGTACAATAGAAGTTACAACAGTAAAGACTTACAAAAAAATTGTCTAATAGTGAAGAGAAACCTTCAAGGAAACCTCAACAACCCATTCAGAAAACCTATACATAGGTAGTGAACAACTCAAACAACCCATCAAAGGAATAAACCTACTCTATTAACCCACACATATGTAGTGGCCCAAACAAAAAACCACACACAAGCTACAAACCTCCCTAATAGTCCACAAATAGGGTATCAGGCACTCACAAACAAGAAATGACCACTCAACAAGCTTCAAACAAGGTAGTGGACACTCAAATGGGCCTCAAACAATGAGCCTAATAACCCAAAAAAAACCCACATCATATGTAGTATCCCACAAGCATCCCAAGAACAATCCACAGTACAACCAACTTCCCTAGAAGCACCCAAAATCATCCCAAGCAAGTGGTGGCTTCCCTAGCATCACCTAGACAGTCTAAGCAAGTGGTGGATTCCCTAGAAACACCCAAAAAAGCCATTCATGTGGTGTCCAGAACAAACAATCCACAAAAATTCCATACAACCCTCTCAAAATAGTCAAACAATAATCAACCCTACTCTAGCATCCCATAACCAACAACATCCCACTCTCACAACCCACATAAGGAAACAACTACTTAAATAAGGTACGGCCAGCATAGATCCAAATCCTAAGCTCTATCAAGCGCCGAGAGGGATCAAATATCTCAAGATGCAAACCTCTTCTGAAGTATTGCACTCAAGGAGCTATTATATTTGGTGTGTCCTATGATGTAATGTTCCTTTTTTGAAATTTTATTACAATGACCAATTTTTCACTTTTTTACCTATTTCAACCTTCGACTAGTTTTGATGTCTAGGTCCCCAAATTGGTCCAAATGCTCCCAAATATTCACAGAAGGTATATGAATAATATTAAGGTTTGAATATGATGTTCAGAAAATATTTATTACCCTCTAAATGCTTCTACAAACTTGTTTAATATTATGGTAGAGGTAGGAGTTTTGACTAGTAATTTGGGGTTCTAATTTCCACATAATGAATACTGAAAATGGATTTCAAAATGCACTAAAGACAGATTGAATATATAAATGGAATAAGGGTACATGTAAAATAAATCAATATGAACTCATATTCATCACCATTCAACTTTTAATTTCTGCTATAACTCCCTTAAATCGGATGCAAAAAGACTAGTTTCAACCTTCAGGAGAATGATAGGCAAACTTCTCCAAATGCTATGAAACTCAACAAAATAAATACAAATTATTATGTACTGAAAATTAAACTGATATAATCCATCAATAACATTCCTTTCATTCACAAACCATTATTATTTTACTTATCCATTCGAATCTATCAGCATTATATTGGTTCACAACAAGGTAGTGGGGAAATGGCACTGTTTCTTCATTGTTTAACATGTATACATGAAATATTTTGGGTATTTCAACCTGAGAGTATTCTGAAATTTTAAATACATAAATAAAATTCTATTCATCCATAAACCATCAGTATTTTTCTTATCCATTCGAATCCATCAACATTACATTGGTTCACAACAAGATAGTGGGGGAAATGACACTATTTATTCATCGATCAAAATTTTTACATGGAATATTTCAGTATTTAGACCTAAGAGTATTTTTAACTTGAAATACATAGAATTTAAATTATAACATAAAATAATGGGGTATTATAAGCTTCCCCAAAGAGATCAATAGCTCACCCAAAGCGCAATCCCTCCATGAGCAAGAATATGCCACAAAAGCTGGAAATGGTTGAGAGAAAGTGTTGCAATATAAGGAACCAAGAGATTCCATGTATCTTACACCTGAAAATACAAATCCATTAAATCTCCATTAAATACTTGAGTTTCCTCTCCAAACACCAACTTGGATGGGAATCTTTCACCCTCGAAATTGGCTAAGGCAAGAAAACTAGTCATTCACTGGCTCTCACAATTCACAAATGACAATTTATCAAATTAAAAAAAGATATTATTTGGTTGATTATTTTATTTTATATAAATCCTTAGCCTTATAAGGTTACAAATCCATCCAAAAACTCAATCCAATTTGAATTTGGGTGTGTTCTCAAGATTTGCCATGTGTCCTCCCTTTCTTAACCTACCATCTTTCCCCAATTTGAGTAGGAACCCATTGATCTTCCCCAACTCACATGATCACCCTATTGGATGATATATTTCAACTTGACATGTAATATATGTCATATTTCAACCTTCATATCTGATTTGTGTCATAGCATCTTCATCATTGTTGTCATAGAGCCAAGGAATGTAGTCCAAGTGTCTCACTAGCTCCAAAATGCCTCTTCCTCTTCCACTCCAATTTGACATTAATTGATTCATTCCAAGTATATTGAACTTCCAAATCATCCCAAGACCCTTGGTATTCTTATGGATTCAAAATTACAAGACGAGGATGCCATGTGGCATGGAAAATCTAGCTTGTGTGGGTCCCACATCCTCCATGTGTCTTCATGATCATTTGCCACTTTCATTTTTCCTTGTATTTATTTATTTAGATCCTTTATTAAATATTTATTTCATTTTAATGTTCAAACATCATTTATTGTCCCCCTTATTCCAAATCCCACAGCTTCCACCCCCAACCTAGGAAACTAGTAATTTTCCTCCTTGGCAATTATTTGACCCTTAGCATCAATTTGAAAAAATCTCATGAATAAGGAAAATGTGATCAGGTCATTGTGACCCAATGAAAAATTTGGGACATTACAAATTCTCCCTTCAAAATATTGCTTGTACTCAAGCAATTTCAAACATGGGTGTTGAAGAACCTTCTTTCTGTATGATTCTTTGAAGTTGCCACTTTATTGCCCAACTTTGAGTCTTTGAGATATCATGAAGATTTTAGAGAGGAACCACCATGCTTGATGCTGCACTACTCTGATTAAAATAACTTTATTAAGTGGGTAATCCATCTCCCATAATTCTTTTTTCCCAAAAAAATTGAAATCAATGGGACTAAGAACTATCCCAGGGTATTATTGCTTGTATTACACTCCAACAATTAAAAGTTCTCTCCAACCTATACCATTAGGAAAGAGAGTTTTGTGATCCAATTTTCTTGTATGAATTATTCCAAACATCATGATTACATAATATATATCATGAAAGTACATAAAAACATAATAAAAATGTACATCAATGAGGTGCCTCATAAAAAAAGAATGAAAGTGCTTATACCTCCAAGTAAGTAGACCACCATTTGCCAAGTGCATACAAGCTTCAAGTGACCAATCAAATCTGCTCCAATGATATAGGTGATGATCCCATATCCTATAATGCTGCTTCAAAATGATGTGACATGCATCAAAATATGAAGCCAGGTATTCTTTCATCCAATAAGTGAATGAAGAATCTCCACTAAAATCTTAACCAACTAATGAGCAAAAAAAACAAGGATGCTTCAAATGACTCAAATAAGTCTCACCCATAAATCCATGAATGAGAGAATCATAAAGATATAAAAAAGTATGTGGCTGGAAACAAAAATGTTCTCCAATCATAAATTTGTTCACACAAGTGTTGGATGAAGTTCCTCCAACATCAAATGAACCAAGTGTTGAGCAACAGAAACCATGAGTCTTCAAGTGACTCAAAGGCATATCATAGGTGCATCCATGTAGATGTACATAATCATAAATTAACAAAGTATGCTTCTCCAAATGTGAATTAGAATGTGCTCTAACCATGTCGTCATAAAAATTAAATCTATGAGTTCCATACTCCTCATGTGGCACCATGTTACCACCTCAGTTGTACTTAGTGGTTTTTTATCAAGTGATTTTGGTGAACTGGACAAGGATAACTTGTTTGGACTTCAGATGACCTTCAGTCTTGCTTCTGGGAAGCTGTGTTGTACTATATCACATATTCATACCCCATGGGGGAATTGTAATAAATGTTCTAGCATGATAGTGTCTGTAAAAGACTCGGTCTATTAGAATTTATTTATCAATCCGATCAGCCTAGGGTGTTTTTTCCCTTGGTTATTATTGGTTGTTGAATAAACGACTGATAAATAACTTGTTTGGACTTCAGATGACCTTCAGTCTTGCTTCTGGGAAGCTGTGTTGTACTATATCACATGTTCATACCCCATGGGGGAATTGTAATAAATGTTCTAGCATGATAGTGTCTGTAAAAGACTCGGTCTCTTAGAATTTATTTATCAATCCGATCAGCCTAGGGTGTTTTTTCCCTTGGTTATTATTGGTTGTTGAATAAACGACTGATAATTTCTAAGTTTTTCACTCCATACCTCCAAAGTTGGGGTGGTCGGCTTGGCATTTAGGCCTATTGATGTTATTAGAGTCTACATGTCGATGTATAAACATGCTAGACATCATGGTTGAGTCATATGAACATGTCTAAGTCCCCCTAAGTTTTTTCAATTTTTCAATTTTTTAGTTTTTTCAGTGTTTTTTATTAAAATTTATTTTTTCCAAAACTTAGGCTATTTTTTAATAGTTTAATTGGAAAATTTGATTTTGTAATAAAAGTGGGCCAAATAATCTGTTTCATTCATGTAGGTGCTCATTTTCAAGCTAAGAGCACCATGTAAACCCATGGACCCACTATTTCCTAGTTTTGAGTGATTTCCCATCACTCAAGTCAAAAAGCCCCAAAAATCAATTATTGATTATTTTAATTAATAAATTGATGAATAATGGAGAAAATCCAAAATCATAGATCGATGGATTCTCAGCCAATTTGATTGAAATCAGTCAGATCTGAACCAGATTGAATGGATCTGACAAATCCTTGACTGAAGGAGGTGATCAAATCAGATCTAGAGTTGATCTTCAACATCCTTTATGGGGAATTTCTCCCTCCCTCTCTCCTCCACACGTTTTGGCTCATATGGATGAGTTTTTGTGGATGCTTCAGTCAATAGGTTGAGGTGTCAGTCATATCAACTCTTTGATTGAAAATTGCACTCAGTGAGACTCAGATCTGGCTCAGTTAGACATAGATCAGGCATTGATGGACTCTCCTTCAGCTACAGTGGTCTATCTCCTTGGGATTTGTGGCCCCCTGGGTTGGATCTCCTATTTTTTGTATAAATAAAGCACAAGCTGCATCTTCCAAGCAAGTTAGAACTGGGATTGAGGTGCTGCCGCTATTGTACTATTGTTATTGTTCATTTGAAATAAAGAGAAGCTTTGGAGGCAAGACGGTTTTGTGCCATTGTATGTGTGGATGATCATTGCCATTTTTTTACTGAGGTAATCCGTATCTGTGTTCATAATTTGCTAATTGCTTGTGGATTCGTAGCTAAGATTGATAATAAGCTTATTATAATATTGATAGGAAAGGTTCTTTTCAATAAGTTTATTGGCCATCTCTTTCCTTTTATGCATGTTTAGAGATATAGATTCAGCATGTTCTATAAGCTTATATGCATGTTATTTTGAATCTCTGTGTATGTACTAATCGGATCTCACAAGTTTTTCGACAAGTTTTTTGATTTCAACTGAGCTGCAAGTTCCTAGATTGGAGAGGATGATAATCTAGTTTTCTTCTTCACTCTCTCCAAAACCTTCCAAAGGAATAGTCCCTTGACATTCCACCTGAAATCTCCACTGTGGATCTTCAAGGCTACCAGCATTTCTCTCCTCCTCTTCCTCCCTCAAAATCAACTCTTTTACCTGGTTACTTTGTTCATAGCTTTGATATTTTTTATATCTATCATATTAAAAGTAAATTTAACATACATCTATATTCTCAAATCCCATAGTTTAGATCTTTCTCTTAAAAGGTTTCATAAGCATTCTAGATCTAGCTTTAGGGAAATCGTCCTTTTTGCATGGAATTCTAAAGAAAATTTGTAGCTTGCATGCATTAGATTTCTATTTTATTTTATAAAATATAAATATAGAAATTAGTGCACACCATATTGGCTTCCTAAAAGGCAAGCCAATATACCAAGGAAAGCTTGCTTTCATTGGTTCCTTTTTTACCATTTTTAACTAGTTTTTACTTAGCATTTTTTGCTTAAAAGTAAGCTGACCCAAAGGTAATTTCAGAGTGATTTTGGGAATATTTAATTCTAATAATATTTCTTGTTTTTATCAGGCATAATAGAAAAAATAAGTAGCTTCTGCTCGAAAGTGACTTTGGGGCCTCTGAATCCCCCCACGGGTCTCCCTTTTTGAGTGAAATCTTTAATTTTCATACTTTGTAAGCTCTTGATTTCATTCTATATAAGAATAAATAGTAATAATATCATTTTTCTAATATTTTAACCACTGGTAATAAAAATAATTTTTGAATAGGCTCTTTCAAGCCCATTCCCCATCCCCCCTGGGGGGATTTGCGTCCGTGCCATTTTTTGCTTTTCGTTCATCTTTTTCAATCTAGTGTAGTATTAATCTATAGGGTAGTATAATTTGATATAAAATAAATTCCATATTCCATTTCTATTGTTTTCAAAGTAACTTTAATACTTACCCCACAAGCCTCCTTTTGAGCCGAAAGGTGAAGAAAGGTTCGTGGTAGTCTAATTAGAAAATTGTGGTTTGCTCATATTTTTACATTTCATTTGCTATAATAATTTGTTTCAGTAACCATAATAAAATAAAACCCTCCTTGATTCCCCGATTGAGGTCCACTTCGACCGAAAGAGGTTCCTGGAGGGTTTTCTTTTTAACAAGAACATCCATCTCAAATTTTACCAAAATTGACAAGACTCCAGTGTGTATGATCTGCACTTGGTTACGGTTCATCTGATCAGTCAAGCTGTATCAAAAGCATTTGAGTGACTAGTATAATTAGGATTCACTTTCCCAAATTGACAAACAATCAGGTGAAAATCCAACACCTAGATCAAACCATTACGGTGGAAAAATACCCAAAGGAAGTGGGAACTTCTGAAAAGTGACCTCGGGGCACCGATCTCTGTCACACCCTAACAGGTGCATTATGAACAATAGCCCTAGAGACTCCATTCAGCCCACATATTCCTTGTGGGTAGCCATGAAGGTTTAGTTTTGGACATACTCCAAGTACTCTCAGGTATATCTGGAGTCCACCCCTTCATTTATTTTTAATCAACTCATATTTTCACATTAACTTAAAACATACCAAGAGGCAATTGCAAAACATTCACTCCAAGCACATGCAATTATATTGATTTCTTTTTGACTCCATTTTTAAGGCACTATTTATTTTCTTGCTATATATTTATATTGTGTCTCAGCATTGTGCTTTCGTGTGATCATTTTTGTATCTTGTCATCTATGGTCGTTTATGGTTAAATTTCAAACTCATAAGTAACTCATTCAGTTCAACATCAACTTACTAAGTAATTTAGCCTTAGTAACTTAACAAGGTCCACCCCCCTTGGCTTCGTTAGGAGTTGAGCCTAAACGAAGGAGTCAAGAACAAGGTGATAGCCTTGACTCGAGACTTGCCCCCAAGGACACACCGAGTGGCTTGAAGATTTCTTCCACGTGACCCAGGTGTGTGAAAGGAAGAAACACACCATAAAAAAGAACTCTTTCACCCATACTTCATTGATACTAATGCTGCAAAACATGGAATTGTAGGATGTAGGAGAATGAACTAACTCACCAAAATGATAAAAAAAGTGCAGAAGTTTCATCATGGGAAGGATCCATATGGGTAGTACCATGCAGCTCCTTCAAAAGTGTGAAACCTTTGTCATAGATTGGTTCTAATGTAGAGGAATCACGCTCTTCTTTAAAAATTACATAACCTTCATCAAGAGACAATTCAAGTTCCTCTTCCACCACATCAAGTGTTTGGATCTCTTCAAGATAATCTTCAAACACACCAAGCACATTCAAATTTACACATTTCTCATAATCCACCATGTCATGAGAATCCTCCAAACAATCTACCATTTGACAATCTGAAACATTGGAGGAAAAACAAATATCTTGCAACTTTTCAAGAAGTTTCTAATTTTGAATTGTGAGCTTATGATTATCCTAATTATTCTTCAAGTATGCATCATGTAACAATTCATTAAGTTCAAACAAATGGTTTCTATCAAAAAACAAATACATGAAATTACCTTTGATGTGGCACATTTGTCTTTGAATCTTCTCCATGTATTCAAGAAAGGTTGTTTCCTCCAATGAAGTAGCTCTCCAACAAGAATTTGACACTAATGCTTGAGTGTCATGGAGTATGCTAAGGGAATATTGGATCTTATTTTCATTCATCTTTAAGGACCCTTCAAGAAAATGATTCTCTTGCAAATGAACCTCCTCATCTTCTTCCTTCTTGCTTGGACCAACTTCATGAAGCTCAAGTGGTGATTGGGAAGTTCATCTTGTTTCTTCTTCAACTGCTACAAGGTATTCATTTTCATGTTTACTAGAAATTTGGCTTGCAGGAACATTTTGAAATCTAATATCTATGTCACCAACATAAAGTTGTGAGCACCCATCAATATGTATTCCTTCATAGTTCAAGCATCCATCAGTAGATGTTCTTTGTTTCATTTCCAAGGTATAATGTGTCTTGAAATGATATTTAGTATTTTCAATACAAACTTATTCATACTCATGTAATGTCTCTTCATCTTTTTCAGAGTCACTTGGGAGTGAATTTTGATTCTCTTCATGTACTACTCCTTCTACTTCACCTATTTCAAAACTAGGTGGTTCATGGGTCTCCTCCTTTTGCTCCTTCAAGCAAGCTGATGCATTTTTCCCCTTGGTTTTATTAAGATAATATTTTCACCAACCTTGGATAGCCAAAAATTTGAATCCTTTCAGAATATTCCTGGTCATGTCTTCAAATATAGGTTCCATAATTGTTATATGCTCCTCACCATCATACGAGGTTCCCTTTTCATCCCTAGTCATAGTTTCCTCTTCAACAAAAGCACTTTTGGGTTTCAATATCTAATGGTTGTCCCTAAATTATTGTCCTCATAAATATCAGACCACATAATTTTCCAATATCATTATATTATACCACTATAATGTCCCTTTCTTCGAAATTTTATTAAATGACCAATTTTTCACTTTTTTTCCCTATTTCGACCTTTGACTAGTTTTGATGTCTAGGTCTTCAAATTGGTCCAAATGCTCCCAAATATTCATAGAAGGTATATGAATGATATTAAGGTTTGAATATGATGTTAAGGGAATTTTTATGACCCTCTAAATGCTTCTACAAACTTTTTTAATATTATGGTCGAGGTAGGAGTTTTGACTAGTAATTTGGGGTTCTAATTCCCCCCCAATGAATACTGAAAATGGCTTCCCAAATGCACTTAAGCCAACTCTAATATCTGAAAGGAAGTATGGGAAATGGAAATTAAATCAATATGAAATAATATGTATCACCATTCAACTTTTAATGTCTGCTATAACTCTCTTAAATCAGATGTAAAAGGACTAGTTTCAACCTTAGGGGGAATGATAGGCAAACTTCTCCAAATGATATGAAACTCAACTAAAATTACTCAAAATTATTATTTACTGAAAATTAAACTCATATTATCCATAAAAAACAGTCCATTCATCCATAAACCATCAATATTTTACTTATCCATTCGAATCTATCAACATTATATTGGTTCACAACAAGGTAGTGGGGAAATGACACCGTTTCTTCATTGTTTAACATTTATACGTGAAATATTTTGGTTATTTAGACATAAGAGTATTATTAAAATTTAAATATAGAAATAAAATCCATTCATCCATAAACCATCAATAGTTTACTCTGCTATAACTCCCTTAAATCAGATGCAAAAAGACTAGTTTCAGCCTTGGGGGCAATGATAGGAAAAGTTCTCCAAATGCTATTAAACTCAACAAAATAACTCCAAATGATTATTTACTGAAAATTAAACTCATATAATCCATCAATAACAGTCCATTCATCCATAAACCATTAGTATTTTACTTATACATTTAAATCTATCAACATTATATTGGTTCACAACAAGGTAGTGGGAAAATGGCATCGTTTCTTCATTGTTTAACATTTATACATGAAATATTTTGGGTATTTATACCTGAGAGTATTGTAAACTTTTAAATATATAAATTACATTCCATTCATAGATAAACCATCAGTATTTTACTTATCCATTCGAATCCATCAACATTAGATTGGCTCACAACAAGATAGTGGGGAAATGGCACTATTTCTTCATTGATTAACATTTTTACATAGAATATTTCAGTATTTAGACCTTATATTATTATTAAATTTAAATATATATAATTTACATCAGAACATAAAATAATTGGGAATTAGAATATTCCCCAAAGAGATCAATAGCTCACCCAAAGCGCATCCCTCGATGAGCAAGAATATGCCATAAAATATGGAAATGGTTGAGAGAAAGTGTTGAAATAGAAGGAACCAAGATATTCCCTATATATTACACCCACAAATACAAATCCATTAAATCTCCATTAAATACCTAATTTTCCTCTCCAAACACTAACTTGGATGGGAATCTTTCACCCTCGAAATTGGCTAAGGCAAGAAAACTAGTCATCCACTAGCTCTCACAATTCACAAATGACAATTTATAAAATGAAAAAAATATCTTGTCTTGGTTGATTCCTATATTTTATAAACATACCTAGAATTCTAAGGTTACAAATCCATCCACAAACTTAATCGAATTCGAATTTGGGTGTGTGCTCAAGATTTTCCATGTGTCCTCTCTTTCTTAGCCTTCCATCTTCCCCCAATTTGAGCAGGAACCCATTGAGCTTCCCCAACTCACATGAGAGCCCTATTGGATATAATATTTTTACCTGACATGTCAGATATATCATATTTCAGCCTTCAGATCTGATTTTTTTCATAGGTGTCATAGCATCTTCATCATTGTTGTCATAGAGCTAGGGAATCTAGTCCAAGTGTCTCACTAGCTTCAAAATTCCTCTTCCTCTTTCATGGGAGTTACTCTTCCACTCCAATTCGACCTTAATTGATTCATTCAAAGTATATTGACCTTCCAAATCATCCAAATACCCTTGGGATCCTTATGGATCTGAAATGACAAGAGGAGGATGCCATGTGGCATGGAAAATCTAGCTTGTGTGGGTCCCACATCCTCCATGTATCTTCATGATCAATTGCCACTTTTAATTTCCATTGTATTTATTTATTTATCTCCTTTATTAAATATTTATGCCATTTTAATTTTCAAGCATAATTTATTGTTCCCCTTATTCCAAATCCCAAAGCTTCCACCCCCAACCTAGGAAACTAGTAATTTTCCTCCTTGGCAATTATTTGACCCTTAGCATAAATTTGACAAACTCTCATGAATATGGAAAATGTGATTATGCCATTGTGACCCAATGCAAAATTTGGGACATGAAAAATACTCCCTTCCCATGAAACATTGGTGTTGAAGAACCTTCTTTCTGTATGATTCTTTGAAGTTGCCACTTTGTTGCCCAACTTTGAGTCTTTGAGATTCCATGAAGATTTTTGAGAGGAACCACCATGCTTGATTCTGCACTACTCTAATTAAAATCAATTTATTAAGTGGGTAATCCATCTCCCATACTGCTTGTTTCCCAAAAAAATTAAAATCAATGGGACTAAACACTATCCTAGGGTCCCATTACTTGTATTGCACTCCAACAATTAAGAGTGCTCTCCAACCTATACCATTAGGAAAGAGAGTTCCAGGATCCCATTTTCTTGTATGCATCCTTCCAAAAAGCATGAGTACATAATATATATCATCAAAGTACATAACCACATAATAAAAATGTACATCAATGAGGTGCCTCATCAAAAAATAATGAAAGTGCTTATACCTCCAAGTAAGTACACCATCATTTTCCAAGTGCGTACAAGTTTCAAGTGACCAATCAAATATTCTCCAATTAAATAGGTGAGGATACCATGTCCTATAATGCTGCTCCAAAAGGATGTGATATGAATCAAAATATTGAGCCATGTATTCTTTCATCCAAGAAGTGAATGAAGAATCTCCACTAAAATCTGAACCAAATAATGAGCAAAAAAACGAGACTTCAAATGACTCAAATAAGTCTCACCCATACATCCATTAATGAGAGAATCATAAATATATAACAAAGTATGTGGATGGAAACATAAAATTTCTCCAATCATAAATCTATTCACTACAGTGTTGGATGATGTTCCTCCAACATCAAATGAACCAAGTGTTGAGCAAGAGAAACCATGAGTCTTCAAGTGAGTCAAATGCATATCATAGGTGCATCCATATAAATGTTAATCATCATAAAGTAACAAAGGATGCTTCTGAAAATGTGGATAATAATGTGATCCAACATGTCATCATAAAAAGTACATCTAGGAGTTCCATAGTGCTCATGTGGCACCATAAAAAAGAATCCTTTCACCCATACTTCATTGAGACTAATGCTGCAAAACATGGAATTGTAGGATGTAGGAGAATGAAATAACTCACCAAAATGATAAAAAAGTTTAGAATTTTAATCATGGGAAGGATCCATATGGGTAGTATCATGCAGTTCCTTCAAAAGTGTGAAACCTTTGTCATAGATTGGTTCCAATGTAGAGGAATCATGCTCTTCTTTAAAAATTGGATAACCTTCATCAAGAGACAATTCAAGTTCCTCTTCCACCACATCAAGTGTTTGTATCTCTTCAAGATCATCTTCAAACACATCAATCACATTCAAATTTCCAAATTTCTCATGATCCACCGTGTCATGAGAATCCTCCAAACAATCTAACATTTGACAATCTAAAACATAGGAGGAAAAACAAGTTTCTTGCAACTTTTGAAGAAGTTGCTCATTTTGAATTTTGAGATTATGATTATCCTAATTATTCTTCAAGTATGAATCATGTAACAATTCATTAAGCTCAAACAAATTGTTTCTATAAAAAATCAAAGACATGAAATTACCTTTGATGTGGCACATTGCTCTTTTAATCTTCTCCCATGTCTTCAAGGAAGGATGCTTCCTCCAATGAAGTAGCTATCCAACAAGAATTTAACACTAATACTTGAGTGTCATGGAGAATGATAAGGGACTATTGGATCTTATTTTAATTCATATTTAAGGACCCTTCAATAAAATGAGGCTCTTGCAAATGAATCTCCTCACATTCTTCCTTCTTGCTTGGACCAACTTCATGAAGCACAAGTGGTGATGGGGAAGTTGATCTTGTTTCTTCTTCAACTGCTACAAGGTCTTCATTTTCATGTTTACTAGAAATTTGGATTGCAGAAACATTTTTTAATATGATCTCTATGTCACCAACATAGATTTGTGAGCACCCATCAGTAGGTACTCCTTCATAGTTCAAGTATCTATCAGTAGATGCTCTTTGTTTCATTTCCAAGGTAGAATGTGTCTCAAAATTATATTTAGTATTTTTAATAGAAAATTATTCATACTCATGCGATGTCTCTTCATATTTTTCAGAGTCAATTGGGAGTGAATTTTGATCCTCTTCATGTACTAATTCTCCTACTTCACCTATTTCAGAACTAGGTGGTTCATGGGTCTCCTCCTTTTGCTCCTTCAAGCAAGCTGATGCATTTTTCCCCTTGGTTTTCTTAAGATCAATATATTTTCTCCAACCTTGGATATAAAACAATTAGAAACCTTTCATAATATTCTTGTTCATGTCTTAGGTTCCATAATTTTTATATGCTCCTTGCCATCATATGAGGTTCCCTTTTCATCCCTAGTCATAGTTTCCTCTTCAACAAAATAAATTTTGGGTTTCAATATCTAATGGTGGTCCCTAAATTATTGTCCTAATAAATATCAGAACACATCAGGCTCCAATATCATTCTCTGATACCACTGTAATGTCCATTTTTCAAAATTTTATTAAATGACCAATCTTTCACTTTTTTCCCTATTTCGACCTTTGACTAGTTTTGATGTCTAGGTCTCCAAATTGGTCCAAATGGTCCCAAATATTCACAGAAGGTATATGAATGATATTAAATTTTGAATATGATGTTTATATAATCTTTATGACCCTATAAATTCTTCTTCAAACTTGTTTAATATTATGGTCGAGGTAGGAGTTTTGACTAGGAATTTGGGGTTCTAATTCCCCCACAATGAATATTGAAAGTGGCTTCCCAAATGCACTCAATACAACTAAAATATCTGAATGGAATCATGTTACATGTAAATTAAATCAATATGAACTAATATGCATCACCATTCAACTTTTAATGTCTGCTATAACTCCCTTAAATCAGATGCAAAAAGACTAGTTTCAACCTTGGGGGGAATGATAGGCAAACTTCTCCAAATGCTATGAAACTCAACAAAATAACTCCAAATTCTTATTTAATGAACATTAAACTCACATAATACATCAATAAAATTCCATTCATTCATAAACCATCATTATTTTACTTATCCATTCAATTCTATCAACATTATATTGGTTCACAACAAGGTAGTGGGGAAATGGCATTGTTTCTTCATTGTTTAATATTTATACATGAAATATTTTGTGTATTTCAAACTGAGAGTATTATGAAATTTTAAATAAATAAATAAATGTCCATTCATCCATAAACCATCAGTATTTTGCTCTTTTATAAATCCTGTTATGGAGAGAAATTCCTATGGCTTGGGGTACCACAACAGACAGCTTAACTCCAGAAATCAATCATTTCCTATATGCAAGAGAAACCAAATGTATAAAATTGAAGGATATTGATTTGTACCTTATTCCATATGGTTTATGTAGATCTCTATTGAGCTTTCCAACTCCATCTTGAATTGATAAATTGCTTCCTCAACATTCAATAAACAAGACAAGCATGCTATATATAATTGTGTTAGACCTACTCTAGCATATATAATCAATAACTGATAAGAATTTGAAATCATAAACATATCAAATATTCATTCAAATACACATTATTGGACAGGAAAATATATTTCTATTAATATAAAACAGAGATTACAATAGAGACAACCTCTGTCGGCACATCTGTGAATCAGAGAAACTGAGTCCCCCACTTGGGCCTCCACCACTTCAATCCTCCATCTATCGATAGAAATCTCACAAGAAAAGGTAAATATTGGGAAGAACACAAAATTTATCCAAGGGACAAACGGATGCAGACTCAAGTATAAGCTCCGGCAACAATGGACTATAGTTCTCTTGCTCTCAATTCCTCCTGCCTTCAATGTATCCAAAGGGTTACTTATATAGATATTCAATGGGGTAATGAAAGGTCAAATCCAAGTGATCTCAAGGAATATGGAAGGCCAGGAGACAAGTGAGTCAGATCCAAATCAAGGAAAAATCCAAAAGAATTTGTCCTTTTGCACACATCCCGATGTACATGGTTTTAGGGGTCAAACCCGCGTATAAACGCGAGAAAGGGTTTAAAAGTCACGTATGGAAATTTTTGCATGTTTTTAAGGATGATCGTGGAAACATAAAAGGAACAAAAATGGTCCATGGGGCCTAAGGAGTCTGCAGAGGGATAGGGAAGGCCATAAAAATGTGATTCACCATGTGTGGTAAAATCAACTATAACAGATGCCCCCTAATGTGTGAGGTCAGAGGGGTCATACGATGGAAAAAATACATTATAAGTACATCCCAAAAGTGAAGTGATGAAGAACCCAGTGGAAGAACCATCCATCCAATCAACAGTATACAATTATACAACTCTACACATAACTGCAAATACATATAGCAGTCCCAAATACATAAGAGTACAATGGCCATGAATAGGCATGATACAATATGACATATGTGGTCATCGCCATGTACAATATAAATAGATAAGAATCTCCATGATGAAGATATACAAAGGATCATGATCTCCATGAAGAATGAATATATATAATGGATCAAGGTCTCCATAATGGCTGGAAATGTTTGACATATACTGGAATCAAGTCACGAGAGCTGAAATCTCATGAAAACTGGCACAATCAAGGAGGTAGCATATAAGAGATGCCACCAATATGGAAGGTATTCTACACAAATTGCAATGAGTACATGTCCTACTATGTGAATAGAGGTGTCTAGGTCAAACATAGTAGTCCATCGTCTGATTACCAATCATTGATGTATACCGTTAACAGATGCGAGATCACCCACCAATAATGAAAATGGGAATCAAGGTACTAGAGTGAAAACTAACAAGTGTGAATAAATGTATTGAGGTCGAAGACTTGAGAGAATCCATCGATCAAGGGACATTGATGTATTCCCAAAAACTATCGATGGGGAGAGAACCTGCCACTGATGACTACAAGTCTTAAGACACTCAAACATGACTCTAGATTCCTATCCCAGAATAATTTATTTGAAGTCGATGGGATGAAATATGCTGGAAGGAGGGAATTAAGGCATCCCCCATCATCCAACACGAGGTACTCAGAAAAGCTATATTATGTGGAAGGACTCGATCATAATGTGCACGAACCAGTAACTGTACTGGGAATGGCCGACATGAAAAGTCAAGATAACTGAGGAATGGATGACTCAAGTTTCAACTTCCTTCGAACAAGAGAATCAAGGCAGATGGTGACTAAATGTAGGTAGCATAGACTCGATATACAAAACTGGGACATCTCTGTGACACAGGAGTCATCAAAAGAGGATCTATAGGGACTGGAAGCTTAACCAGTCGGTGGAGATAAACTCAGATAAACGAGTACAACTCCTAAAGTCAAACTATTAACCCAACCAATGGATGTGATATACAATGCTTTGTTCGAAGGTGACACGACTCGATTGATGCCAAATATAACATCTTTTCTTGTCCAGCTTTTTGGTTTTTTAATTTTTTGGGAATTTTTCAAATATTTGAGAAGCTTGAAAAAGAATAAACTCGCTTTATAGTTATAGACTAGGAGGAGATGAGTGTCAAATGGGAAAACAAACTAGTTCCAAGCAGCGGAACATATCTATGCTCAATGCAAGGAAACATGTGTAGGATAGCGACACTCGGGGGAAAGTCCCCTCCCGGTAAAAATAGGGAATCAAGCTGCAAAGGATATATAAAATGGCTCTGTGTGGCTAGACATGAGACAAGCTCGGGCTATATGGATGATACTCAAAGTCATGGAAGCCAACATAAGGCTCAATGAGGCAGGAAAAGCTCATGATAATGTTAATTACAACTTGACATAAGGGAGTCCCGTGGAAATGGCCAGCATAAAGTTCAAGAGGAGTATGAATCTCTTGCTCAAGGACATCGCAGGACTAAAAGGGACTCCCAGACCTAAGAGAGGACTCACAACATGGGTACCAAATGCAAAAGGGAGCTAACTAGGACACCCATGTATAGGAAATCTCTACCATTTTCACAATACCACTTCTAACAGTAGCATGAAGGTTCCATGATACCATGGAATGGGTTTGTATTTAAGGTTAAGATGGAATGGTCATAAGGAAATGCATAAGTGCAAGCGCATGTGATATCCTAACCTATAGGAACACAAGGGTCGAAACCTCGGAGAGAGTGTACAAAAATAGGAACCTACATGACAACCATATTAGTCCAAAACAACCCAAAATATTCAATAAAGAATCCAAACTATAGGATATAGGGAGGAATGATAATGACAACTAAACCCAAAGGAAACAATTCAGTGAATGATAGGACATAAAAAGGAATGTAAAGTGTAGACCCAACGTTCGCGTATCCACTACCACCCCCGCGAGGGTGACCACTGGTGTAAAGACCAAGAGAAGGGATTTAACATCCTCCACAAATGGAGTAAAGGGTGGAATGTGACCACTCCCAAATATACGAGCACGGTAAGGGGCTGTGATTCCCCCAAGTCTGGCACCAGGGTACGTACTAGGAACAAGGATGAGTGATAGGATACCAATCATGTTGAAAACAAAAGGATCTGAAGTCAAGAGAGAATTAATATACTCAAGTAACCACGATCCCAAAGTCCAACTAGTGCACAAAGAGCACACTCCTAAGAAAATATACAGCCAAAATACAAGCAAACCAAAGGGAGGATATGTGAGCTCCTGAATGCAGCAGGTATGTCTCTCCTAGGAGAGCCTCAAAACTCCCATACACTACAAGCAGAGGTATGTAACCAATTATAGTGGCCCTCAGCTTCAATGCATAAAGCGACTGTGTTGTCCGACCTTTACCTGGTCAGGACACCTACAGAATAACATCTGCAAGTACCCCCTGTGATAACCTAGGTAAGGAAACTAAGGTCACCCCAATATAACCAATGCTCAGGTGGACAGTCGTAGGCGGGATCGACCGTATGGGTAGGGTAGAAAATCCCAAAACTCTCTAAAGATCCCCTAGATATGAATAAAATCCTAGAAAGATCTCCGGTGCTACTCAGTTACAACTAGGGGTCATCCCAATCATAACTACTCACACTGCCTCATGCTTAACTCCCTTGTAAGAGGAGGTTCTTGAGAAACACTAATTATACCAAGTAATTTCACACTCTCACCTGGACAGACACATACATGTTGTTGTTTAGTGGTCTTGGAGAATTTACTCACAATGAACTATTACAAGACCCTAAAACCTAGTCTTGTTGGTGCACCCTATAAAAGAAAAGAGTGTAATTCATTTTATTATGCATTGATTTTAATTGGCTGTAATTACTTAAAAGGAAATGATCATGCAACTAATAAAGTTATGACTCAGCAGTGAAGTAAATATGCACACCATAACAAACAATGCTAAGTGCAATCTTTGTCAAATGAAAAATAGGGTATGCCACTACATGATATGCATAAATATATATTCCTTTCCGAATGCCAATGTAATCCTTCCTATATGAAGGCCTAAATGCAACTCTCATCCAAGCAATACAATGCAAGTATCTCCTCAAATCCACATATAAGATGCAACTAAGAGTGCAAATACTTTGTATTTTTCAATATAAAAGAATGAAAAATGCAATAAAAGTCATCTAAAACTCTCAGTCCTTGTAGCAAGTATAAAACACAAGCCCAACAAGACACCGAGATAAAAAAGAGTAATGCACTAATGGAAAAAAAAAGGATAAATGACTAAAACTACTTTCAAAGAAAAATCATTGAAAAGGTGGTCTCTAGTCATAAAAGAAGCATCCAACAGACAACATCAGACCCAAGGAAGACCCAACCACACTCACAACCCACCCAAAAACTTCCCACAACATCAAACTCACCAAAAGGGAGGATGTACGCGACTGTTTAAAGAACAGCTGTGTATATACGCGACTTTTGGCCAAAAATATGCATGTATATGCGGATTTTGGCCAAAAACCTGCGTGTATACATGACTTTTGGCCAAAAATCCACGTATGTATGCGACTTTTGGCCAAAAACCTGCATATACAGAGAAGGCAATGGTAAAAAGTAGGCCAAGGGTCAAACCAATAAACGGGAGTGTCAAGAGATGAACATACTATAAAATGCAACACATAAACAAGGAGAAATAAAGATCAAGTCAATAATATCAAGCACATTGTGCCCATGAACCCCAAAGAAAAACAAGGAACATCCCCAGTGGAGTCACCAATTCTATTACGGAGAGAAATTCCTATGGCTTGGGGTACCACAATAGACAACTTAACTCCAGAAATCAATCCTTTCCTATATGCAAGAGAAATGAAATGTCTAACACTAAAGGATCTCGATTCGTACCTTATTCTGGATGGTTGATGTAGATCCCCGTTGAGATTTCCAACTCCAGCTTGAATTGATAAATTTCTTCCTCAAGATTTAATAAACAAGACAAGCATGCTATATATAATTGTGTTAGACCTACTCTAGCATATATAATCAATAACATATAAGCATTTGAAATCATCCATGGATCAAATATTCATTCAAATACACATTATTGGAAAGGAAAAGATATTTATATTAATATAAAATAGAGATTACAATAGAGACAACCTCTGTCGGCACGTCTGCGAATCGGAGAAACTGAGTCCCCCACTTGGGCCTCCACCACTTCAATCCTCCATCTCTCGATAGCAAGCTCACAAGCAAAGGGAAATCTTGGGAAGAACACAAATGTGCTCCATGGGACAAAGGGATGCAGACTCAAGTATAATCTCCGACAACAATGGACTATAGTTCTCTTGATCTCAATTCCTCCTGCCTTCAATGTATCCAAAGGGTTCCTTATATAGCTCTTCAATGGGGTAATGAAAGGTTGAATCCGAGTGATCTCAAGGCATATGGAAGGCCAGGAGACAAGTGAGTCAGATCCACATCAAGGAAAACTCCAAAATAATTTGGCCTTTTGCACACATCCTGATCTACGTGGTTTTAGGGGTCAAACCCGTGTATATACGCGAGAAAGGGTTTAAAAGTCGCGTATGGAAATTTTTGCATGTTTTTAGGGATGATATTGGAAACATCAAAGGAAAAAAAATGGTCCATGGGGTATAAGGAGTCTATAGAGGGACAAGGAAGGCCATAAAAATGTGATTCACCATGTGTGGTAAAATCAACTATAACAACTCCCTTAAATTAGATGCAAAAAGACTAGTTTCAACCTTAGGAGGAATGATAGGAAAACTTCTCCAAATGTTATGAAACTCAACAAAATAAATCCAAATGCTTATGTACCGAACATTAAACTCATAAAATCCATCAATAAAAGTCTGCTCATCCATAAACCATCAGTATTTTACTTATCCATTATAATCTATCAACATTATATTGGTTCACAACAATGTAGTGGGAAAATGGCACTGTTTATTCATTGTTTAACATTTATACATGAAATATTTTGGGTATTTAGACCTGAGATTATTATGAAATTTTAAATACATAAATAAAATTCCATTCATCCATAAACCATCAGTAGTTTACTTATCCATTCAAATCGATCAACATTACATTGGTTCACAACGAGATAGTGGGGGAATGGCACTATTTCTTCATTGATTAACAGTTTTAAATGGAATATTTCAGTATATCTAATTGAGAGTATTATGAAAATAAAATACAGATAATTTACATTATAACATAAAATAATGGGTCATTAGAAGTTCCCTCAATGATATCAATAGCTCACACAAAGCGCAATCCCTCCATGAGCAAGAATATGCCATAAAAATGGGAAATAGTTGAGAGAAGGTGTTGCAATATAAGGAACCATGAGAATCCCCGTAGCTTAAATATGCAAATAAAACTCCATTAAATACCCTAGTGGCCTATCCAAACACCAACTTTTATGGGAATCTTTCACCCTCGAAATTGGCTAAGGCAAGAAAACTAGTCATCCACTAGGTCTTACGATTCACAAATGACAATTTATCAAATGAAAAAATATTTTCTCTTGGTTGATTCCTGTATTTTATAAACATCCTTAGCCTTATAAGGTTAACAATCCATCCACAAACTAAATCCAATTCTAATTTGGGCGTGTTCTCAAGATTTTCCATGTGTCCTCCCTTTCCTAGCCTTCCATCTTCCCCCAATTTGAGTAGGAACCCATTGAGCTTACCCAACTCACATGAGAGGCCTCTTGGATGCTCTATTTCAACCTGAAATTCCAAATATGTCATATTTCATCCTTCATTTCTTATTTGTGTCATATTTGTCATAGCATATTCATTGTTGTTGTCATATAGATAGGGAATCTAGTCCAAGTATCTTAGTAACTCCAAATGCCTCTTCCTCTTCTATGGGAGTTACTCTTCCACTCCAATTCAACCTTAATTGATTCATTCCAAGTATATTGACCTTCTAAATCATCCCAAGACCCTTGGGCTTCTTATAGCTTGTGTGGGTCCCACATCCTCCATGTATCTTCATGATCAATTGCCACTTTGATTTTCCCTTGTATTTATTTATTTAGCTCCTTTATTAAATATTTATGCCATTCTAATGTTCAAACATCATTTATTTTCCCCCTTATTCCAAATCCCAAATCTTCCACCCCCAACCTAGGAAATTAGTAATTTTCCTCCTTGGCAATTATTTGACCCTTAGCATCAATTTGACAAACTCTCATGAATATGGAAAATGTGATTAGGCCATTGTGACCCGATGAAAAATTTGGGACAAGAAATAGTACAGCCATTGATTTGATTCAAACTAAAAGAGACATCTTTTTATTTAAGGTCCACATATAATATTTTTATTATTAATATTTAATATTATTTATGGCTGACATATAATATTTTATTTTTATTTTTATTTTTTTCTAGGAACAAACATTACAACATATCTCCATACACGGTTTAAAAACCATGTGCAAGGCCCTCCTAAAACCATGGGTTTTTTAGGAGACCTTGCACATGGTCTTGAAACCATTTTCAAGGCCCTTCTAAACCATGTATAATAAAACCATGGGTTGTTTAGGAGGCCTTGCACATGGTTTTAAAACCATTTTCAAAGCCCTCCTAAACCATGTACAATAAAACCATGGGTTGTTTAGGAGGCCTTGCACATGGTTTGTAGATAATTCAATTTTTTATTTTTTATTATTTTGTTAGGTAGGAACATTACAACATCTTTGCCATATTTTGTTGTTTTTTTTACCGACATTTTCTTGGTGGATAGTTAAATTTTTATTTTTTTATTATTTTTTTAGGTAGAAACATTACAACATCTCCCCCATATTAGGTTGTTTTTGTGGCTGACATTTATTTTGGCATATAATTAAAATTTTTATTTTTTATTACTTTGTTAGTAACAAACGTTACAACATCTATTGAAAAAATTTACAAGATCTCCCTCATGACAAACGTTACAAGATCTCCCTCATACTAAGCTATAGAGAACCTCTTAGCACAACAACATGGTACAACAACTTTAACCATAATATGACTCACACATGTGGATGTTGGAGGAGCAGATAACTGGTGAAAATCCAAATTAAGAGATCACTCAAGTAAGAGAGGTCTGGAAATCATAGACATCACCCAAAATAAGAAAGCATCAAACCCTATATCATACATCAACAACCATACCAAATCTCATTTTCAAGACTCATTCACAATGAATTATTAGGCTTGTATTTATATCTTTTAATGACTTCTAGAAGAACCTTCCTTATAATTCTTCATTGAATTAGGGTTACCTTACAAAGGGTCAAGATGTCATAACATTAGGAGTGTTGAAAAATATAAAATATAACTTAATGTTAATTCAACATAATCAAAGGCCCTAAGGTACCAAAATAAAGAGGGGCACTATTACATAGGACCAACAAGGGAGAGGTCAACAAAAGTACAATACATACACAAGGTTAACCAGGAGTGAACAAGAGTTGTCACAAAAATGTGGGAAGACAACCATTTTACCCATAAGACCAATGGTGTACAAACAAGGTGGGAAGACAAACCTTTTACCCACAAGACCAAAGGTGCACCAAAAAGATAGGAAGACAACCCTTTTACCCATAAGGAGAATACACCAAAATTATCTCCCTCTCTCTCTCTCTCTCTCTCTCTCTCTCTCTCTCTCTCTCTCAATTTATGTGGTCCATAAGTGTTCCATACAATAAATGGAAATTTTATCACACCATATAAGGAAGATACAAACTTCCAGGTTAATTGACCACGAACCCTAGTTAACTAACTAGAGTTCCATTCAGAGAATGACTCTTGTAGTTGCACTATATTTAACAGGGAACGAACCATAATCTAACTTTACATGTTGGATTAGAGGTAAATGTAGCTTGAGATACATGAAAGAAACCTCTAAGAGATAATAAGGAATCCTAATGTGAAGTATAGAGAAAAATCCAAGTTGTAAGGGTTTATTTTCACCCAACAATCAAGATGTTATCATATGGGACCCACCCAATGTCATTTGCAGTCCATATAATAATCTCCCAATGGTGCCATGTATACACACGTAAATGGATGAGCATATAAAAGTTTTTTCTGAACTTGTTTCCACTACAATTACAAATGGAAGGAGTTTTTATCACCAAAATGTTCATAGAGGTGGATGGTTTCAAAATTTTCCATATCACATTTTTATTATAGAGGTGGATAGTTCTTTTATGATCATTTTTTAGTTTATTCCCTTATCAAAAATATTCTACAAATAAAAATATAAAATTAAAACAGTATATAGAAAAATAAGATACAAAGCATGGATGATAACCTACATACATGAATCATAATGAGTCATTGAATATTTTTGTAACCTATACATACACATATTCATAGAATTTTTAAGTGAAAAGTATTAGTTTTTCTTACAACTATAATAGTAAATATGACATAAATAAGACTACAAGAGAGCCATATTCTCCATTTCCACCTGTAATTCGAAAACCCCACTATTCTAAACGCTTTGCTAAACTGGAAAAAAAGGTTAAAAGTAGGTGTTTCCCTCAATTTTCAAACATGTAAATATAAAGCATTTGGTCTTGACATCAGCTCAACATCATCACTATTTTAGATAAAATCAAGCTCTCCATCTTCCATAATGTCAATTTCTTTAATTGAGGACCTTCCAACACCTTTAGCCTTGATTTTTAAATTTTGTTGACATCATAAATCACACATGCATATACCTTAATCAATATACCCAAAACATTTGAATCATCATGTGAAATCCAAATTTGTATTTGAAACTTGATATAAAACATCTTTGTATTCACCAAAATTTAACTTCACCAGGTTTCAAAATCATATTTGTATTTTGTTGAAATTTATAGCTACATTTTTCATTCTAATAAAAAAGGAGAATATTAGGTTGTTCAAATAAAATCATGATCCTAATAGAATATCTAATCATTCAATAAAATGAAACCAAGATGAATTAATCTTCCAAGAAATAACATTTTATGAGAAGAAAATAAAAATATAACGGTTCAATATATGGCTTGAAATATGAAATACAACAATAAATACTAATGGTTAAAGATACTTACACCAAAAAGTAGGATGAGTTATCCCAACTATTCACCATCCAAACCATTCACTGCTCCTAAGGCAAAAAAGTGTAAAATGAGTATCAAACCACTACAAAAAATTAAACAAAAATAGAACCAAAAATATCTTAGCAATAATATATAAGATAGTAATAAAATAAAATAAAATAAAATAGAGAGTTTTGAAAAATTCACCGTGTTTAAATTTTTGACAAAATCTTCAAAAAATCTGTAATAATGTTCTTCTAATTTGTGTGTGTGATTTCTCATATTTTATGATAAGTTGGCGACTACTATAACATAATCAAGTTGTATAAAAAGATGATATGTTGAATCATACTTATACATTCGTTGCCCCTTTATTCCATTGTACCAACAAAATTGAATCTCAACACCTTCTGGTGTATCCATAAGATCAATGCCATTATGGTAATTAAACACCCTATTGCCATCCTTATTTCTTATTCTTTGAACACTTCCAATGTACTAAGTCTCACATGAAACACCATGTTTTGTACTTCGAGATACACCTTTATTTGAAGCACATACAACTATATGTATAGACTCAGGCTCAAACAACACCACACAATCCAATCCAATTCCCAAACCAATTGAAACACTCTTTTTTGGTGCCCTATCATCTCGCCTAAAGTAGACCCCATTCCTCACTTTAGTCAACCTATCTTTGGATAACGCCATATTTCCATTCAATTGACTAAACAAATAATATTTATGCACATCCTTACCATTAAGATCCACAATTGGTTTGGTAGTTATGTTTAGATTCTCATCAATGGAATCCAAAATTTCATCCAACCCATGCCTGCACTCACTTTCCATTGTTTACAATTCACTATCATTGAGTACCACTGAAGGAAAATATTGGAATATAGAATTGGAATGACCAGATGGAGAATCATTAACTTCCTCATCTACAACTTCGAATGTTGGATAATTATGATCCTTTGTCCATGGTTCAAACCACCAAGAGCATTGCGTGTGTCTTTCTGGTTGCAGGCCAAGGCTTGATAAAAAATTGCGCATCCTCCAATACCATATTGAGGGCTTCTATAATTATAACATTTGGACATATTGAATCATATTGTGACAAAAAATCTGTTGAAATATTGTAAGTTCGAAGGATTTTTTCTATTGTACTTTTGTTGTATTCTCCTCTGGAGATGTTATTTCTCCATTTAGAGATGTCCTTGATGTAATTGGTCATATAAAAGTCATGAGGTAAAACCTTCATTGTAATTCAGGGAAAAAGTTCCCACAAAAGTAATATATAAAATGTATTTTGTGTTTTCCTAGGTTGGTCAGCCCTAATTAGCGAACCTGGTTGACCTAGTTGGTTAGTTAAGTAACCCACCTAATGAATATAAATAGGTGAGGCACCTCTCTCATTTAGACACACCTTACACTCAATCATTGCACAAGAGAGAGAGAAAGAATAAGGTATACTATGGAAGAGGAGCAACTATTCTTGTTCTTGGGGTTTTACATTGCACTTGGTCAAATTCTATAGCGAGGAAGATTTGTAGGGTTTTCTCCCTTGTGGTTTCCCCGAGGAAAATATTTGTGTTCTCTTGTGTTGTTGTACTTTTATTTCTTTCAGTGATCCTTTGCTTATGATTATGATGTTTTGATGCTAAATGTTTTAGATCTTGTATAACCATTAAAAGTATAACATGGAATCAAATCCACCCTGAAAGAAGTCTTTGTGTAGCCGAAACACTGCTACACCTACAACTATTGAAGATGAGGGTTTCATGCTTGAAAACCCTAGAAGACAAAAACTACTCATGTTGGGGAATTTTGCTATAAATAAAGTTTGGAGAAGGCTCAAGAGATTAAAATTTTACATGCCAAATTTGAAATCTTTCTGTACGTTTTGTGAAAGTTTTAGCCTCGTATTCACTATAATTATTTAGGAGATATGATTCCTCCAACTCAGGGTTCCAGCCTCTCCCAGAATTAATCCTTAAATAGGTGATGTAGGGAGAATTTATATATCTCAGGCTAGGAGGTCCAAATTAAATTTAGCAATATTTTGAAGATAGGGCAGTGGCTGTAGCTTTTGTGGTCAAATTTTTAGACTCTGAAGGTGAAACCGTGTCACATGGTAGTACGTACAAGTTCTCTATTTTGAACAATCCCGAAATAAGTCACCTTTGGAAAATTTTCATATGTCCCACTTGGTGAATCTAATTATGCTCTAACTTATGGGGTTGGAACAAAGAAAGACCAAGATACTACAGGACAAAGTTTCAGACCTTGAGGAGTAGAAAATTCAGAGATATAACATAAACAAGATCAGTCAATTCTGTATAAGAATCTGGAGAAAAAATAGGGTTTCCTATTTAGGGCACTTCCCTCCACCAATCAGTTGAAAAAGGAGTACCATAAAACTCGCCCTAGGAGGGAGCATATTTTTATGTAAGAAGTTTGTCATTTTGTGGACTTTCAATTTTTTACCTAACACTGCTGTCGAGAAAATAAGGGCATCCAATATTTTGCATTTCTATCCATAGTTTTGGAAAAATAAGTATGCTATTCAGATAGCCTTGAGGAGGCACATATTCTATCCAATCATATATGAAATATACCTAAGTTGAAAATTAGGGTTTCTCTATCAAACCCTAGGTGCACCAGAAGCAGTCTTCCACAAGAGCATTCAAGCAAGCTTAAAGTTGAAGCAATATCATTGGTAATTTCTACCCTCTCTCTTTCCATTTGAGGTTCTCATTTTTATCATGATAACAAACTGTACCAAGCTTGAGGACAAGATTCAAAGAGTTGATAACTTCTAAGAATGGAAGTATAGATTTCTTCTCATACTTTAAGAAGCATGACATGGAGAACTATGTCAAAGAAGAATCTACATATCTAGAGGGAGATGAAGTCAAAGAAAAGCACAAGAAGATGAGTATTTCTGTCTCCTTTGGATATCACATGTATCATCCTTGAAGAATCCCAAGGATATGTTCGATGCAATGAACAACTTGTACAAAGATGACCTTGATAAATCAACTCAAGGACGTCGAAAAACATCCAATGTTACTTCACATGGAGATCTCAGCTAAAGGAGCAATTAGAAGCCATTGGAGACCATGTCAAAGAAGCGGAATCATAGATTATAACTTTGAATGGTATTCGAAGTTCTATCAAGGGATTTGTTCTAGAAGGAACATTACCTATGGAGGAATGCATGTAAGAAGGAGCTTGATTGATGGAAAGGGAAGAAAAGATGGACAAATATGACAATAAAGCCTTAAAAACTCATGCCAAGAAGAAAAAGAGCAAGAAGGAAGAACATTCATGTAAATAATAGAAGGAAATCTCACAACTTAGATGTTCAGTTGTGATGAGAAAGAACACTTTGAGAAAGAATATTCCAAGAAGGAATAATGGAAGGATGATTTGATCAAGAAGTAACAGTCGATCACACATAATGATGTTTGGATATGAGTTTGAGACATGAAGGGAAGTTTTGTAAAGTCTTCCAAGCAGATATACAAGATCAAGTATACAACAGATCAAAGTATCAAAATATACAAAGCAAGGTTCATAGTTTCTATCAGAAAGAAAGAGTCGATTATGGAAAGACACTTCTCTAGAGGATAGGTACACCTCTTCAGTGGTGGATATTACATTAGAAAGTTGTTGTAATCAAAGTAAAAGAACAGATCGAGCAAATTACAAGGTTTGGGACTCTTTATAGAGAACCACCTATGCATAGAAGGATTTGTACAAGCTCAGTAGGAATCCATGGGATAACACATACAATTACATGAGGAGCTTGAGGATCAACTAGAGTGATGGAGATCTCAAGCTTTACTACAAGGTTGAATATAGAACACTACAAAGGACGATAAGCTCATAGATGGGTGCAAGAGAAAACTTGCAACAAAGTTTGAGATGAAGGATCTTGATATCTAGTGACCTCGATAGGTGACATAGATGGATACAAAGAGAATTAGTAGCATAGGAGGCTACCTGTCACTCCAATTCCCTAATGTAGAGAGTACAAGATACATAGGGACGATGGTGTTCCACATCAGAGGGAGTGACTATGGTATATCTCAAAGTTAAAGAATATTGACATGATTCTTGGGATTAGAGGTCCTCAGAATCAGACGATGAAGTTGAACACATTGGCATAGACTCCAGTAATTCAAGAAGGCAGAGATCAAGATGGAGTATACCAAACAAACAAAGATAAGTATTTGAAATGTCATTTCCTATATATTTAATTATTCAGTTATTTACATATATATGTTCTTAGATTTAGAAAGTGTAATATGCATGTTAGAGTGTTTTGCATTTATGAAGAGTGTACTGCTAATATGCATATGATGGGTAAGTGTCTTATGGTGTTGTACAACATTCCATTTCTACTTATCTATAATGAAACCTCTTTGCTGAGATAATGTCTTGGTAGATATGGAAGGCATCTAGAAAGCTACCGTATGTTTACGGGATATGGATGAATGTTGCATTATATGAAATAATTGCATAATTATGTAACACATATATTTATGCGTACGAATTTTTCATTATGAATATGGTATGAAATGTTTCTAATCATACAACTGTATTTGACTTGTACGAAGGATTGTATGAATCACCTATAAGAGAATAAATGATAAAGTTACAGATGTACGATGAAGTTGCGAATGTACAAAATGAGAATGATAAAGAACAAGTTGCATAAGGAAGCTATAAATCTCAAGTATGTTCCTATAGAGGAACATGTGGTAGATGTGTTGACTGAGCCTCTATCTCGTGTAAATATTGAACACTTTAGAGACAGGCTTGGTTTAGTTTGAAAATACCTCCTTGGAAAGAGGGAGTGACTGCAAAATATATCCAAGTTCGACATGGTACGACATGATGGACAACTTCCTGATGGACTAAGGCTTTACCAAGAGTAAATCGAGTTCCAACCTTTACTTTAAGGTTAAATGTGGAAGAATGGTATATGTCAATGACCTAGAGGGAGACAAAAAACTCATGTAAAAAGGAAGTGATAGAAAGAGCACCTTAGGATGATGTTTTAGTTTGGGATCAAGTGTGATCTCATAGCTTGGTGTGGTTTTAAAGTAAATTCCTCAAAAGGAGGAGAAATCATGATGATGTTTTAGACCTTCCTTGAAAGGAGGAGTAATGATTGTTAACTTGAAAAATCCCTCACTCAGCTCTATGTGGCCTACACCACCCAAGGACATCCATACATGACCCTCATATCACTCCATTAGACCCCCACGCCCTCAAAAAGGCTTAAGAATGAAGAAAAGGGCTTAAAAACCTCAAAAAGGAGCCTAAATAACTCTCCTAGGGGCTAAAGCCTCCAAAAAGGGGCTAAAACCCCTCAAAGGAGCCTAAAACCCTAAAAGGAGATAAAGTTAGGGCGAAAGGGGATAAAATCTCAAAAAGGGGGCTAAAGCCTGGACCAAGGGCTTAAAACCCTAAAACCCCCAAAAAAGCTATAAAAGGAGGGTGGGGGGTCACTCTAAAACAACACCTCTCTTGCATACTATTATGCTACCCATGGATGTCTTGAGACTCTTTGCCTCTCAAGCCACCCACATCCTCCTCTCTTCCACTCATCTTCCCCATTGATCCATAGCTCCTTTGTTGTTGAGTGAGATAGGGAGATGCTTCTTCCAGCCAGGGCATGGTAGCCCATTTCACCAAAGGAGTGCTATAACCTAGTTTTGCTTATGTATTTGCTTTAGTATTTTAGTTGTTCCTAACCAATATTTGTTTGCAGGCTTTCTTCTTATCTTGTTTTGCGGGTTTATTTCAGTTTAATAGTTGTTGGCAGGTTCTCTGAGTGAAGCCCTAACCTTGCTTGCAGAGGGGCTCATGGCCATTTCTTTCTGTTCTTTGCTTTCATCTCTATCCATTTTCCTTTCAATTTTTCTTTTATGCATTTTCACACAGGAACCTACCCTTCTATCCTATAGATGGAAGGGAGCCATTCTTTCCCCTGTAGTAAGGAGAAATCCATGTTGTGGTGGGATTGTATCATCCTTGGACATTATTCCTAAAGTGTTCTGCATAATTTTGTCTCTATGTGGAAGGATTTTATCATCCTTGGACATTAGTCCTAAAATGATCTGCAAATTTCTGTCTCCATGTTGTGGTGGGATTGTATAATCCCTGGGAATTAGTCCTAAAGTGATCCACAGACTTCTGTCTCTATGTTGTGGTGGGATTTTATCATCCCTGGACATTAGTCCTAAAGTGATCCGCATTTGTCTCTGTGTTGTGGTAGGATTGCATCATCCTTGGATTCATGTCCTAAAGTGACAGGGGTTGATAATCCCATAATTGGATCCACATAATTTTGTCTCCATGAGGTGGTAGGATTGCATCATCCTTGGACTTATGTCCTAAAGTGATATGGGTTGATCATCCCATAATTGGATCTGCATACTTTTGTCTCTGTGATGTGGATAGGATTGTATCATCCTTAGACTTATGTCCTAAAGTGAAAGGGGTTGATCATCCTGTAATTGAATCATGTGTGTTGCAGGTTCAATATTTTCATACTGATGATATGGCAGGTTTAGTATTTATATACTGATAATGATGAGGTACTTTTAATATTTCTATACTAATCTTGATGATGATGTTGCTTCAACATTTGTATGTTGTTGCTGATGATGTGATTGTGGTCCCAACACCCTATGTTGATAATGTTGATGTGGTTGAAGTCACAACACCTTCTGTTAATGATTATGATGTTGTTTCAACATTTTTATGTTGATGATGATGATTATGTTCCAACATCTCTATGCTCATATTGCAAATGATGATATAACATTTATTGATGACGTTTCTTTAGCACTAACATGATAATGATGTCATTATTGTTTTAGCATTTACATATTTAAGTTGTAGATTATGTTTCAGTATTCACATACTGATGTTACTATGAGAATTTCGATCTACAACAATATCTAGGAGCCTTAGAGGAACTCTGTAGCAGGGATTTCTCCCTTGCTACAGGGAAAGAATGGCTACCTTCTGTCTATAGGACAGAAGGATAGGTTCCTGGTGGTGGATGCAAAGAAAAATAAACAAACAGAACAGAAAAATGAAATGAAATGAAAGAAAAATGAAACCCCTCTGCAAACAAGGTTAGGGTTTAGCTCCAATACCCTGCAAGAACATGTTAGAAAACCTGCAAACAAAAAATGGAAACCTGTAAGAAAATATAGGTTAGATAAAACTAAATAAACAAGACAAAACAAACATTATACCTTCATTTGGTGGAATGGGCCACCATGCCCTATCTTGGAGAAGCACCTCTTTCTCTCTTGGCAATGGCGGGGGGGGGGAGCTATGGCTCAATGGGAGGATGGATGAGAGGGAGTGTGGGTGGCTTGAGAGACAAATGGTCTCAAGGAATCCACTCAGATAGCATAATAGTATGCAAGGCATAAGTGTTCTGAGAGTGACCCCCACCCCTCTATTTATAGCTTTTTTAGGGTTCTAAGTCCCTGGTCAGGGCTTTAGCCCCTTGTTTGGGATTTTAGCCCCTTTCGCTCAAAATTTAGCTCCTTTTAGGGTTTTAGGATCACTTTAGGGGTTTTATCCACCTTTTGGAGGTTTTATCCCCTAGGAGAGCTATTTAGGCTCTTTTTGGGGGTTTTTAAGCCCTTTTTCCTGTTTTTAAGCCTTCTTGAGGGTGTGGGGGTCAAATGGGGTCAAATGAGGGTTGTGTATGGGTGTCCTTGGGTGGTTTATTCCATGTAGATCTGATTGAGGTATTTTTTGGGTTAACAAACTCACAAATTGAATTTCATATAAAACCAACAAAGAACCATTAAAATAGAACAATTTTACACATGCAATGTGAACTGAAACTGGATATTATTTGACTTTCTAACATGGAAATATGTTAGTAACAGGTTTATGTTACATATAAAGTGGTTCGTAAGATTTGGGAAGCCCAAAATGACTATACATGTGAAATTGGCCAAATTGGCCTCAATCCCCTTTAGGTGGGCCAAACTTGCTCCAACTCAGCCCAAATGGTCACGAATTGAGGTGTGGACGTGGATGAGATGTGATGAAGCAATCATGAATTCTTGGCATGTGTGGGTGTGCAAAATAAGGTGAGTGAGATGCTCTAGGTGGCATTAAATGCTCCAAAACAGTCCAAAATTGGACAAAATCCACCTCTAGCGCTCCGTGTCAACCACAATGTCCACATTCAATGAATGGGAGTGCACCAAAAATGAATAGGGCACACATGTGGAGGTTTTAATGAGATGGCATGCTCATGTAGGTGTCAAATCCCCAACTTAACTGGTTTTTAATCCCAATTAAGCCACCTAAGTCCAAACCATAGTATATTAATGCACAAATGCAATAAAATTGTCTAGGGACTTATAATAAGGTACTAAGGGGTTGTATTACTATTCTAACACCCTCAATTAACCAAAAAATTAGTACAAATTGTAAAATAAAGTGGTAGGCCTTGGCAACAAAGGCTCAAGTCACCTCGATACATAATTAGAAATTTTATTTGTCCATATGAAGTGAGGAAAAGAAGGAAAAACACATGTGACAAAAAATTCCCTCAAGAATAGACATGGGGCTGAAACCTGAAAAATATAGTAGCAATCACCATACATCACTCACTCCAAGAAAAGATCTCAAGTGAGTGAAGGTCTTCTCAGTGAAAGTCTTGGTGAAAATGCCAGCAATTTGCTCGGTGGATGGGCAATACTGCAAGGAAATCACTCTGTCATGCACTAAGCCCCAGATGTAGTGCATATGGATATCAATATGCTTTGTTATTTACCTATGAAATGTATCAGTATATATCTTTATGGAACTTTGTTTGTCCACCCAAATTTTGGTAGGAGAATCAATTGTGACATCGAATTCCTGAAGAATTCCCTGCAACCAAACATATTGTGTAGCTGCATTGACTACTTCCCTGTACTCGGCCTCTGCTGAAGAAAGAGAAATGGTATGCTATTTATTTATATACCAGAATATAGGACCTTTGAAAGCATGAGAAAAAAACCTAAAGTTGATTTTATGTCAGTGGGATCTCTAGCCCAATCCGAATTAGAAAATCTAGCTAGTTGAAGTGAAGCACTAGCGACATAGTGCACCACGAAATTGTTTGTTCCCTCAACATACTGGATGATTATTTTGGCTACATTAAAATTGAGATCATGTGCCTAGTGCATATTTATTTCTACAACACTTGAAACATAAGAAAAATCAGGTCTTGTATGTGTAAGGTACAACAAACTACCGCCTAGCTTCTTGTACAATGTACAATCCACCAAAGGAGAATTGCCAAATTCACCTAGTTTAATTATAGAAAGGAAAGGGCACTTGGATTCCTTACAATCAGAAATTTTAAACTTATTTATCAGGTATGAAGCATACTTTTGTTGACTTAGCATGATGCCTATTTCGTATTTCTCAATTTCCAAACCCAAAAAGTGCCTTAGCAATCCTAGATCTGTCATGGAAAATTCACTATGTAGAGATTCCTTAATTGAACCAATTGAAGTGTTGCAACTCCCTGTTGTTATACCAAAATCCTATCACAATGATGTGATAAGACATTTGACATACCTATTTTCCCTGAATCCCAACTTCTGGAGTGGAAACTAAATGGTTTTTCATCAATCTTCCATGAAAATCCCCAGCACCGTGCATGCCCCTTTATCCAGGAGCGGTACCCTTGTTCGCACCGCCCATACTATGTTTCCCATAAGCGGTGCCACCACTTATGGCCCTTAGTCCATAAGCGGTTATTACTAGGATCGATCTGTCACTGAAGGAAAAACGTGGTACCATGGGTAAAAAGGGAAAAAGAGAAGCTTCTCGAGGCTTCTAGATGATAAGCCTCGAGATATCCCTTATCCCTACTGTAGTGGGTCAGTTGAGCTTGAGATCCCCCATCCTAGGATCTTGGAGGCCACCTCAACCACAAATCTCTCAACCTACCCTATTCATCTAGCCTTATAAATACAAGATTATCGCCATGGTTGAGGGGGAGAACATTGAAGATATTGTTATGTTGTTGGATTGATCCTTGGCCCAAGATCATTTGGAGAGAGCATAGAGAGATAGAGTCGGAGCTTTTGGGGATGAGAATCTGGTTTCATGGAGATGCATGTCGACACTAAGGCTTGGTTGTAAACTTCTTCATATTTCTATAATGCAAGTTTATTTCTATCTCGCATATGTTGTTGTTATTGTGATTTCACATATATGTTGCTACATTCCTTAGTCACAAGCATAGATTAGTAGATCATATTCTAGTTGCTTTGATCTGTTTTGTGTTGAGCTTGATTATAGGTATATAGGTGGACTATCAAATCCTTTTATTCCAGATATCTACAGCATCTAGGGAGAGTCTTCAACCTCTGTCCTCTATTTGTTCTGGATCTGAACCATTCAGACCAGTGGAACACCTTGCTGTCCGCAAGAGGTGAAATATTCTAGCTAACAAATCTAGCGACTACGCTAGGGAATGAAGATGTGTATCAATCGTTCTGATCTTCCTCAGTCTGCAACTCTTGTCTAAATCTAGGCTCCTTCTTCAACTCTCTTCAGTCAAATCTACTCTTTGACTGACTTCGTTTGGGTTTGAAACCTCATTTCGATCTTTTATGCTCTGTTTCAATACTCAATTCAACAGTATTTTCCTTGATCTATATATTTTCTGACTTGATCTATCATTCTCTTTATGTTTTGGTCTTCTACAAGGAACCACACATGTGCCTTTGGCAAGGAGCGGTGCCACCGCCTGAGTCCAGTTAGCCAGGAGCGGTGCCACAACCTGAATCCAGTGAGCAAGGAGCAGTTCTACCTCAAAACCTCCTATCAGCAGTTTCATCTACGTGGTGCCAGGTAAGCCCTGTTCCAAGCTCTGTATTTTGATTTTTTGTGTGTTTTTGGATTACTTTTTGATGAAAATGAAGTGTAGTTTTGAAAAAAAATGCTCCCATATTCTGTAGTCACTTTGATTGTTGTTTTCTTTCTGCATTCAAAGAGAGTTTATGTTTCTTGCATTGGATTTTGCATTATTTTCTTTGCTTGAAACCTCTTTCTCTTTTCTGTAGATATTATTCATTGGAATTGGAAATATACATTTCATTTTCATGTGTAGGCTTTGGTTTGTTTTGGACTTGGAATGCATGAGTGATCCATGTTGTTTTGAGTCTTTCTTTGCTTAGGTGATTCTTGTTTCCTTCTGCATGTTGATTTTTTCAGTGCTTGGTAGGAAAGATTGGTTCTTCATTTCCTTGTCTGTTTCAAAGAAAAGTTTTAGTTTTCTCTCTCTTTTGATTTATTCACAAGCTTGTTGAATGATTTTGTTCATGTTTTGTGCATGATTGTTTGAAATTCTAGATCTTACTTTCACTGAGAAGAAATATCTATTTTCAGCTTTGCGTGCATTAGAGTTAGATTTGTTTGGAAACGTTAGTGAAATCATCTTTCCATTGAGTTTTTATGCATCTTTTTCATGCATGAAAAGATAGGAAACATTTTGATTTTTGTTATATGTTCTCTAGATCTCTTTCTTATTTACTTTAAAGATTGTTTGGGGTGCATTGATATTTCACTTTTCGTTTGGAAAGGTAGAATTTCATTTGCATTTGGGTTTGCATTTTTGGGAAGAAAATTAAATCTCTCTCCCTCTCTTAGGTAGAATTTCATTGAAGAGGAAAAGTTTCATTACCATATAGATCAGTGTGCATCTTCTTTAATTTCAAGTTTTCACTGCATGGTTATACCTAAACGCATAAGATAAAATTAACGGTAGTACTAGGTTAAAACTTTTAGCAATTTGAGTGATAAGTTAGAGACGTGTTCGAGCATCGTTAAGCGTAGGAGATATTGTTTTTTGTCCGCATTACATCCAGGGACTCGCGCAGTTCTTCCACGTATCGTTGGTATATCGAATGGCCTTTCATGTACCCTTGAGGTATATAGAAAGGTACTTCATGTACTCGATGTATATCGGAAGGCCCCTTGTGTACGGTTATGCATTAGGCAGCACTACTACCGATTTGAGCTCCCACATACCTTGCGTATATCAGGAGGCCCTTTTAGGAATCCTCAAACCATCTGAGTTATCCTTTTGGATTGTCCTATGAGATTCTTGACTCTTATCCACTCCTTTCATGTGTTTTCTTGTTGCTTTTACTTTGAGTAGTACTTTCTTGTGCATGGTAGTTAGGGGGTTATTAGAGAGTTTAGAGATGGAATCCTCATCTGGGACTACCACTCAAGAGGTCTCTTTCCAAGGTGTACCTTTTGTATTCCCTCCAAGTGAAGGTATTGGTCCTCCCTTTATTGCCACTCTAAATCTTCCTGGATTAACTATAGGATTACCGGTCTAGATTTTTAATCTGGTAATTCCTCTTAAACCTTATGTCTCAAATGTCACCTCTCCTCTGAGAGAGGATCGACCTCAACCTAATCCTGCTCCTTCTTCACCGGTTGTGGATTCATCTCTTTCTTCTTCTTTTCTTGACCAAATATCTATGGTTAGTAGTCATGTGGATAAGAAGAAGAAGAAAGGGAAGAGTAAGAAGAACAAGGATAAGAAAGAGAAAAAACAACAACTATATGCCCTTGATGTTGCTCATTCTAAGAGAACGCCCAAAAAACCCATGTTCCTTCGTAAGCTTTGCAAGCGGACCACCTTCTTAAGGAATGTCCTGGTCTCTCCTGTGTACAAGAAGAGTGGTCTAAAAGGTCCAAATCATCTATGTCATCAACCTCTGACCATCATGTTGACGATACTCCCTCAACCAGTGACCCATTGGTAAAAGGTCATAAGGGTAAAGTCTTGTATCCTTGTTTGATATGCAAGGCTATGCATCGTAATTTTATTTGTCAGAGCATGGATGAAGCTTTGCATTGGTTGGAAAATATTACTGATCATCAACAGGTGATTCCAACAAGCGATAGTAAGTTATCCCTCGATCCCCCACTGGTTGACCAAGTGGTCGATTCAGATCTATCTGTGGTTGATCCCACTCTTCCTTTGGAGAGTGAAGTTAAAGTGGTCGAGTCGGTGTCATTTCCACCCGATCCCTCTCTTTCATTAGAGAGTATTAATACTGAAGTAGTCTCTTTGACCAAATATTCATCTTGTTCTTCTCTTCCAGTAGAGAATGAACTGAAACCTGCTGAATTTTTTATGCTTCATTTTGATTGTTCTCAACAAGAGGAAATTTTATTTGTTTTGACAGAACCCTCTTCGAGTAGTGAGGTTATTTCCTTTGACTAGAGTAACCTAACAGAGTCTCATATTCATTCGAGTGTTCCTTTCCAGATAGTTGTGAATGTTACTGCTAGGTGGATACTTTGCACTATTGTTCACGAAGGGGCTTCTGTTAGTATTCTATCCTCAACTTCTTGGAAAGCTTTAGGTTCTCCTCAGCTTATGCCAACCACTAATCAGATATTTTCTTTTAATCGTAGGCGTACTGCACCTTTAGAGATCCTTCCTCATTTACCTATTACATTAGGAGGGAAAATTGTTTGTATTGATGTCATGGTGGTCCAAGGTCCTTTGGATTTCAATATGATCCTTGGACATGATTATGTCTATGCCTTGAAGGCTGTTTTGTCCAAACTCTTTAGAGTTATGTATTTTCCCCATGATGGGAAGATTGTGACCATTTATCAACTTTCCTTTGTTACACCTGACCATCGTGTGACTCCTAGTAATCAGATTGCCCTAAATGTGCCACATGTTCTTGTGGTTCCTTCCCCTTCTTCTAGTTAACTTCTTCCCATCATAGGTAAAATGGGGGGCATGGCTCTAGTCTCTGGACATCATAATGGAGATAAGCCGCTAACTTTTATGAAATGGGGGAAACCTACCAACCTCTAGATATCATGTTGGATAGGAGCAGGTTTTAGAGCATAGTTTACTTTTGGTTTCAAGTTCGTTAAAAAATAAAACCACTCCTTAAGAATAGTTTATGCTTTTGGTTTCAAGCTTTCATAAAAATGAAACCATGTCCAGAGAATAGTTTAATTTTGGTTTCAAACTCGTTAAAAAATAAAACCACTCGTTAAGCATAGTTTACCCTTTTGGTTTCAAGCTTGCATAAAAATGAAATCATGTCCAGAGTAGAGTTTACTTTTGGTTTCAAGCTCGTTAAAAAATAAAACCACTCCTTAAGCATAGTTTACCTTTTGGTTTCAAGCTTGCATAAAAATGAAACCATGTCCAAAGCATAGTTTACTTTTGGTTTTAAGCTCGTTAAAAAATAAAACCACTCCTTAAGCATAGTTTACCTTTTGGTTTCAAGCTTGCATAAAAATGAAACCATGTTCTGAGCAAAGTTTTCATTCTATGTCAAGCTCGTTAAAAAATGAAATATCACCTGACCATAATGTCAGGTTCTGACCATCATGTCAGTTTTCCTTGAGCAAAGTTCCCATTCTATGTCAAGCTCGTTAAAAAATGTAATATCACTTGACCATCATGTCAGTTTTTCCTGAGCAAAGTTCTCATTCTATGTCAAGCTCGTTAAAAAATGAAATGGATCTCCTCAAGAATAGTTTACCTTTTGGTTTCAAGCTTGCATAAAAATGAAATCATTCTTGAGCATAGTTAATTTTCTATTTCAAGCTCATCAAAAAATGAAGTAGGTTTCCTAGAGCATAGTTTACACTTTTGGTTTGAAGCTCGTTAAAAAATAAAACCACTCCTTAAGCATAGTTTACGCTTTTGGTTTCAAGCTTGCATAAAAATGAAACCATGTCTAGAGCATAGTTTACTTTTGGTTTCAAGCTCGTTAAAAAATAAAACCACTCCTTAAGCATAGTTTACTTTTTGGTTTCAAGCTTGCATAAAAATGAAACCATGTTTTTAGCAAAGTTCCCATTCTATGTCAAGCTCGTTAAAAAATGAAATAGCACCTGACCATCATGTCATGTTCTAACCATCATGTCAGTTTTCCTTGAGCAAAGTTCCCATTCTATGTCAAGCTCATTAAAAAATGAAATGGGTCTCCTTAAGCATAGTTTTCCTTTTGGCTTCAAGCTTGCATAAAAATGAAACCATTTTTCAAGCTTGTGTAAAAATGAAACAAATCCCCTTCCCTTAATTCGAGTCTTCCCTTTAGTGTTAGAACTTGAACGTTCTTTTCACCTGCCCGATTCTCGTTCCTCCTACCCCCTAGGTGAACATTTTCACATTAGTAACCAGGTTTTTTTAGGTTGGGTATGGAAGAAGAATCGTCAGATGAAATGAAACTTGGGGGCATGTCGAGCCACTAGCAGCCATGCTAGGGGTAAGTTTCGCTAGCAATCATGCTGGGGGTAGGATTCCAACCTCTGTATATCATGTTAATGGGTTTTTTCAAGCATAGTTTACCCATTGGTTTCGAGATTGCGTAAAAATGAAACCAATATTTGAGCATTCTTTCAACTGATCTTTGAGCTTGTTAAAAACAATAAAATGGGGTTGAGCTTACTTTTCATTTTTTGTGCTCTGTTTAAACATGAAAAGTGGTTTGAGCTTAGTTTATTACTTTTTCGTGCTCTGGATTCAAACATGAAAAAGGTTAATAGAGTCCTCTTTAAGCTCTTTTCAGACTCTTAAAATGTGAAAAGATAGTTGAGCGATCTTGTCTTCTTCATGCTCATTAAAGTATTTGAAGAGTCGTCCATCTGACGGTAGGTTATCTCTTTTTCGGTTTGGATCGGACTATTTATGAAAAAGGAACAATCCAGCCAATCATGACTAGAATAGTTCTCTAAGGTATAATTTTATACTTTTTCAGGCCTTAGAGACTAAATCATACGAAAAAGGACCCCTTTGGAGTCTTCTTCCATATTCGTTTAGATTCTCTAAACATGAACGATACTGAGTTTTCTTTTAGTGGACTTGTTAAAATTAAACATTGAGAGACCCATTTTGGGATTGAACCCCTCCTCTCTCAGGTTCGTAAAACATATGAGTTTGGACTTGTCTTCCTATGAGCTATATCGAGTGTTTATTACCCTCTTTGAACTCATAAAACCGAAAAGAGGCACTCATCAATCATGATGGGGGAAATGGGAAGGGAATCATTTTGTAAATAATGGCAGTTGTTTGTCATTACCTTTGAACATGGCACTTTTCTACATAATCATGTCAGTCAATTGGGTATTTAGCTAATCTCTGTGATGATCCACTTTCATGAGTCATGTCAATCCTTTGAGTCTTTCAAAAGAATGCATTGTCCACTATCGCATTGTGTTCTATCCTGTTGAGTCATGCTACCAAGTATTTTTGTCGTGCCGCCCAATGTTCAAAGGGGATTTGAAGAAGTCTTACCTTTGCAGTATACACAGTCTTTGTGTCAGTATCTTTGAGTCAGTCATATGGTTACTACATGCACATCATTCTATAACTATGTTCCGAGTTTCGTGTCATCGATGTGGGACTCATCATGGCCCTCCTTCGACGAGACTATCCCCGTCAACATCAGCTCATCATGCGAGAAGAAGTCTTAGAAACAATGTTTAGTACCTTGAGATCTATATGCATTAATGATAGATTCTCTCACTTTCGACATAGGTTCACATCATTTACCTTTGATCGATATAATCGACTGGGTGTTTGATGTCAAGACATCTATTCACACTCAGTATATTGTACTAGAGTACCTTGGGAATCATTGACATTAATGGTTATCTCCCTTGAACTTGTTAATGGTTCACATCATTGACCGGTAATCAAGTGGTTTCTACCATGTTCAACTTTAGATCTGTCAAAACCCCAAATTTTCCAAAAAATTTAAAATTTTGAAATATAGATAATTTTCATTAACGCAGTCAACTAATTGTTTTAATTAGTTATATGTTAATGATTTTATAAACTGAATTATCTACTTGATTATGTTTATCTTATAGAATAATTATTTTTAAGTTTAATAACTTGTTTTTCTTTGCGACCACAAGGTGGAACTATATTGGTGATCTGGGGCTTACTTAGCTTTGAGCTAACGCAGAAAGTTTACCTGCTCTTACAGAATTACAGGTAAGAAGATCCGGTGCTGCTTGTCAATAATCCTAAAGCATTCAGATATAAGTTCGTTGCAAAAATAATAGTTCAGTAAAAGAATATAACTGCTATTCGATTCCAATGCTTTATGAGGTAAAACTATTAAATCGTTATTCTTTTAAGGCATCATGGAAATGAGATTCAGTCCTATCAGTATTGATGACAGTTGATTTATCTCTAGTAGTTGTAATTTATGGTTCTTATTGCGTACTAGACTCTTCGATGTTTACCAGTGTTTACTATAGTCGTCGTGTATAAACGCCTTAATCTTTCTTTGCATACAGACTAATAATGGCAGAGTTATTATGTCAAGGGTCTAATTTAAATTGTGTACAAATACCATTTACGTCATAATAGATTTGGTTACTACTTGTGATAAGAACATAATGTACTTTGGTAAGGAGTTTATGTACCACTACTCCTACTTCCAAAACTTCGAAGTTTAAAGGGATTACAACCTTATTACATGCTGCTCTTGAAAAGGATTATATTAGTGATGATGCATTGAGTTCTTTTACACATAACCTAATCGGAGGATAAGGTATAGTTATGGTTATTAAATCATCAAAGGTTATCAAAAGTCAAACCTGAAGGATACTATAATGTTAAACCTCTTTTGTTTGCAACACAAAAGTTTATAAAAAAAGTAAATGCTCCAATGCATAACTAGAATAATTCTAGCAAGATGGGCATCTTATTATAAGAAGGTTTCATGATTTCCTTTGTTCAAACATTACAAGGCATAACTTTTATATTGAATTATAGTTGTAATTCAAATGAATATTTTGCAATGCGTAAACAAAGGGGTCATAGCTAGACCGCACCCATAAAGAAAAATCTATGGTTTAATCTTGGATCAAGGGTTTATAATCTTTTAATATATATACATCTCTTGTTGGTAAGATGTGCTAGGTCGCATATAAGTTTACAATCTTGCCATGTTATAACCCTAACCTTTGACAGATTAAAAATTGTTGGGGCATCATTTTGATATAATGAAAGGGTCATAGTGTTGATCACTTCTTTAATAAATTCAAGATCTAACATTATTATTGTTATGATGTTTACTCCAGCATGCAAGCTTGGTTGACTTTGAGGTGTCGAACCTTATAGAAGTTTCGAGCTCCCCAAGTGATTGGAATAATTGTTTGTTGATTTCACGCCGAGAACACGCTGAGACTATATAAAACTCACCCACTACATGCAAATTATTTCCATGAGCATGTGGACTCATCACAGCCAAGTGTTAGACATTTAAAAGGAGCATTGTCGAACCCTAACTTATCATTTTTCCCCGTTGTTCTCAGCCTCTGGCCGCTCTGCTACTGTATTGGTAGTCTTGGTTGCTTGCCCCGTCGCTCTGCTACTCATTGCAGGTATTCTCCCAGCTTGCTTCTTTGTCTCCTGCTCATGGTGAGCTCACCCTGTACGCTCCTAGAGACGAGTTGTAATGATCTGATGGTTGCATGATCTGGGTTGTTGGTTTTTCCATCAGGCTTTATCCGTCACGGATTGCCCACTTCGGTTCTTACCAGACTGTAAAATCTCCTTCTTTCTTGGCTTAACAATGAGTGTTGTGGCTTCTCCTCTCGAGTTTATTTGATTCATAGGGTTTGGCATCATACTAGGTTATTAGTTGAAGAACCAATACGACACAAGGGTTTTAAACTTGCTGAGCTGGTGACTGCAATTCTCTATCGCTAAGGGTCGATACTGTATTAGTAATACTTTCTTCCTTGCAGATGATGAAAGGTTTACTCCTCTTTGCGCTGGTGGTAGCACTTCTTCTCATGGGTGGTTACGTTTTGGTGAAGCTTTGAGGTAATAAAAACCATTTAAAATTTTGATTTTCTTTGCATAATTGTTTATTATTCAATAATTTAATTTCGATGCAAGATATTAACAGCAATGTGTTTGATGATTCATAGGTGTTGACCTGTCTCTCTTTTTGTGTGGTTGGTGTGGGGATGTGGCAACGGCTTGCACGGGTAAGCCTTGGATACCCCGTGGTTGTTCTTCCTTGTCCGTTCCCTTATGGGACATTTGCTGGTTGGTCGTCATGGCCTGTAAAACCTTTGTGGTTTTTGGTTTACTTGGTTACTTGGTTCGCTGTTTTTAGTGGTTGTTGAAACCCTTGCTTTATGCGGTGTTCTCCGGCTCAAGCCGTGACTGTAAATTTTGGTTTTTATTTTTGTTACTGTGGTTAGATATGTAAATGAAAGAAGGTTGTTAAGCCTCACTTTGTGAATTTTTTGTTGAATCCGAGAGGCATTAGAAGAGCTTAACTCTTTGGTTTTACCTTTGCTGTAAATTTTTGGTATATATTAGGGTTTTACCCTAACTTGGCTATAAAAATCAATGTATTTACTATTTCTTTAAATTACTTAAAGTTACAATGTACTTTTGTAATTTATTTTATTATTATTCATTTTGTGTAAATGGTTATTTAAGCTCAGTGAATCGAGCATATCTATGTTCTGTTACTTGATTCCTGCAAGTTATTTTATTTAATTTTTAACTTGTATATTATTTAAGATAGCTTACCTTAACTCACTCTGTTCTTAAAAGGTTATAAATATTTCTTTATTTTTGTTAACTTCCATGATTTATGTATTTTAATGTTCTTGTAGTTGTATTTGTGTAACTGATAGTTATATCTTTTAAATATAAATTTTGTGTATTACTTAATATCTATTATAGTGAGGTAAGAATGTTAATTTACCTGCAAGTAATGTTGTTCCTACAATTATATATATTATCTTTATTCATTATCCATTTATAGGTGTATAATAAGATAGTATTCTAAGTTACCCTATTTATATTATAATATTAATATTTATAACATAAAAGAAAAATAACAAACTGTCTATATTATTTCCTAAAAAAAAAGAATGTATTGTAGTGTTGTTTTTAAATTATAAGGGAACAAGTTACTATCTGTAGAACTTGTTCAAGATTAGTTAGATAAAGAATTAAATGAATTAGTTACATTAACAGCCATAAGTAAATTCTGAAACTAACTAGTTTATCTGTAAAAGTAAATCAAAGTTTAGCTATTCTTACTCTCAGTTTGGTTGCTATACAAACAGTAGTTAATTATCCTAAACTGGAAAGAAATAACTGTAGAGTTGAAAAGCATTTCTATTTAGTCTAACCCTGCTCTATTTTAATTAGTATATTATTTTCTTTGGTTTCAAAATAAATAATAAGATTACTAAAAGTGAATACTGTATCAAGAATTGTTTTACCTACCAACACATACTACTGTCAGTAAAATAATATAGCTTCTTTTTTCGTTTCTAATAATCTGACATTCTCAGTCCAGATTTAACACTACTCTGTGTACATATGATATTTATTGTGATAACAAATAAAGGAAAACATTCTATTATTCAATCTAACATCTTATTCTATAATTGCATCATACTTTCTTTATATAAATTCACCACCTGTGCTAGAGTACGATCTGGATTACTCCAGATAGGGAAAACACAGGTAGGATTTGTTTCTCAATAAAAATAATTCCATTACTAAACAAACTAAAATATTCTATCTTCTAAGTTTTTACATCATAAAGTGCAATGCATCATTCAATCATACATAGATAATAACACATAAATTAATAAATAACAGAACCTGTTCTTAGAGCTTGGTCAACAACAACAATGGGAGGTCGTTCCTCCCTACCAACTCCTGGAGAGTGCTCAAACAATGACTCCTCAGGACCCCTGAGCTTGCTCTGGTCTCCCTGGCTAGAACTAGGTGCAGCAAATAATCAAGTACTATTCCTAAGACTCAATACCAGTCCTGAACTTATCAGTTAATTCTCTCAGCTAACAAGCTGTATCATACCAAGTTACTACAGTTTATCTCTCAAAACACCTTCCTTACAGTTTTCCCTTTTCCCCAACGAATTCCTTGAAGTGAATTCCTCCTGAATGATTCTTCTCCTGGAAAATATCTGAGCAGCCTCATCTCTTTACATTGGGTAATTTTAAAAGATTGCCTAGGTCTTTTTGGGTTAGTTGTCATTAATTGAGCCACCTTCTCTGATCCCACTTTCTTGGGGGATCCTGACCCCAAATGTAGGGAAGTTACCACCTGCAACATAGGAAGTGTTTGAGGATGTTGCCACTTGTCTTTTTCTCTCCACCATTTTGACCAGTAACACTCTTATTAATAGCTCTCCCAAGCTGTTGTCTCCACTTTTTATTTATTAAAAATAAAATATTCAGAATTACATTCCACATCTTTTGACTCTGTTGAGTCATCAATTTCTACTTAGCATTAAATTTAACATAATGTCTTAGGAATCAAATTAAAACAAATAACATTATTTTACAAAATTGGGGTATGTGACAAGATCATTGTAATCACATGGATAGAATCGTACTTTGTGGAAGATGAGACAAAAACCCTGGGTATTTGTTTAAAAGCGCTCATTACTTTTTCCCTAGGTTGCGATGGAGTTTTGTATATCCAGCATGGATCCACATTTTTATGGTCGTGGCTATGCTCAAATTTGCATCTGTATGACATAGATCTATGTTGTATGTCTGGTAGCTATGTCCAAGTTTGAGTCCTCTATCACATGGATCTACGCCGTATTTTAGTAGCCATGCTTGTTTATTCCTCTCATGGATCTACCTTGTATTGGTCTCCATCTATGAGTTTGGTTACTTGTGTATATGAGTCAACATACCGATGTACTATAGATGCCTACTTGACAACATGCTCCGATCAAGCCAATATTTTCATCTCCTGGCAACGACTTGTTCTCAAAGCTCTCGTTTATCGTATCCCTCTAAGACTCATGCTTTGGGGGGCATCCTGTTATACCAAAATATTGTCACCATCATGTGATAAGACATTTGACATACCTATTTTCCCTGAATCCCAGCTTCTGGAGTGGAAACTAAATGGTTTTTCATCAATCTTACATGAAAATCCCTAGCACCATGCATGCCTCTTTATCCAGGAGCAGTACCCTTGTTCACACCGCCCATAATCTGTTGCCCATAAGCAGTGCCACTGCTTATGGCCCTTAGTCCATAAGCGGTTATTACTAGAACCACTCTATCACTGAAGGAAAAAAGTGGTACCCTGGGTAAAAAGGGAAAAAGAGAATCTTCTTGAGGCTTCTAGATGATAAGCCTTGAGATATCCCTTATCCCTACTGTATTGGGTTAGTTGAGCTAGAGATCCCCCATCCTAGGATATTGGAGGCCACCTCACCCACAAATCCCTCAACCTACCCTATTCATCCATCCTTATAAATACAAGCTTATGGCCATGGTTGAGGGCAAGAACATTGAAGGTATTGTTATGCTGTTGGATTGATCCTTGGCCCAAGATCATTTGGAGAGAGCATAGAGAGCTAGAGTCGGATATTTTGGGGATGAGAATTTGGTTTCATGGAGATGCATGTCAACACTAAGGCTTGGTTGTAAACTTCTTCATATTTCTTTAATGCAAGTTGATTTTTGTCCCACATATGTTGGTGTTGTTGTGATTTCACATATATGTTGCTACATTCCTTAGTCACTGGCATAGATTAATAGATCATATTCTGGTTGCTTTGATTTGTTTCGTGTTGAGCTTGATTGTAGGTACATAGGTGGACTATCAAATCCTTGTATTCTATATATCTACAGCATCTAGGGAGAGTCTTCAACCTCTATCCTCTATTTGTTTTGGATCTGAACCATTCAAACCAGTGGAACACCTTGTTGTCCGCAGGAGGTGAAATATTCCAGCTAACACCTGTAATAAAGAGGTCATATACATATAGAACAATAACCTTCAAAATACCATCATTTTGCTGCAAATATACATTTGGATCAGATTTGCCTCTAATGAAACCAATAGAGAGCAAGAAAGCATCCATTTTTTCATACCAAGCCCTTGGGGCTTGCTTGAGTCCATATAGTGATTTCTTCAACCTAAAAAAATGTGAAGGATACTCTTTGAAACATCCAGTTTTTTTCATGTATATCTTCTCCTTTAGCTCACCATGTAAGAATGCACTCTTGAAATCCATATGGTGCACTTGCCAACCCTTACTAGCTACAATTTCTAGAACTAGTCTTATGGAGTCCATCTTTGCAACCAATGCAAAGGTATCGGTGTAGTCCACACCATGGAATTGAGAGTAGCCCTTAGAAACTAATATGGATTTTTATTTCACATGTGAACCATCATAATAAGGTTTGTTTTGAAAGACCCACTTGCATTAAACAAGCTTCCTCTGGGGAAGGGGAACCAATTCCCATGTTTCATTCTCTTGGAGAGAATGGAATTCTTCTTCCATTCCTGATTTCCATCTTGGGTAATTACAAGATTTTTAATATGATTGTGCATCTGATCCAATCAGTATATAACAATTCTCATCAAGAGAACTTTCACTTGCAAAGGAAGCATTGCTATATTGAGATCTAGTCTTCCTAGGCTCTTAGGGATTTCTTGCCAATTCCCCTGTAGCTTGTATGAGTTTTTCAGCATAATTGGGAATTAAAGGTGACTAATTTACAAAAATTTCATATACAACCATATTATTATCATAAATATCAGAAAATACAGAGCATGAATCATCACTTACTTCATCAAGGTGTTGGGGAGAAGAGCATTGCCCTGGTGCAAGCTCAAAATCTGTTATTGGTTCCTCTTCGAATTGCACACTCTTCTCAATGAAAGTATTGAGTGTGAATGTTTCAAAAAGTTTGTAACCTTTGGTATATTCACCATAACCAACCATGATGCATTCCTTGCTTTGTGGCTGCAAGTCCTTCCTCTTTTTAGAAGGAATTCTAGACCATGCTCTTGATCCAAAAATCCTGAAATTTGAGACATTTGGTTTATGGCCAAACCATGCCTTGTAGGGAGTTTTTCCTTTGAATTATTTGTGTAATTACCTGTTCTGTATATGTGCATCACAATTAATATCCTCAACCCATATTTTTGGACTTACGCCCCTTTCCTCAATCATGCATGTGGCCATCTCCTCGAGAGATCTATTTTTCCTCTCTACCACACCATTTTGCTGTGGTGTGTAGGGAGTTGAATGTTGCATTTGAATGCCACATTCCTCACAAATTTTCTGTAGATTTTTGTTGACATACTCCTTCCCATTATCATTCCTAAGTATTTTAATTATATTTCCACTTTTATTCTCTACTAAGGCCTTCTAAATCTTCAATTGCTCAAAAACTTCAGATTTCAATTAAAGGAAGTACACCCAGCAGAATCTCGAGTAGTCATCAATGAATGTGAGTACATAACTTGTTCCACCATAGGATGGAGTGGATAGAGGACCAATCATATATGAATGTACCAACCAAAGTGTTTTTTTGGTTCTCCTTGCCTTCGCCTTATCATAATTGCACTCTAGATGCTTCCCAACTACACACCCAATGAAAGCTCCATTTGATGACTTGATTTAAGGAAGTCCTTCCACCATCTCATCTCTATGCACTCCTTGGAGGTACTTGTAGTTCATGTGTCCAAAAGTATCATGCCATAGCTTGGAAGTCTCATTGGCATGTGAGAGGAGTGCTTGGTCATTGGAACTAGGGGTGAAAATTGAGAACTTGTACATCCTCTCTTGGTGGTCTGCATACCCAACTACCACAACTTGGTTTGATGAGATTTTTGAAATGTCTACAAAGTTAGAAGTGAATGTCACTCTCTTTGCTTCTCTTGTATGGTTCATCTGATAGACTAACAACAAATTTTCTGCCAAGTCTGGTACATATAGCACATAACTAAAGTAACCATGTTCCAATTCAATCCTACCAATCTCCTTGGTCTGGATTTCAGAGTCATCTCCCATTCAAACTGCTGGGCCAGCATTCGAATGCATGGAGGAGAAGAGATCTCTGTTGGAAACCATGTGTATAGAAGCCCCTAAATCTGTTGATGTATTTGTAACATCGAAATGTATTCATCTACGTATCTTATGTATTGTAACCCGATGTTTATTCCGGGATGTATCTATAATGTAATTGAGTCATGTTGTCATGCCCCGATGTTCCGATCGGAAGAATTAATAATGTAAACAAGTCATGTCAAGTCATAGTGGGTAACCCTATGATTTTCTAAGGGTTAAATTCCCCGCAGTTTCGGGGCACTAGGGTTATTAGAATCTCCAAGTAGAGGTCGGCCCTAGTAGGCTTTTAGTCATGTCAGGATTAGTATAAATAGAGAGTTGGACTCTCTATTTAGAATACATCACTCACACACTCAAGTGTAGTGCATAGTTGAGGAAGGAGAAGACATTAGGGCTAGACAAGAAGAATATTACTGCTATCGGGAGTGTATCTTACTATTTTGGGGTTTTACCTTCTGTGCTAATTCTATCTCTGAGGAAGTTGCAGGGTTTTCTCCATTTATGGCTTCCCCGATGAAAAACACTATGTTCATTGTCTCTTGTATTTGATTGTTGTACTTGTTGTTCTCTCAGTAAAGATCCTAACATAATGCTAGCTTGAATGTTGAAAAACTAACATGGTATTAGAGCTAACCTGAGAAGAAGACACTGTGTTCACTTGATTGCTGCAAAGCATATTCTGAGGTACCTGAGGGGTACAGTTGATTATGGGCTCAAGTACAATGTGAATCAAAGGATTAACCTGGAGGGTTATGTTGATTCAGATTGGGCAGGCAGATAGGAAGAGCACTTCAAGGTGTTGCTTCAGTATGGGATCAGGTGTGATCTCTTGGTTTAGCAGGAAGCAATCCTGTGTGGCACTGAGTACAGCTGAAGCAGAGTATGTCGCAGCTTGTTCAGCTAGTTATGAGGCAGTATGGCTGTGGAAGCTACTGTCTGATTTATTTGATGTCCAGATAGATGCTACTTGTATACATTGTGACAGCCAAAGTTACATGAAGTTGTCAGAGAATCCAGTGTTCCATGACAAGTCAAAGCACATCGAGACCAAGTATCACTATATCAGGGATATGGTGCAGAGAGGAGCAACGAAGCTCCAGTATGTTGCGATGGAGGAACAGATAGCTGATGTGTTGACAAAGCCATTGGCCAGAGTGAAGTTTGAGTACTTCAGGGAGAAGCTTGGTGTTCTCTAGATCAAGGTTTCCTCCAAGGGAAAGTGATGAGTCCCATAGCCATTCTGACATGGTCAGAGGATTGGTTCCTTCCATGGTCAGATGTAAGGGCTGAGCCATTATATAATGGTGAGAGGATTTGATTCCTTCCATGTCAAATATGAGTGCTGAGATCCATAGCCATTCTGATGAGTAGGTCAGATATAAGGGCTGATCGATTCTGTCATGGTGAGAGGATTGGTTTCTTCCATGATAGATGTGAGTGCTGGCCATTCTATAGAGTAGGACAGATGTAAGGGAAACTGCCATTCTGGGAATGGAGGTACCGGGTCAGTTACCAGGAACACTCAGTCTGGGACTGAGAGAGCCATTCTGATGAGTACGTCAGATGTAAGGGCTGAACCATTCTATCATGGCTAAAGGATTAGGTTCCTCCCATGTCAGATGTGAGTGTTGGCCATTCTGTCGAGTAGGACAGATGTAAGGGCCAATGCCACTCTCCTGAAGAGTGGAGGCACCTGGTCCATTACCAGGTAGCTCGGTCGAGGACTAGGGGCCATTCTGACAAGGGTGTAGGATTTAGTTCCTACCAGGTCAGATGTGAGTGCATGCCCTTCTAATGAGGGTGTAGGATTTGGTTCCTACCAGGTCAAATGTAAGTGCAGAGCCTTTCCATCATTGTGAGCAGGATGCGATTCCAGCTTGGATGAAAGTATGGAAATATTTCATCATTGTGAGTAGGATGTGTTCCCGCCTGGATGGATGTAAGTGTAGAAATATTCTATCATTGTGAGCAAGATGTGATTCCAGCCTGCATGAAAGTATGGAAACATTTCATCAGTGTGAGTAGGATGTGTTCCCGCCTGGATAGAAGTATGGAAATCTTCCATCATTGTGAGCAGGATGTGATTCCTGCCTGGATGAAAGTACGAAGTTCTTTCATCACTGTGAGAAGGATGTGTTCCCGCCTAGATGGAAGTGAGTACTATGCCTTTCTGACGAGTAGGTCAAATGTAAGTGCTGAAAAAGACCTACATGTTGGCTAGGCCTACAACCAACATGAAAGAAGGTTGGATCTGTAGAACTTCCTATGATGAAAAGAATCATGAGATAGCACATATGATGATTACCAGATGAGATACAAATTGAGCTATGATCCAGATCTAGTTATGATGACTCTGAGAGATCCAGATAGAGTGATGATCCAGATCCAGATCCAGCAGTGATGATCCAGATCGAGTGATGATCCAGCTATCAAAATGTGAGTTTGGTTTGATAGAAATCTTGTATCTTGGACACATCATTGGTCAATGTGGTGTGAAGGTGGATATGGAAAAAATAAAATCCATTATAGAATGGCCTAGTCCACAAAATCTCATTGAATTGAGAGGATTCATTGGAATTTGTACCTTCTATAGGAATCTTGCGAAGGGGCTCTCCCAAGTCACTTCGCCTCTCACTGATTTTACAAATAAATATGCTTTACAATGGGAAGAAGGAGCTGAAAATATTTCCAAAGAATGAAAAAGGTAATAAGCAACTGTCCTATTCTAGCCTTGCTTGATTTTTCTAAACCATTTGTCTTGGAATGTGATGCATCAGGATAAGGCATTGGAGCAGTAGTAAAGTAAGGACAACATCCAATAGATTTTGATATTAGGAATATAAAACCACATGAGAATATTTACTCCATTTATGATAAATAAATGTTGTCATCATGCATGCTTTGATCAATTTTAGGCAATACTTGGCGGGAAACAAATTTGTGGTCAAAACTGACCATAAAAACCTAAGGTACTTCCTCACTCAAAAGGATCTAAATGAAAGGAAGCAAAAGTGGGTGAGTAAGATTCAAGTATTTTAATTTGATATTGAATATGTGAAGGGGAATAATAATGTGGTAGCTGGTGCCTTATCTATAAGACCTTCTATTTCTCTAATGGATGTAGCATACAATTGGAAAACCATATTACAAGTAGAGTATGCCAAGGATAAGTTTTCTTGTGAAATTTTTTATGGGAATAACCATGATTATAGGTATAAGGTGTTGGAAGGAATCATCTATTACATAGATATAATATATTTGGTCCCTAGTTCGAGTTTGAAGGAGAAGGTTTTAAATAAAGCTCACGATTCTCCTCTAGCAGGTCACCTCAGTTTCTTCAAAACATATAGAATGTTGAGGGAAATATTATCATGCAAAGGGTTGAAGTATGCTATTATGAAATATGTTAATGAATTCCCCACATGTTGAAAAAATAAAGTGGATTTCAGAATATGTAGAATCTTTTCGACACCTTACTATGCCAATGACAAAATTCCCTTCATAATCTACAATTGCATATTCCATTTCATCCCTTCGAGCCATCTACATTTCAATCCATATGTTACTTTTAGTAACATAAGAACAATAATTAAATAAAATATTAGGAAAATGAAAATTTAAAGTGACATGTAAATGTAACAAAATTATAGATGCCTATAAATTTATGGGATTAGAAAGAAAATTTCAACATAAATACCTGAAAACATTGGCTGTACTCAAATATTCTACTCAAACCATGATTGTAATCATCTCTTTAATACCTGCAATGAATATAGGTCTCGGTAGGGCTTATCAGTGAAGAACATAATTATGAAATCAATATCTTATAGAAAAAAAGAGAGAGAATTCTACTAGATGGAAAAAATAGATTTAAAATTTAAAATAGGGTTTGGGCTAGGAATTGGAGATGATAATACCAATTTTTTTATCGAGTGGCATATCCATGGAGGAATAGTTTAAATTTGTATTGTCTAATACTATACTTCGGGAACAATTTTGGTTCTTAGCAGGCATGCATATTCATCAGGTTGTGGGGGATGCATATGAGGTGTATCACACACTTAAGTATTTATTGGCTATGCTCCTTAAAGAGAACTTAACAAAATCCTATGACATGGTGAGTTGGATCTACCTTAGATTAATGCTTATTCATGTTGGTTTCAGTATCAATACAAGTAATTAGATTATGAGTTGTATTGTAACTTTTGCAATCCTAATTAATGACATGACCACAAATTATTTTCGACCAAGGAAAGGAATAATATAGGGAGTCCCCTTGTATCCTATGTTGTTTATATTAGTAGCTAAGGGGTTAAGAATAACTATTTTAAAAGCTAAATTATCTTGGAATTTCAAAGGAATAAGGATCAACAGGAATCTCAACATCACTCATCTACGTTTTGTAAATTATATTTTAATACTCTTCTATGATGGATCATACAGAGAGGAATAATTTTTTTTTGATATTATGGGCATTTACTATATATTTCCTTTGTGTAAGGAAGTAGATGGGGATGCTTAATATTTACTATATCCATATAAAAGAGAGATCTGGAAAGTTGTGGAAGAGGCAATTGGATTTTGACCCTGTTGGGGGGGAGAAACATGAAGGAATCATTTTCACACTAGAATAAAAAAAGTATTACACAAAGGATAATAAATCTACCTATTATAGCATCATGGGGAATTTGGATATCAAGGAATGTTGGTTTGTTTGATATCAAGGAATGTTGGTTTGTTTGAAGGAAAGTTTACCCTTCTAAACTTTGTGTGTCACAAAGATTAGCTATTCTTAAACATTGCAATCAAGACCCTGTTTCAAATTTCCTAGAGTAGTTCATAATTAGGTCATTGATAAGGAAAGGGAATGGACATAATTTGACATTGTTGTCCAGTCGGGTTCTATAATTCTATGATCAACATTGGCTCAAGTTTAAAGTGGGTGTGGGTAGTTCTACAAACATATTCAAACTATTGGATTTTAATATTTTTATTAAGTGGTTGTTACAAAATGAGCTTAGAGGATTTAGGTTATGGGATATTCACTTTTAGTTATAGAATAGATAAAGGGTTGAAGATCCTTGGAGAATATTTGGCGTAGGGAAATCTTTGAGGATATTCCAATCATAAAAAATTCTATTGTCAATGTTACCTTTGTGCATCTATGCAAGGAGAGGAATGGTATTGCAAATTGAATTTCAAATGAAGGTTTAAAATTGGATCCTAGAAGCTGGAGCATATGGGAATATGTGAATGGTACTTTTATGTAAATGGGAATTTACTACTCCTATTTATTTTCACCTAGAAATATCTCTTTTTTTTATAGGGACCTAGAAATATCACTTCATATTTGTTTTATTTTCCTAACCATGCTTGTAGATTTAACAATTATGACAAGATGAGGACATTATATGTAAATGGAATGAGCTTCCAACATGATCGTCTACATATCCATCTAATCAATGAACTAATGTAATTGGCGTTGAGTATCATAATCATCAATAATGTTGAAGACCTTAGAACCCATAATATATTTACCATAACCTTCTTTGCATTGGGGCCAAAATCCAAAAATCATATAATAATAAGTATTAAGAACTACTTACATGCAAATAGAGATCCTTGATTGTATGCCTCGTTCATCTAATTACAAACAAGAAAAAAATTCATGAATACTAAAATATGCTCATATTTGTATTCTTGTTGTATAGAGAAATATAATAATCCTCACTAGTTGTAGGACTTGTTACCAACGTTGTACATATTAAAACAATTTCTTGTAGTCTACTATACAATATATGCGCAACAACCATTGTTCTTGGTTTGGGTGTAAATGCTATTTATTTTTAAATTGGTCAACCAATACACCATTTTCTCTTTAGTCCTATTAGTGAAGGTCATATAATATTAGCACTATACATTGCATATTGATAAGTAATATTAATTCCAAAAAAAACTAATTTATGGTAATTAAAGTTAATGTTGTAATGTTGCTTAAATGAACTTCAATTCTCACATGCCTTACACTATTAATTTGGTATTTTATCTTAAATATGGCTACTCCTCTATTTACTATGCATATTATTTTAATATGCATATCGTTTCAATTCAATTATTTACTCATTCTTCATGATGGTAGCCTACATGCCTCCCTTGTAGGCTACATGTGGCAACCTATAGCCCTATAATCCTACAGGGCTATAGGCTTCCACATGCATCCTACATGCCTCCTGTGTAGGTTGCACGTGGAAGCATACTCAGCCTATTAGGTTGTAGGATGCCACATGCGGTCTACAGGGGAGGCTTGTAAGTTTCATGTGGCTGCATACAACCTAGTAGGATATGGATACTCTGCATACAAGGTTGTATAATGTAACATACAGTCTACAAGGGAGGCCTATAGGATGCATGTGGAAGTATACATCCATGTAGGATGAGTATAACCTAATATCCTTGTCATGTTTACAGAATGGGGGGACTCCATGCAAGAAATCTTAACAAACATGACTATGGAAGTATACTAAAGTTCCATTTTGATGTCACTTAGATAATCTTGTTCTTATTTCCCTTAAAATTATCTGGAATATGCGAGAAATTGTATGAAATTATAATGAATTTATTGAAATAAGGCATAAACCCCTTAACTTGATATGTTTTCACTTCCACTATAAGCTTCATAAAACACTTCTCAAGTTCATGGCAATGGTAGCCCAACATTTTGATCCACTAAACTGTAAGCATGATTTGATTTCCACTCTCTTAGTGGAATATCATACATAAGGGTAAACATTTGACAATCCACCACGCTTAGCTTAATTATGTATCATTTTACCCTACAAGATATCCTTCCCTCATTAGAAATCATCACCCATAAGTTCTTGAAATGGTAAGAAAAAACAATTTTGTTATTTTTATGTCTATTTCATTATTCAATTAGGACAATAACCCTTTTATTTTTTATGAAACCTTACATATTTAATATTTTGTAAGTTTTTACTCCTCTAAATGCATGCAAAGAAATAACATAAACTTTATCCTTAATTTATGATCTTAGGAAACATATTCTACTTCTTCATCTTCCTCTTCCTCTCCATTGTCCTTTATTATGAATAGTCACTTCCCAAAAATATTGTGTCCCTTTGGAATACTTGTGGCATCAAAATGAAGGTCTTATACTTTGATTGATATTGAAGGTGGGAGGTATGGTGCTATGCTTAGTTAGGAATTTGTGATATGATGTATGAGTAATATTTATGTGACACATTGTCCTTGAATTTAATATGATGATCCAATTTGATGGCTGCAAATGTGTCAAAGGGACCAATATCCTATCTTGATGTTGAAACCACGTTGAAACTCCTCCTTCTCGTAGTCTCATATATAATATATGTGCAATAATAATTGTTCTTGGTTTGGGTGTAAATGATATTTGTTTTTTAAAGTGGTAAACCATTACACTATTTTATCTTTAGTTCTATTTGTACAGGTCATAGAATATTATCACTATATGCTGCATATATTGATAAGTAATATGAATTCCCAAACAAAACTAAATTATGATAATTAAAGTGAAATTTTTAATGTTGCTTAAATAAATTTCAATCTCTCACATTCCTTATGCTATTCATTTGTTATTTTATCTTAAATATGGCTACTCCTCCATTTAATATGCATATCATTTCAATTCAATTCTTTACTCATTCTTCATGATGGAAACATATAGGCCTCCCTTATAGGCTACATGTGGTAGCCTATAGTCCTCTCAGCCTACAGGTCTATATGATGCCACTTGTATCCTACATGCCTCCCCTATAGGTCGCATGTGGTAGCATAATCAGCCTATTGGGCTGTAGATTACACATGCAGCCTATAAGGGAGGCATGTAAGCTACATGTGGAAGCCTATAACCCGGTAGGATGAGGATACTCTGCCTACAAGGTTGTAGGATGCCACATGCAGTCTATGGGGGAGGATTGTAGGCTGCACGTTACAACCTTGTAGGATAAGTATAACCTAATATCCTTTTCATTTTTATAGAATGGAGGGACTCCATGTAATACATCTTCAAAAACATGACTGTGGAAATCTAAAGCAGACTAAAGTTCCATTTTGATGTCACTTAGATCATCTTGTTCTTATTTCCCTTAAAATTATGTGTAATATGTGAGAAAGTATTTTAAGAAACTACCCCACTTGGCCCCTTCTTGAGAATATTTTCCATTCTACATGAGATAATGAATTTATTGAAATAAGGCATAAATCCTTTAACTTGATATGTTTTCACTTCCACTGTAAGCTTCATAAAACACTTCTCAAGTTCATGGCAATGGTGGCCCAACATTTTGATCCACTAAACTATAAGCATGATTTGATGTTCACTCTCCTAGTGGAATATCATACACAAGGGTCAATATTTGAAAATCTACCATGCTTATCTTAATGATGTATCATTTTACCCTACAAGATACCCTTCCCTCGTTGGAAATCATCAACTAGAAAATCTTGAAATGGTAAGAATTTTTTTTTAGCTATTTTTATGTCTATTTCATGATTCAATTAAGACAATTACCTTTTTTTTTTATGAAACCTTACATATTTAATATTTTACGAGTGGCCACTCCTCTCAATTCATGCAAAGACATAACATGAACTTTATCCTTAATTTTTTATCTTAGAAAATATCTTCTACTTCTTCCTCTTCCTCATCCTCGCCATTGTCCTCTATTATGAATAGTCACTTCCCAAAAAAATTGTGTCCCTTGGGACTACTTGTGGCATCAAAACAAAGGTCTTATAATTTTATTGATATTTAAGGTGGGAGGTGTGGTGCTATCCTTAGTTAGGACTTCATGATATGATGTATGATTAATATTTATGTGACACCTTGTCCTTGTCTATAGATATGATGAGCCAATTTTATGGCTGCAAAAGTGTCAATAGGGACACATATCCTATCTTTATGTTGAAACCATTTCGAAAATCCTCCTTCAATCCCCTAATTTAGAACTTAAGTAAATTTTCATGGGTCAATTCTTCAATTGTAGTTGCTAGACTGTTATTCTTAGATGTGTAGTCCACCACCAAGATATATTGTAATTGGTCCCAAGTTAATTACCTAAATCAGAATCACCCCCATACATTATCCTAATGTGTGGTGATGTCTAGTAGAAAATGCATCCAATTTTAAGTCACCCCTAGAACAATAAAAAATGTAGTCCATCATCAAGCCAAATCGTTAAAAAATTGCCAATATTATGAAGTATTCTCACTCCATACTTTATCATACTACGTGCAAATTACTAAAACAAAAATTTTCCCTAACGAATGTTCATTCTCAATCTATTATTTTTATTAGAAACATCATGTGTCATGATGATGATTGTTCATGGTACTATTGGATCTACTTCATGAAACAAAAATCAGAATTTTTTGATACTTTTAAAGTTTTTAAAGCTATGGTTGAGAATAGTTTCAATAAGAAGATCAAGTCAATAAGATCTGATAAAGGAGGAGAGTACATCAAACGATATTTCCATATCTTCTGTGAATCAGAGGGGATTCGAATGGAACACTCAGTTCCATACACACCACAACAAAATGGTGAGGCTGAGAAGAAGAACATATCACTGAAAGAGATGGCAACATGCCTTCTCCATGCCAAGCATCTACCTCCTTCCCTTTGGGCTGAAGCAGTAAAATGTGCTTCGTATTTGCAGAATAGGGTGCCCCACAAGTCAATGGTTGGGGTCACTCCATTTGAAGCACTACATGGGTATAATCCCAATGTCTCTCATCTGAGAGATTTTGGTTCCAAAGCTTGGGCCAGAATACCACTTGACAAGAGGAATGCCTTCCAAGCCCAAAGTAGCAAATGCATTATGCTGGGATATGCAGAAGATGCAAAATCTTACAAACTGATGGAGGTTGCAACCAGAAAATGTTTCACTGAAAGAAGTTTCCAGTTCGAAGAAGATCAGTTGCATGATACTCCTCCAGCAACAAAGGAAGGTATAACTATTTCTCCACCTATTTTTGACAATGATGATGTGCTAAAGGTTTCATATTCAAATGAATAACATCACATTCAGTATGATCCTATTATTGAGACTGAATCTCAAGATATTCTAGATCCATATCCAGCAACCATTCCTAATCAGAAGCCTAAACCCATATGGGATCAAAAGCTTCTTGATGCAGCTGGAAGTGGTGCTGGAGATCCAGAAGACAAAAGAAGAACAAGGTCCTAGTATTAGAATGAGAATGTTGCACTATCTCTCACAAATTCACTCTGCACAGTATGGTGCAGCAAATTTCTAGGTTGGTGGTCCTTGATGATGGCGAATGATCAGCTACATGGCCCATAGAAGAAAAAACTTGATCATTCCCTATCTTCACCATCCATAAGAGACAAACATAGTCATTAGTTCAGAAGTAGATTGAGAGGTCCATTGATGGACCATGTTGCTGCAAAGAGCTGCAAATTTGCAGCAGTGTTTTGATCAAGTTATTTTTAGAAGGAGGAAGATTCTTTCTTCTAAATATAGCTTGCAGTTTGCTATTTCCTGCTTATTTTGAGGGGGGGGGGGTTCCCATGAGGTTTTTCCCTGCTTCCATAGTTGTATTAAGAATTTTTTTTTTACTATCTTTTAGATTGTATTTGGGTGACCTATGGTATTGTTACCAGGGCCCACAGTTGTCCAAGTTAGGATTCAGGGGGGGTGTTAGGATTATTAATCCTCCCTTAGACAAATGTCTATTAGATTAATTTTTCCTAACTTAAGAACCTTAATTAATTATTTGGGTCCACTTGACCTAATGGGGCCACATGTACCAGTCAATGGAGTGTGGGGAACACTACTAGAGGTTAACTGCCACTAACTGTAGTGCATGCATCAGTTTGGGCGCCTCCTAGACCAATCCCTACATTTTAGGAGCCACTGGGGGTCCCGACACCAACCTAATTCAATTATTTGGAGTTAGTACTAGTTAGTCTCAGTTAGCCCCAGTTACTTTCAGTTAGTTCACAATCAATTATCTAGCACATGTCTTGCATGGATAATGCATGGCTACATGTAGAGTAGGTGCCTTTTCCCACCTAACACACTCAATTGCACTGAGTTAACTAGCCATCACTGATTGATTGAGTTGGTTGGACATTTGGGAGTTCATTTTGGACTCTGATATTGATTGAGACACCATGACTAAGAGACTCAGTTAGATACAGTCAGATCCACATGGTAGATTTTAATTGATCCCTAATTCATTTGAATTCTTCCAATTTGTAAAGTAACATCGGATTATTGTTGTGAATGATACTATAAATTCCTAAGCAATACTTGTATGTTTCTTGTGTGGTTTGTTTTTTTCAGTTTGTGTCTTAATTCTCCATTTACTGCAAACATTATTAGAACTATCTGCTTGAATATCTAAATGGAATTCAAATTCTAATAGAGGGTCCTTAGATCATCGTGTTACAGTAAACAAAACTTTAACCATTAATCTAGCAGTCGCCACAAGAAAACCCTTTTATAAGCGTAGGTCCTATTTGGTCTTTCATCCACAGAGCCTTAAGAAGGAGGCCATAAATATTACCGGTCGTAGGCCCTTCATAGTCAACCTTTCGTATAGAAAACTCAACGCAAGGAGCCAACCTCGGAGTCACCTTTAAAAATAATTCAGTGAACGCGAAGGGTTAATTCCTTATTTCTCTTTTCGAAAAGCACTATGGAAAAAAATTAACTGGTGGAAAGTGCAGTGGTTTACAATACCTCTTTGATGGTTTGCAAATGATAATAAGTTTGGCAACTTTGCAGGAGTATGTTTACAAGTAGAGACCGCGTAGAGGAATGTAATGAAGGCTAATTCTATAGACTCCTCTACTAGGGATATTGACAGTAGAACATAATATCTCAATCAGTAAAAGAATACAGTGAGAGAATGAGGGCACCTATTTTCCTTCACCAAAACCAATTCAACACAATGATTACAACCTTTAAGACATCCACGAGTTTCGCACCCAGTCCGTTGTTTTCCAAGTGGAGTTTTAATATGGTTTGCATGTGAAGTCTCGTCCTTACTTTTGATACCATTATTTTTGCTCCAAGGGTTTTTAATATCCAGTCACATTGCCTTTAAAAAAACATTTTTATGCTCCATCGTATAGTCTCAACCTCTATTTTTATGCTCCATCGTATAGTCCATATCAATTTCTCAAGATGTTGAAATTCCTATTCTATAAATTTCAACTCATCATTCAAAATATTTGAAATATGATAAATTATAATCACTCACTCACTCATGTCATGCACTCACTGCTTAGATGTTCAATATGCCCAACAATGTGTGACAATCAAAAGTGTGACAATGTGTCAACAACTATGACTATAATAAAAAATAACAACTACTAGTCTACTACTATGCCCGAAACGAGATCAAAACTTTGTTCCTACTGCCTATGTGAACCTCGCTACCAATGTCCACTCTTTTTTCACCAAAATGAAATTAAAAAGGCTGGTTTGACGAGTCCTCCTCTACAAGACTTCATTTCTTGCATGAATATCATGGACTCACAAAAACTATAAACAACACTAGATGTCATGCAAATACAAATAATGGCATATAGCTAGGATCACAAACTGTGTTGAGGTCGATTTATGCATTGCTACAGAGAGGTGTCATTGTGCACACGATATGGAGAAGCAATGGTTATTAATAAAATTTACAAAAAAAATTTGTTGGCTCATTAATAGTCTTCAATTTGATGGGTGGCATGATCATTATGTAATCTCCCTTCGTCCTTCCAAACATTTATGGTTTATCACAACATTTGTCCTCAGCGCCACCAAAATACATGTAAAAATTACTTGTCTTTACATCCTCTTCCCTTTAAATCCTCATCTCATAGTCATAACTAAGGATTATTATGCATGCACATCCTCACCTTATAATACGAATTGGGTCAAGGCGCAGAGACAACCATAAAATATTAAATGTGTCAGGATGCAAAGAGTAAGAAACAACTATAAGTAAGTCTTATATTAAATTTACCATATAAGTCTTTAATTAACACTATCAACTGAGATTTGACACGTTGGATTTTTCTGATATTCTTGTCACTCCTCACCAATGTGATTGCAAGGCATTCTTTGAAGGTAAATTCCATAATTTCAGGTCTTCTTCCTCATTATCATGCCTTTTGGTAAGACAATAAAGAGGGTAGTTTCCTGCATCAACATGGAAAATGGTTTTGACATAGAGGTATACACATTAATTGTTTTCATTAAATAACTTAAATTCCTTCCTGTGAATGTTGATTCACTGAATCGTGGAATGGTACAAAACACAACAAATTGTAAAGGCTTGAACCCTTAATTACTCACACCTAGAACTTTCTCAAATCTAGCCTATTAGAGGAAATTTCAACTCAAAATGGGCCTTTTAACTTTAACTCAAATTCCATGTCATCATGTGTTAGCCAATGAAATTGCTTTAAATTTTCAAATACCGTATAGGTCTTAAACACTTTTTTAATATAAATTTGGGGATAGGTATCATAAAAAAAACTATTTTTTTTTGGGTACTTTCGACATATCTCCCCGCCTTTTTACTCAAATTTCGATCAGGAGAGCTCGTTGGATGCGGAATTAAATTTTGCATCCAATGAGTACCCACTCGACATACTTTTGACGGACCCCGTTACCCCAAAAACAAGAAATACCTGAATTTTTTTTCCAGTTATTTCTTGTTTTTGGGGTAGCGGGGTCCGTCAAAAGTATGTCGAGTGGGTACTCGTTGGATGCGGAATTTAATTTCACATCCAACGAGCTCTCTCGATCGAAATTTGAGTAAAAAGACGGGGAGATATGTCGAAAATACAAACAAAAAGGTAGTTTTTTTCTTTTCTTCCTCCAAAATTAATAGATATTATTTTATTATTTTAACTATTATTTTATTAATTTTTTTAGGAGGCCCATTTTGAGTTGAGATTTCCTCTAATTGATTAATAAACTTCTTTTGGTATTTTGGTTCAATTTAAAAGGCAAATTGTTGAAACTTAGACATTTGGTAAAATTAAGAGATGTTACAATTTATATTATTAAAAGTCAATATGTTATAAATAATAATTAATTAACAAAGTATTTAAATATTATAAAATTAAAATTATTCTTAAAAACATAATATATTATTTATAGTAATTGTATAAATGATATAAAAAAAATTAAGTACATATATAAGTTCTAAATAAAATTATTAAATCCATTTTATATTTTAATATACATAATCAATTAATATATTATATAAATGATATAAAAAAAATTAAATATATATATTAGTTTTGAATAAAATTATTAATAATAACTATGGGCTCAAAAAGTCAATTACATTGCATTACTATTTGATGGCTTTTATTTTAAATATAATTAAATAAAGAACATTCATATAAAAAATTGAATCTAAAAGATCTTGCTTCGTATCTTATAATTTAAGTCAATCAAATACATGATTGAATTCTTGTCTTAGATTTAAAAAAAAAATAGATTTCAAAATCATAATTTTAATATACAGTTTTGAAAATACTTTTAATACAAAATGAAAGAATTTTATTGAAAAAATAAAAGATTACAAAAAATAAATATTAAAAAAAATACATAATTTAAATAATTTAAATAAGAATGTGTGCTCCATTTTAATAACTAAAAAGTAAAAGAATCACTTGATTTGGTGGCTTTAGTGGCAGGTAATAATTGAATTTTAATAACTCACAATTGGCTTTCTAGGCAAGGCGTTACAATCCTAGTAAGGCAAGGCATTACGTTGAAGATGATGATTATGATGATGATGAAGATGATCATGATGAAGATGACGATGATGTTGATGATGATGATGATGATGCCAAACATGAAGATGATGATGATGGTGATGATGATGCCGAACATGAAGATGATGATGATGATGATGATCTTGATGATGATGGTGAGGATGATGACGATGATGATGAAGAAGATGATGATGAATATGGTGATGTTGATGGTGATGATGATGATGACGATGAAGATGATGATGATGAAGATGACGATGATGATGATGATGATGATGATGATGATGATGATGATGATGGTGATGAAGATGGTGATCTTGATGTTGATGATGATGATGGTGATGATGATGGTGATGATGATGATGAAGATGACGATGAAGATGAAGA
>LPNX010997648.1:663626-668626 GCA_001517045.1 Pseudotsuga menziesii | reverse complement strand
CTCCTATTGGTCAGAGGAGGCAAAGTCCCCACAAGTGGTGGGGCACTAGGGTTATTATACACTCATAGAGATGTAGGCTCTAGTAAGTAATTTTTAAGTTGAGCCGACATGATTGAGTGCACTTCAAGTGAACGAAAGAATATAAATAGAGAGTGAGAGCCTCTCTATTTATCACTTGTACATCACATCATTCACTCACTCAAGTGTGGCGCATTAGTGAGGAAGGAAATATACTGGGACTAGACAAGAAGAAGACTACTGATGTCGGGAGTGCATCTTACTGTTTTGGGTTTTTACTGTTTTGGTGTTGATTCTATCTCTGAGGAAGTTGTGGGGTTTTCTCCTTTATGGTTTCCCCAAGGAAAAATATTTGTGTCTCTTGTCTCTTGTGATGTGCTTATGTTTTATTGTTGAGCTTGTTATTCTCTCAGTGAAAAGATCCTAAGATCATAATGCTAGCTTATATGATGAAAAACTAACATGGTATCAGAGCTAACCTGAGAAGAAGACATTGTGCAACTACAGAAGCTAGGGCTTCTTAATTTTTGGATCTCTCTCCACAATCTATCAGCAAAATCATGCTAGGATGAATCTCCATTGAAGGGTGCATCTTTCTGTCGAAGCAGAATTCGATTCTGAACTTTTTCAGTTTTCGATGCGGAAATTAGGGATTTCTACAGAAGAGGAATTTTTGAGTGAGACTAGCATAGGATTTTTTCTCCTCATCAAAAGTGAAGTTTAGAGACCTGGATCAATAAATTTGGTTGCATGAAACTTTAGGAAAGTCAAACCCTAGTTTGACCCCGAGCTAGGAAAAACCCTAAATACTAAAACTGCTAAGTTTTGGTACATTCGCTATATCCCGATATTGGCAAAGTCTCAGGAGCAAAAAATTATAGGGTCCGACGATAAAATGCTGATGAACACTGTGTCCAAAAATAAACCTCAGATTCGCTATATTTTGGGAGATATGATCCCTCCAAGTTAGGGTTCCAGCCTCTTCCAGAATTCATCCCTAAACAGGATACTTGGGGAGAATTGCAATATCTTGGGCTAAAGAGGTCCAAAGGGAATTCATAAAGATGTTCCAGAAAGGGCACGGACTTTAATTTCGGTGGTCCAAATTTCAGACTCAGAAGATAAACCAATGACACGTGGTATTCCGTACAACTTCGTTGTTCTGAACAGTCCTGTAACAAGTCACCTTGGGAAAAGGATCATAAATACCAAATGGTAAAAACAATTCTGATTAAACCTACAGTGTTGAATCCAGGACATAAGAGGTTACTTCAATACAAATGTTTAGATGCGAAGGAGTAGTAACTTAGGAGATATCACAGAAATAGTAACAGGAATTTCTGCAGAAGAAATTGGAAAACTAGGGCTTCCTGTTCCGGGAGCTTCCCTCCACTGTTTTCAGAAAAGGAGTACATTGGACAGCTCCATTTGAAGATATATATCTGTCTATACAATTAGATCTGAAAGATTCGAAGTTTTGAAAATTAGAGTTTCTGTGACAAACCCTAGATCAGCCAACTACGGAACCAAGACGGACACCTCAAATCGGTAAGATCTAATCCTTTGCTATTTTCATTTGAGGTTCTCATTTCAAAGTGATCTATCACATCAGCTTGATGAAAAGATTTGGGAAGTTGACAACTTCCAAATCCTAGAAGTATATGATCTCTCTAAAGAAAATGGATTGGACACCTATATGAGTATAGAGGTTCCAGTTCTAGAGGGAGATGAGGCTAGAAGCCTTACACAAGAAGAACTTGGTCAAGGCCAAGAAAATCATTGTTGATTCAGTCACAAATCAACTTGTACTACAAGTGTCTCCCTAAAGACACCAAAGATGTTTTGATTCCTTGACCAAGATATTTGAAGGGAAGAACAGAAATCAGAATATGACCTTGAGAAACCAGTTGAAGAATGTGAAGATCCAGAATGCAGAGACCATGCAGTCATAAGAGTCTCTCAAATCAAGAACAACTTGAAGCGGTAAAAGAAGAAGTGAAGAATGCAGAAGTGGTGATGGCCACCTTGAATAGCCTCCCAGGATCATGGGATTCATTCATGTAAGGAATGTGTGGCAGAAGGAAGTGATTACTTTTAGCAGACTTCGAGAAGAAGAAGAAGCTCGACTCATAAGAAGAGAAGAGAAGATGGGAGCAATTGAATATCAAGCTCTCACCATCCAAAGAAGATCCCTCAAGCGATGAGGAATATGAAGAACTCAACTCTTGAAGAACTTCTTATCCACCTTAGCATTTGGATAAGAAACGATGCTATCATGAATGAAGAAGATGATGAAGCTGAAGACTCAAGAAGGAGTATGCCAACGAAACAAATAAATATAAGTATTAAATTGTCATTTCATTGTTTTGTTATGCATTTGTTTATATTCAGTTGATGTATTATGCATGATAGGATGTTTGCATTAGTATACTACTAATATGCATGTGATGGGTAAGTAGCTCATGGTGCTTTACAACTCTCCATTGCTACTTATCTAGAATGAAACCTCTTTGCTGACATATTGGATTAGTGCACAATCTCAATGTTGTCCTGGTCGAGATGGAAGGCATCTAGAAAGTTTCAGTGAGATATGGATGAATGTTGTATTGGCTAAAGTAGTTGCATGATCATATATTTATGCATAAGTATTTTCCAGTATGAATATTCCTTATGAAATGTTCTAACCATACAAATGCATTTGACTTGTAGGAAAGCCTGCATACATAATTGCCTACAACCAAAGAAGAATGAAGACTTGTTCCGAAGAGCAAGTGACGACATTTCAAAATGAAGAATAATATGACGAGTGCAGTGACATCATTGATGCAGAACCTTCCAGCCACCAAGAAGAAAGGGAAGACCAGTTCAAGAAGAATGATGTCAAGATGCAGTATCGAGACCTAAAGAGAAGTTCATAGTTCCATCATGCAATAGATGGAAACATCATGGGATACCAAGCAAGATTCGTAGCACGAGGCTTCTCATGAAAGGAAGGCCTAGACTACAAAGAGACATTTGCAGCCAGTAAGAGCTTAAACACATACATGATGATCCTAATGAAGATCTTAACCTTTGCTACAAGGTTGAATATGCAAGTCTATACACTAGATGGATACATAGAATACTAGTAGCATAGGAAGCTACTTGTCACTCCGGTACAAAATGTTTTCAGTGCATAGAGCACAGAAGACAAAGGGAGTATGATGCTTCGCTTCAAAGGGAGTGACTACAGAATATCTTGAGGTTCGACATGCTATGACAGGATGGGAAGATTACTGATGACTCTAGGATTTACTGAGAGTAAAGTGGATTCCAACATTTGCTTCAAGGTTGAAGGTGGAAGACCAGTGATGCTCTTGTTATGTGTCGATGCATTACTTTCTAGGTATGGAGGTGTGGCATAGTATAGATGGAATCTTCCTTGGACAAGGGAAGTATGCAGTAGAGATCCTAAAGCGGTTTGGGATGATGGACTACAAGGCTATGGCCACACCTATGGCATCGAACCTGAAGCTATTGAGTGATGCTTCATCAGAGTCGGTTGATGCCACGATGTATCGTCAGATGATTGGGTCCTTGATGTACCTGAGAACAGATATTTGCTTTGCTGTGAACACATTGAGACATGTTCACCTGATGGTTGCAAAGCATGTAGGGGTACAGTTGAGTATGGGCTCAAGTATGATGCGAATCAGAAGATTAACCTGGAGGGTTATGTTGATTCAGATTGGGTAGGAAGTGCCATCGACAGGAAGAGTACTTCATGATGTTGCTTCAGTATGGGATCAGGTGTGATCTCTTGGTTTAGCAGGAAGCAATCCTGTGTGGCACTGAGTACAGCTGAAGCAGAGTATGTCGCAACTTGTTCAGCTAGTTGTGAGGCATTATGGCTGCAGAAGCTACTATCTGATATATTTGATCTCCAGTTGGATGCTACTTGTATACATTGCGACAACCAGAGTTGTGTGAAGTTTCCATAGAATCCAGTGTTCCATGACAAGTCAAAGCATATCGAGATCAAGTATGACTATATCAAGGATATGGTGCAGAGAGGAGTAGTGAAGCTTGAGTATGTTGCGATGGAGGAACAGATAGCTGATTTTTTGACGAAGCCATTGGCTAGGCTGAAGTTCTAGTACTTCAAGGAGAGACTTGTTGTTCTCCAGATCGAGGTTCCCTCCAAAGTGATGAGACCCATAGCCATTCTGACATGGTGAGAGGATTGGTTCCTTCCATGGTCAGATGTAAGGGCTGAGCCATTCTATCATGGGGAGAGGATTGGTTCCTTCTATGTCATATATGAGTGTTGAGATCCATAGCCATTCTGAAGAGTAGGTCAGATATAAGGGCTAAGCCATTCTATCATGGTGATAGGGTTGCTCCCTTCCATGATAGATATGAGTGCTGGCCATTCTGTCGAGTAGGACAAATGTAAGGGCAATTGCCATTCTAGGAATGGAGGCACCTGGTCAGTTACCAGGATCACTTAGTGTAGGACTGAGTAGCCATTCTGATGTGATAGAGGGATGTGTTCCCACTTGATCAGATGTAAAGGCTGAACCATTCTATCATGGCTAAAGGATTAAGTTCCTTCCATGTCAGATGTGAGTGTTGGCCATTCCGATGAGCAGGTCGGATGTAAGGGAAACTGCCATTCTCTAGGAGAATGGAGGCACCTGGTCAGTTACCAGGTAGCTCAGTCGAGGACTGGGGGCCATTCTGATATGACTGCTGGGATGTTTTCTCATAGGATCAGATGTAAGTGCTGAAATCTCTCATCACTATGATAGGATGTGTTCCTATCTAGATGGGAGTCTTCCATCACTGTGATAGGATGTGTTCCTGTCTGGATGGGAGTCTTCCATCACTGTGATAGGATGTGTTCCTATCTAGATGGGAGTCTTCCATCACTGTGATAGGATGTGTTCCTGTCTGGATGGATGTGCCCTTCTGACGAGTAGGTCAGATGTAAGTACTGAAAT
>LPNX010997648.1:584265-663439 GCA_001517045.1 Pseudotsuga menziesii | reverse complement strand
ATAGGATGTGTTCCTGTCTGGATGGGAGTCTTCCATCACTGTGATAGGATGTGTTCCTATCTGGATGGATGTGCCCTTCTGACGAGTAGGTCAGATGTAAGTGTTGAAATCTCTCATCACTGTGATAGGATGTGTTCCTATCTGGATGGGAGTCTTCCATCACTGTGATAGGATGTGTTCCTGTCTGGATGGATGTGCCTTTCTAATGAGTAGGTCAGATGTAAGTGCTGAGCCTTTTCACAGATGTTAGTGATGTGATATCCTATCATGCTAGTGAATGTGAGTGCTGGGCCTTTCTGATGTGATTATAGGATTGGTTCCTATATGATCAGTTGTAAGTGTTGGGCGTGCCTTTCAGATGAGTAGGTCAGATGTAAGTGTTGGGCGAAGACCTACATGATGGGTAGGCCTACAACCAGCATGAAAAAGGGCTGGCTTTGTAGAACTTCCTGTGATGAGAAGAATCTTGAGATAGCACCAGAGATGATCCAGATCGAGCGATGATTGAGATCCAGTGATGACAGCCAGTGATGATCCAGATCGAGTGATGATCCAGATCTAGTCATGATGATCCAGCAGTGATGATCTAGATCGAGTGATGATCTAGATCCAGTCCAGTGATGTTGATCCAGATCGAGAGATGATCCAGATCCAGTGATGATGTTCCATGATGATCCAGATCGAGTGATGATCCAGATCCAGTGATGATGTTCCATGATGATCCAGATCGAGTGATGATCCAGATCCAGTGATGATGTTCCATGATGATCCAGATCGAGAGATGATCCAGATCCAAATGAATATGAATTACAGATGAAGATGGCCTAAACATGACGAAGACTTGATGATGACCCAGATGATACAGAGAAGAAGACTTGTGCTGATAAATTGTGTCAAGAGAATACCTTCCTAGTTAAGAGGGAGTGTTGATGTAATTGTAACTTCAGAATGTATTCACTTGTATTTCTTATCTATTGTAACCCGGTGTTTATTCCCGGATGTATTTGAGTCATGTCATGCCCCAATGTTCCGATCAGAAAGTTTCTATAATGAGAAAGTCATGTCAAGTCATTGTGAGTAACCCTCCTATTGGTCAAGGGTTAAAGTCCCCACAATTGTGGGGCCCTTGGGTTATTAGACTATCCTAGTGACATCAACCCTAGGTGAGTCATTGTAAGTCAGGGCAATAGTCCCCACCATTGTGTTACCCTCCTATTGGTCAGAGGAGGCAAAGTCCCCACAAGTGGTGGGGCACTAGGGTTATTATACACTCATAGAGATGTAGGCTCTAGTAAGTAATTGTTAAGTTGAGCCGACATGATTGAGTGCACTTCAAGTGAACGGAAGAATATAAATAGAGAGTGAGAGCCTCTCTATTTATCACTTGTACATCACATCATTCACTCACTCAAGTGTGGCACATTAGTGAGGAAGGAAATACACTGGGACTAGACAAGAAGAAGACTACTGCTGTCGGGAGTGCATCTTACTGTTTTGGGCTTTTACTATTTTGGTGCTGATTCTATCTCTGAGGAAGTTGCGGGGTTTCCTCCTTTATGGTTTCCTCGAGGAAAACTCTTTGTGTCTCTTGTCTCTTGTGATGTGCTTATGTTTTATTGTTGTGCTTGTTATTATCTCAGTGAAAAGATCCTAAGATCATAATGCTAGCTTATATGATGAAAAACTAACAATGATGATGATGATGATGACAATGAAGACGATTACATTAATGGTGATGACAACGATGATGATGATAATGAAGATGATGACGATGATGATGACGACGACGACGATGACGATGATCTTGATGATGATGCTAATGATGCTGATGATGAAGATGAGGATGATGAAGATGGTGTTGTTGTTGATGATGATGATGATGGTGGTGATGATGACAATGAAGAAGATGACGATGAAGATGACAATGATGATGACAATGATGATAATGACGGTGATGATGATGACGATGAAGATGACAATGATGGTGAGGATCATGATGATAATGATGATGATGATGATGACGATGATGATGATGATGATGTTGAAGATGATGATTTTGAAGATGGTGATGTTGATGATGATGATGACGATGATGATGATGATGATGTATATGACGACGACGGCGATGATGATGATGTATATGACGACGACGACGACGACGACGATGATGATGATGATGATGATGATCAAGATGGTGATGTTGATGATGGTGATGATGATGACGATGAAGATGACGACGACGATGATGATGATGGTGGTGATGATGATGATAATGATGATGACGATGATGATGATAATGAGGATGACAATGATGATGATGATGATGATGATGATGACAATGAATATAATGACATTGATGGTGATGATGATGATGATGATGATGATGACGAAGATGATGACGATGATGATGACCGTGATGATGATGACGACAAGGACGAGGATGATGATGATGATGATGATGATCTTAATGATGATCGTGATGATGATGATGATGATGATGAAGATGAGGATGATGAAGATGGTGATGTTGATGATGATGGTGATGATGATGATCATGAATATGATGATGATGATGATGATGAAGATGAATATGACGATGATGAAGATGACGACGACGACGATTATGATGATGATGATGATGATGACGATGATGATGACGATGATGATGATGATGATGATCAAGATGATGATGATGATCAAGATGATGATGATGATGATGATGATGATCTTGATTATGATGATGATGATGTTGATGGTGATGGTGATGATGATGAAGATGATGATGATGAAGATGATGATGATGATCATGATCATGATGAATATGATGAAGATGATGATGATGAAGATGGTGATGTTGATGATGATGATGGTGATGATGGTGATGATGGTGATGATGATGATGATGATGATGATGATGATGATGATGAAGACGATGACATTGATGATGATGATGATGATGATGATGATGATGGTGATGATGATGACTATGAAGATGATGGTGATGATGATGACGACGAAGAAGATGAAGACGACGATGAACATGACGATGATGAAGATGGTGATGTTATTGTTAATGGTGATGATGGTGATGATGATGACGATGAATATGATGATGATGAAGATGACGATGATGACGTAGATGACGATGATTATGACGATGAAGATGATGATGATTATGATGATGATGATGATGATATTGATGATGATGGTGATGATGGTGGTGATGATGATGACAATGAAGATGATGATGATGAAGATGAAAATGATGAAGATTATTTTATCCTCTCATGTTCTCCTATCTGTAAATATATGATCTCATTACTGTTAGTAACTCGTTTTTTTAAAATAATATAGCATCACAGGTCTAATTAAATATTTACATTTCAATAGATTTCATCATCTTCTTCGTCCAAGTCATCATCCTATTAATTCTTGCACATGATCTAGGAACTAGGAATCAAAATCATCAAGAATAATTAACAAATACTCATGAATTAGCAATAATTGAAACCAAAATAGGTTTCCTCTCTGTATATTTTATAAACAATAAAGGGTTACAATTCCCATGCATGAGCAATGGCTTAACTCCATAAATAATTCGAATACCTAAGGAGACAATTCGAATTCAATGAGTGAGTCTAGCTTAACTGACTCTTTGCCATGCAATCTCACTCAGTTAACCACTTGACCAAAACCCTAATTGACTCACCAAACCCTAACTGAAGTTGGAGTGCAATAAATGACTGAATCTCAAATGAAGGAGATCAAACACATGTCATAGCAATCCAATCATCAAGTGTTAGTACTGCATGGCTCCAATGAATCCTGATGAGGTTAAATGAAGCTGAACTGACCATCAGAAGTGGTGGAGGCACCTTGTTGACTCCAGTTCATTAAATAATAATAAATAATAATTAAAATAATCATTAAATAATATATTTAATGAATGGAGGTGCCTTAATTGACTGTAACTGATTGGTTGAACTGAAAGTAACCACCAGTTAGCAATTAGGTGCATTAATATCACTCAGATCACCCCTGGAGTGCTCCAGTTAGCCTCCTTGACTGTAGGAGAAGGATTAGTTAGCCTCCTTAACTGTAGGTAGGCGTGGGAGTGACTGGGATGATGGTAATTAATGCTCCACTGATGTCAATTAAACTTAGGATAGTGGTTTAACTAGGCCAATTTGACCGAAAGAGTGAGTATGATGGTAAATGTCTCCAACACATCCATATCATCAGATCCAGAGTCAACATTGTAAGGTTTGTCCATATCATCATCGTCATCTAAGTCATTTATGCTCATCATGTCATCATCAATATAATCTTCATGGCAATTGTCTGCTACATTATCTGATTCAAATAATTATTGGATATCTTCTGTTGGATCATCATGATCATCTAACTCATGGTGATCATGCTCTTCATCATCGTCTTCTTCTTCCAAAGTACCCTCTTCATTACCTTCATCTAGGTTATACTTTACCAGCCTTCCCTTGGGAGCGTGTCTCACAACAAATGACCAGCCCTCTTTACTTGGAACCTCCTAGTAAAATACTTGTTCACATTGGCTTGAAAGAACATAGGGCTCTGTTATTGGCTCAAATAACCTTGTATTTACCATGTTAAATCGATTATCATGTTCAATAATAGTTCCATCGGGATCACATTGATTCAATCGTAACCTGTACCATTTGACAACTGTTGAAATATTGTAACTTCAAAGAATATTCTATATGTATCTTTTGTGGTCCTCGAGGATCCTATCGGGACAACCACTTGTATTAATTTGTACCCCAATGCTTCGAATCGGAAGAACTAATAAGATTCATGAGGTAGTCCCCTCTAATTGTAAAGGTGGGTCATTAGCACCCTAGTGTGGTTACTTGAGCCTACATGTGTAACTCGAGCCTACATGTCAGATGAGTTAATTAAAGTGAACAGATGAATATAAATAGAGGTGTGGTGCTCCTCATTTGGATCACACACACTCTCACTTGTGTAGTGCATTAAGTGGAGAAGAGAAGTAGCTAGAGAAGGAGGAGGATCAGGATTTGATCTCCTTGTTGGTTTTATCTTTTATATTTTTGGGACATCTATATTGAGGAAGCTTTTGCTGGGTTTTTCTTAGGATAAATATTTGTGTTCCTTTTGTATGGTTGTGCTTGTCTATCTTTCAGTGATCCTATTTATATTCTTTTGTTATGAAAATGAAATGAAATACTGATGTCTTAGCTAAGCATATGAAAATTAACATGGGATCAGAGCCACCCTGAAAGAAGACATTGTGCAGCTACAGAATCTAGGGCTTCTTACGTATTGGTTCTCTCTCCACAATCAATCAGCAAAAGAAGGCTAGGCTGACTCTCAATTGAAGCGTGCATCTTTCTGTCGAAGCGGAATTCAATTCCGAGCATTTTTAGTTTTCGGTGCGGGAAATTGGGGCTTCTTGTAAAAGAAGAGTTTTTTAGTGAGCCCAGCATAGGATTTATATCCTCATCAAAATCAAAGTTTAGAGACCTGGATCAAGACTTTTGGTTGGGTGAAACTCTGGGAAAGTCAAACCCTAGTTTGACCCTGAGCTAGAAAAAAACCTTAAATACTAAAACTGCTAAGTTTTGGTACATTAGCTATATCCCACGATTTGTGAAGTTTCAGGAGCTACAAATTGTAGAGGCCGAAGATAAAATCCTGATGTACACTGTGTCCAAAATGCAGCCTTATATTCACTTTATTCTGAGCGATATGATCCCTCCACGTTATGGCTCCAGCCTCTTCCAAAATTCATCCCTAAACAGGATACCTGGGGAGAATTGCTATATATTGGGATACAAAGGTACAAATGGAATTCCTGAAGATGTTAGAGAAAGAGCACGGACTTTACTTTCTGTGTTCTGAATTTCCAACCTAGAAGATGAAACAGTGACACGTGGCAGGCCATACAACTTCACTGTTTTGAACAGTCCTATAACAGGTCACCTTGGGAAAAGGATCATAAATCCCAATAGGTGAAACCAATTTTGATGAAATATGTGGTGTTGGATCAGGGAAATGCGATGTTACCACAATGAAAAATTTAAGACATAGAGGAGTAGTAATTTCAGAGATATCACAGAAACAGCGACATGCATTTCTGCAGAAGAAATTGGAAAACTAGGGCTTCCTGTTCTGGGAGCTTCCCTCCACTGTTTTTAGAAAAGGAGTACATTGGACAGATCCATTTGAAGAGATCTATATTTTTATCCAATCAGATATGAAATATTCCAAGTTTTTAAAATTAGGGTTTCTTTGACAAACCCTAGATTAGCCAGCTCCGAAAGCTGGACGGACACCTCAAATCGGTAAGATATAATCTTTTGCTATTTGAATTTAAGGTTCTCATTTCAAAGCGATCTATCACATCAGCTTGTTGATAAGCTTGGTGAAGTTGATAACTTCCAATAATGGAAGTATTTGATCTCTCTAAAGAAAATGAATTGGACACCTACATGAGTAGAGAGATTCCAGTCCTAGAGGAAGATGAGCCTCAAAGCCTTACACGAGAAGAACTTGATCAAGGCCAAGAAGATCATTGTTGATCAAATCACGGATCAACTTGTACCACAAGTGTCTTCCCTAAAGAAATTGAATATGTTTGTTTCCTTGATCAATCTATTTTAAGATAATAACTTAAATCAAAATATGGCTTTGAGAAAACAATTGAAGAATGTGAAGATCCAGAATGCAGAACATCTTGAAGCGGTAGAAGAAGAAGCGGAGAATGTAGAAGTGGTGATAGCCACCTTGAATGGTCTCCTAGGATCATAAAATTCATTCATTCAAGGAATGAAGTAATTACTTTCAACAGACTGTGGGAATAAGAAGAAAAAGCTCATCTCATAAGAAGAGAAGAAGAAAGATGGGAGCAATTGAAGATCAAGCTCTCACCATTCAAAGAAGATCCCTCAAGTGATGAGGGTTATGAAGAACTCAATTATTGAAGAACCTCTTATCCATATTATCATTTGGATAAGAAATGATGATGTCATGAATGAAGAAGATGATGAAGTAGAAGGATTAAGAAGGAGTCTACCCACGAAACAAATAAAGATAAGTATTCAATTGTCATTTCATGATATTGTTTTGTTATGCATTTGTATATATTCAGTTGATGTATTATGCATGATAGATTGTTTGCATTAATACTACTAATATGCATGTGATGGGTAAGTAGCTCATGGTGCTATACAACTCTCCATTGTTACTTATCTAGAATGAAACCTCTTTGCTAACATATTGGATTAGTGCACAATCTCAATGATGTCATGGTAGATCTTGATGAATGTTGACTAAACAATTGCATGATGTATAAGAATTTGTCGCTATGAATATGTTTTATGAAATAGTTCTAACCATGCAACTGGTGCATTTTAATTGTAGGAAAGGTCCTGTACAACCTCCTACAAGAAAACAAGGATGAGACTTGTTCTGAAGAACAAGTGATGACAATTCAAGATTCACTCCAATAAACATGAATCTGAAGCTCCTAGGGTCAGAGACACCATGATGGAAGAAAGAGCTTTAGAGAGCCGTAGATCCACCTCAAAGGATGAAGACCACCATGGTATGAGAGATAACTCAAGATGAAGAAAAGAATGCTATGAAAGAATCTATGATCAAATAATAACAATTGATCATGGGGAATGATGTATACGATATGATTTCAGGACATAACAGGAAGTACGTAGTATCTTCCATATGGATCTACAATAACAAGTGTACAAAGCAATGTTCATGATTTGCCTCAAAAAGAATAGACTATGACATGGCATACTCTATTGACCAGTATATATCAAGCATAGAACCACCTGTACAGAATGAAGAGGGAAGATGATACTCCACTTAAGGGGGGGTGACTACAGAAGATATCTAAGTTTGACATGGTATGCCATGATGGAAAACTTCCTCATGGATCGAGACTTTACTAAGAGTAAAGTGGGTTCCAACCTTTAAGGTTGAATGCATAAGACTAGGATATGTTGATGACCTGACAAGATGGACTCATGGAAGATGTTATGATGAAAAACAAAATACTAGAATGATGTTTGGGATATAGTACTCAAACCAGAAAACAAGAATATGGTATCTTCCAAATGGATTTGCAAGATAAATTATGTTGTTGATAGAAGTAAGGAAAGACTTATGGCTAGAGGTTTATATGAGAAAGAGGGAATTAATTCTAAAGAGATAGTTACTCCAGGAAGCAAGGTACTCTTCCTTCAGAACTATCATGGTAGTTTCTTCCATGATGAAGTAAAGACAAGCCTTCCTTAATGGTATGATTGAGAAAGAGTTTTACACCGAATAGTCATGAGGATTTGAAGTTGAAGACAGATGGAATCAAGTATGCAAGTTGAAGAAGGACCTCTATGGCCTAAATCAAGCTCCCAGAGCTTGGTATGGAAGAATAGATAGTTTCCTAATGAGCATGGGCTTTGCCAAGAGTAAAGTCGATCCTAACCTTTATTACAAGGTTGTAGAAGATGAACCTGCCATCTTGTCATTATATGTGGATGACTTATTCTTGACAGGGAACGAGAAATAGATTATGGAAAGCAAGAAGAAACTAGCAAAAGAATTTGAGATGAAAGACCTTGGGTTAATGCATTATTCCTAGGTTTGGAAGTATGGCAAAGTTCAGAAGGAATATTTCTCAACCAGGGAAAGTATGTGGTAGAGATATTGAAGAGATTCAATATGTTGGAATGCAAAGTCATGGCCACACCCATGGACTCCAACTTGAAGCTGTTAGCGGATGACTCATCATAGTTAGTGGATGTGACTCATTACAGACAGATCATTGGGTCATTGATGTACTTAACAAATTCCAGACCAAACATTTGTTTTGTTGTGAACACCTTAAGTCAATATCTTGTTCAACTAAGACGGGTTCACCTAGTAGCTACAAAACATGTGATGAGATATCTAAAAGGGACTATAGACTTTGGTTTATACTATGATGGTAGCCATGAGTATAGATTGTATGGATACATAGATGCAAATTGGGATGGAAGTATCTCAGACAGGAAAAGCACATCAGGTAGATTCTTTTGGGTCTGCTATGAGTTCATGGTTTAGCAGGAAACAGTCCAGTGTTTCTCTTAGCACGGCTGAAGCAGAATACATAGCAGATCGGTCTGCTAAGTTGTGAAGTCATATGGATTCGGAAGCTGATATCATGTCTCTTTGACCTGAATATGGATACTACAATGATTCTATGAGATAACCAGATTTGTGATGATAGAGAACCCTGTGTTCCCTTGTAACACATAGAAATCCAGTATTTCTACATAGGAGATAAGATGCAGATGATGATGTTTCAGTATTTCTATACTGAAGATATAGATGATGATGCTTTCAGTATTCACATACTGGAGATATAGATGGTGATAGTTCAGTATTCACATACTAAAGATGTATATGATTATGGTTTGGATGATGATGTACTGACGAAGCCTCTGTCTCGAGTAAAGTTTGAACACTTTCGAGACAAGATTGGTGTTGTTCGGAAAGACCTTCCTCGAAAGGGGGACTGGTGATGTTGTAGTGGGATTGTATCATCCTTGGGCACTTTCCCTAAAGTGATCTGGTGACCTCGGTCCTCGAGAATGAAGAGGGATTGTATCATCCTGGGACATCTGTCTAGAATAGATCCGGTGACTTCGGTCCTCGAGAATGTGGTGGGATTGCATCATCCTTGGACTTCGGTTCAAAATGTATCCAGAGGTCTCAGCCCCCATGAAAGTAGAGGATTGCATCATCCCTAAACCTCGATTCAAAGTGTATCCAGAGGTCTCAGCCCCTGTGAATGTGGTGGGATTGCATCATCCCTGAACTTTGGTTCAAAATGTATCCGGAGGTCTCAGCCCCCGTGAATGTGGTGGGATTGCATCATCCCTGAACTTTAGTTCAACATGTATCCAGAGGTCTCGGCCCTCGTGAATGTGGTAGGATTGCATCATCCTTGAACTTTGGTTCAAAATGTATCCAGAGGTCTCGGCTCCCGTGAAAGTGGTGGATTGCATCATCCCTAAACCTTGGTTCAAAATGTATACAGAGGTCTCAGCCCCTGTGAAAGTGGTGGATTGCATCATCCCTGAACCTCGGTTCAAAATGTATCCGGAGGTCTTGGCCCCCGTGAAAGTGGTGGTATTGCATCATCCCTGAACCTTGGTTCAAAATGTATCCAGAGATCTCGGTCCCCGTGAATGTGGTAGGATTGTATCATCCTTGAACTTCGATTTAGAATGAATCCAATGACTTCGGTACTTGAGAACGTGTGTTGATCCTGTAATTCCTAGAGGAAGGATTGTATAAGTTCCACATCTATTTTGATCCCGTAATTCCGAAAGGAAGGATCATTAGTAACTCCGTAAAGACCTAAATCCTGTAATTCCGAAAGGAAGGATCATTGAATTGATCCCGTAATTCCAATAGGAAGGATTTTCTGAGTTCCACGGATGTGTTGATCCCGTAATTCCAATAGGAAGGATTTTCTGAGTTCCAAAAATGTGTTGATCCCGTAATTCCGAAAGGAAGGATTGTTAGTAACTCCGTAAAGAACTAAATCCTGTAATTCCAAAAGGAAGGATCATTGAATTGATCCCATAATTCCAATAGGAAGGATTGTCTGAGTTCCATAGATGTGTTGATCCCGTAATTCCAATAGGAAGGATTGTCTGAGTTCCATAGATGTGTTGATCCCGTAATTCCAATAGGAAGGATTGTCTGAGTTCCACAAATGTGTTGATCCCGTAATTCTGAAAGGAAGGATAGTTAGTAACTCCATAAAGACCTAAATCCCATAATTCTGAAAGGAAGGATTGTTATTAACTCCGTAAAGACCTAAATCCTGTAATTCCAAAAGGAAGGATCATTGGTAACTCTGTAAAGACCTAAATCCCATAATTCCAAAAGGAAGGATCATGTTGATGTTTTGATGATGTTGATGTTTTTATGATGATGATGATGTACTGATCGAAAGATCAGAGTGTGATGATGATGATATTGTTGATGTTTTGATGATGTTGATGTCTGTATGATAATGATGTTTTTATGATGATGATGACGTACTGATCAAAAGATCAGTGTATGATGATGATGATGTACTGATCGAAATATCAGAGTATGATGATGATTACGATGTATTGATCGAAAGATCAGAGCATGATGATGATGATGTACTGATCAAAAGGATTAGAGCATGATGATGAAGTACTGATCAAAAGATCAGAATATGATGATGATGATGATGTTCAAGAATTGAAGTATGATGATGGTGTTGATCAGGATATGATGATGTTGCTAATCGAAAGAACAAAATGTTGAAGAAGTTGTTGCTGATCAAAAGATCAAAGTGCTAAAGATGTCCCTAATCAAAATGTTGAAGACATTGTTGCTGATCAAAAGGTCAAAACGCTGAAGATGTTGCTGATCGAAAGGACGTCAAAGTGCTGAAGATGTTGCTGCTGATTGAAAGGTATAAGTGCTAAATATGTTGCTGATCGAAAGGTCAAAATGCTGAAGATGTTGCTGAATATGTTGTTGAAGGTGTTGTTGATCGAAAGGTCAAAGTGTTGAAGATGGTGCTGATCAAAAGTTCAAAAGATGTTGACGCTGATCAAAAAGTTGTTGTCATTGAAAACTAAAGAAGAAGACTATATGATGTTGAAAAGCTTCCAATGATTTATAGATGTGTTACGCTGATGATGTTGATGATGTCCTATCTCTCTCTCTCCTATTATTGTTGTTGTTGATGTTGTTTTAGAATACCCTTCTCATTAAGGGGGAGTGTTGAAATATTGTAACTTCGAAGAATATTCTATATGTATCTTTTTTGGTCCTAGAGGGTCCTATCGGGAGAACCACTTGTATTACTTTGTACCCCAATTCTTCTAATCGGAAGAACTAATAAGAGTCATGAGGTAGTCCCCTCTAATTGTAAAGGTGGGTCATTAGCACCCCAGTGTGGTTACTTGAGCCTACATGTGTAACTTGAGCCCACATGATTAACTCGAGCCTACATGTCGGATGAGTTAATTAAAGTGAACAGATGAATATAAATAGAGGTGTGGTGCTCCTCATTTGAATCACACACACTCTCACTTGTGTAGCGCATTAAGTGGAGAAGAGAAGTAGCTATAGAAGGAGGAGGATCAGGTTTTTATGTCCTTGATGGTTTTATCTTTTATCTTTTTGGGACATCTATATTGAGGAAGCTTTTTCTTGGTTTTTCCCTTTAGGGTTTTCCCATGATAAATCTTTGTGTTCCTTTTGTATGGTTGTGCTTGTCTATCTTTCAGTGATCCTGTTTATATGCTTTTGTTATGAAAATGAAATGAAATACTGATGTCTTAGCTAAGCATATGAAAATTAACAACAATGAACATAAATACCTTGAAGGATTTAAAGTCACACTATATAATATCTTCCAAATACCCATAGTATCGATTTTATGAGAGTTCTGGATGTTTGTCACTTCTAGATGAAACATTGGTCACCTCAAAGTCTGCATATATCCCACAATATGATGTTTTCTTTGTTTCATCCAATTTTTTGATGCGATGTCTACAACCATTGCAGACCATAACTTTATGGACAACAAGCAATACATGGAATGATTACAAAACAATTCAATATTTATGAATAATTTCATATTTATGCAACCATACATAGAAAAAAACAACATGTACATCAAAATGTAATTTGCAAAATAATAGATTTAGAGTTATTGATTAATATGCTTTTCTTCTTATCTTTTAAACCATATGCTAAATCAATTTCCCTTTCTGTAAGATTTGTATCTCCATTGCGATGTGCTACTTTTACCAATGAAGCCACACCTTCCCATGATATTCCATGACCCGATTGTTTGCATCATTTAATCCATACCTTCATCCAATCAAGACTGTTTGCAATGTATAAATGAATTGCATCCCACTCTCGACCAACTGCATGATGACAATAAACATTAAAATTCAAGACATATGTAAATTTTCTAAACAAAGTATATGCTCTTAATTGATGCAATAAATTGAATATTCAATTAGAATATGTACGATATAATTAAAATCCACTTGCTAATAATTATCTTTCACCTTCCTTGATCTACCTTTCCCCTTTAGGTACTCCCCTTCAAAATAGTTATTGGAGTCTAGATCACAAATGCAACGTAAATTGAGCTTTGATGCTTACTTAGGAAGATATTCAGTAACATACAACATGTTTTGGTATACCATATATCCTTCCATCATAGAGCCATTGACACATGCTCGTTTTCACACCAAAGCCTTCATAAATTTCAAGTGCCTCTCAACCATCCACATGGACCTTGAGTGCACAGGTCCACACAATTCAATCTCCTCAACTTCGTGTATGAGGTATTGTTCTTGTGCATTGAAAAATACTGAAGGTAGATGCTTATGCATTTCACACATGAGAAGAGGAATTTATCTCGTACAATACTTTATATATTCTTTATGGATTTCATTATATGTCAACCATCTACAAGTGACGCAAACCAATAATGATAATTAACAAAAAGAAACATTAAATTACATAACATGAATTAGTGCATGAAAAACGAATATAAATTATATAAATAATTAAAGAAACACTAAGCACACTCAACTAATCGATAGTTGTTACCTCATATATTTCCCAAGATTATATATAACTCGTTTGACATTGTCATCAAATTTGTCCAGGAGAGAGAGAGGTAGAACATACTATATCAATATACAAACCATACCATTTTTTAAACTAAGAGTATACAAACAAGAAAACAAATTTATGCAATAAAATGAAAACAAAAAATTATATGGACATAATAATAATAATTGCCTTGATGAAGATGTGTCAATCATGCATTTTGATCCCCACAAAATCACCTTTTTTTGTTATGATATTCTTCAAGTTCACACAAAATCCAGTGGGAAAATTAATTTTTCGAATTACTTCTTTAACAACATTACTTTTCTGCTCCGTAAACATCCATGGAATTGAGTATAAATTAATTTGGTCTCCGTTGATATGTCTTTCATTGCATGGTTTCCTTCTTGAATGTCTTTGCAAACTTTCCCAATTTTATCTTTCTCGCTCCTTAGCTCCAGTAGTCACCATAATGTTTCGGTCACATTCTTTCCAATATGCATTGTATCAAGCAGATGAGCAATTTGTAGGTGCTCATAGTAGGGAAACCTACTAAATTGTATAGGATAACTTTTCATTCCTCTTGGAAGCCCATTAATTCCTTCATGATCACGAAGGACATCATGAATATTAGTTCATAAATAAATAATAGAAATCAATTTGGCCACTACAGTAAAAAACTCACAATAAATATTAAAATACATAACAATTCATATACAATGATCCGTACATACCAGCTTTACGATTTCTATTGTATTGCATATTCCAAAGGTGAGGTGTCATTCTCCGTGGTTTTAATGTAGTCTCTTGCTTCCCATTGAAAATATTATTTTTGGTTGTTCTATACCTGTGATTCTTAGAGATAAAATTCCTATACTCATCAAACACCTCCTTTCTTAACCTTTTTGAGCGATGAGATTTGATCTTAGGACCACAAACTGGACATGCAAATTTACCCTTTGTTTGAAGACCTACAATATATAGACATGGAATATATATGTCAATTATAATTATATATAAACTATATTAACTAATTCATATAATTAAATGCAATTGAAGTGGAACTTAAAAATACAAACAACAAAATTGGGTTAACCCTAGGGCATCGTCTATTGTCCATACAACCATTGCATGGAATTGGAATTGCCTTTGTCGTATTGATCTATATACGTCATACGTAGTGATTCCATTCCATAACTTCAATAGCTCGTCTATAAGAGGTTGGATATATACATTCNATATATATATATATATATATATATATATGAAATTAGGAAACATAATACGACAAATGAGATGCCACAACTACATTATAAATAAAACAGTTGTAGACAAAAAATACTTGGAATAATCATTAACAACATTATGTGCTCCCTCTTTATTGACAACCAGGGAGGAAAGTTATTGTTGATAACAAAATAGGCCACACAGTGTAAATGGATTTCATCTGTGCAAATGGATTAACACCATCTGCTGCCAAATAAATCCTAAGATTATGGGGTTCTTCTTTAAAGTGAGGCCACTTTTCCTCCATTTCTCTAAATGTAGATCCATCTATAGTCATTCGAATAACATCATCTTGAATTTTGTTCCTAGCATGGTAATCCATAAATTGCGCTATGTTTTTGCACCTAAACAGTTGTTGCAAACGTGAAATGATGGGAATATAACGAATAACCTTGTGAGGCACCTTTTTTGTTACTTGCTCTTTCTGATATGTACTTATATGACATTTTGGACATTCTGTTACAAATTCATGATGGTTATAATATATAACATGGTCATTGGGGCATTCTTGAATTGCTTCATAATGCATTCCAATCTCTTTCATGATGGAAGATAAATCTCAATATGCACAAGGAAAAATATTTGATGGTGGTAACAAAAATTCAGCTATCAAGCTACATCAAATAAAAATAAAAATAGAGTTAATATGATATATAAATAATATTAGCGAAGCACACTTCATTCATATTAATTTGAATTATGAATTAACAACACAATTATTAGAGGAATAAAGATAAACTTTATCATGATTGTATATATGTGATGGATTATTTTACATACCATAGCATCTGTATGATTAATATGTTTGAAATACCATTCATAACCTTGAAGTTCATTATCAACAATATAACAAAGAGAATATTTGTTTTGGATCCTTCATACAGGTGTTCGTATTCCTTATCGAGAAGAGGTATAACCTGAAAATAATCAATATTTTCATTATCATTATCATCGTCATCATCCATTGTAACATTAAATGAATCATGGATCAATGTATTTGTACCATCATCTTCAACTACGTTATCAGTATGATCATCTTCTTCAATATGATCAATCACTTGTTTTCCATTAAACATAGACACTCCATGATCCTTCGGTACTTGTTCTGAAAGAACTTCCTTGTTGGGATGAATTAATGTCATTTTAATTCCATTGTAGTAATTGCCCAGCCATTCAATTTGTCAATCCGAGGTTCGTAGGCTTACAAAGCACATGCAAATTATATGCAGGACTGAAGAGGAATTAAGCTAATCTAACCCCCCGTGAAACTAAGACTAATCTAATCTAACCACCCTTAAGCTGAAACACACAATTGCTAATCTAATGCAGGAAGATGAAACACACGGTTGAAAGTGAATTGCATAAAATAAAGACAACATATGAAGAGAAATAAGACAACACACGTGAGCTCACATTAACAATCAAGCAATCTTAGTTTACATCATAAAAATCAATGACAAATCATGAAAGTATCAAAACCAATATTATGAACAAAATCTAAGAATTCCCTTTTCCATATTACAAAGTCAAGACTAACTTATACAATCTACTATTCTCTAATATAATCTAAGATCTAAGATATTCTAAGATAATCTAGGATTTAAGATTATTGAAATGAAGAGAGAGCACTCTCTTTTATACATGAAGGAAATAACCATCTCATAATGAGAGATCCACTATTCACTCAACCACTCAACTACTTTCCTATTATTACAAGATATGATCCCTTCAAATCCTCCACATATCTCTCACCAATCCTCCACATGTCTCTCAACCAAATCTCCATGATCTTCTCCTTGGAATATTCTTTGCATAACTATCTCCTTGAAATGCTGGAGGAGATATACGTGAAGTCTTTTCCTTGAATTAATCCTTCACATATTCCTACACATTACAAAGCTCATCCATACTTTGAGATATTAGTGAAAAACATGTTAATTTTCTAATATTTAATCATAAATTCACTTATAATACTAAAAATAAATAAAGTGGAAATAATAAGGTGAAACCCACATATATGTATGGAAATGGTATGATAAAAGGTTAATGGGACGATGAAATGTGAGGAATAGTGGAAGATAAAGTGGATGAAAAAGTGACATTTCTGAGTCCCAACATTCCTCTAGATGATATGCCGTAGGATTTATTTCCTTTATAAATACATGAATACATCAATAGTTAATAGTTAATATAGGAAATATTAAAATAATATATACATTTAGCAAAGAAAAAAAATATAATGCTAAACCTACAAATGGACGATATTCATTCCCCCCCTCAGCGTGTCCATGTTCCCTACAATATTTTCTGGTTGTTGCGATCAATATTATTCTCCTCTTAAATCCCCTGCATTGACTACGTGGACAATAACATTTCTCATCACCCCTTCATTTCGTTGCATCCCATAGTCTAGAAAGCAGTTGTCGATTTTCTTCGTTTAGATTAAGAATATTTTTATTTGACATTTTCTCACAAACTTCTATCGACAATATTAAAAAATCAAGTTCCACGCATCACAATTTTCTCAAATGGAGGTTTGTTGAAGAATAAAATAATTCCTGCAAACTGTCTATCGAAGAAAAAAAATTCCCCAAACTGGTCGTCAAAGAATAAAACAATTCCTCAAACCGTCCATCAAGGAATAAATAATTTCCACAAACCATTTGTTGCTTCTATAGAAAACATGTTGGAATGTTTATATTTATAATTCGGTAGTCATCGAACATCCGACGATATGAACCTACTTACCATTGGAAAAAAGGCTTTATAATGTTTAAAATATGTATTTATATTATTTGAAAAATACCCTGAGGTCATCACAAATTTGACGAATCACCCTTCAAGTGTAGTCGCAAATCTGACGAACTAGTGTTGCAAATCCGACAACCTAGTGTTGGAAATCTGACAAACTAGTCTCACAAATCCAACACACTAGTGTCGTAAAGTGTTGTCGAAAAACCTACGATGAGGAAATTTAGAAAACCAACGATGCTTAAAGAAAATCAGAAGGTACGGTACTTTACATCATTGCAATCCAACAAAAACATACTTTACGTTGGGTGTCGTCGGATTCTGGGCTCAAATCCTGTTCAATGAAGGTTATTTTTCTTACGTGTGCACTAAATGGAAAAATGATTTTCCTTTCATATCAAAATTCCAAAGGGGGTATTTTTCTTGAAGTCTCTTCCCTTGACTATCCTTGTTGGTAAGAATTATTATTTCTGAACTTTTAAGGCTAGAAACCTTTCTTTCTCTACTCCTGCTTGTTCTTCTTCATATCCTTCCAATTCTTCTTACATGGGGCATTTCTCTTATTTTGTTCATATAAGTTTTTTTCCTTCCAGATGGAATCCTGAAGGTTCTTTGGTCTATCATACTGGATTTGATCTCTATAATATTTAGGAAGGCCACTTAAGAACCTCTGAATCTTTAACTTCTCATCTTTGATGAAGTCCACATAGTTCAAAAGTTCTAGAAATTTTTTCTCATAGGCCTACATAGTCATGCTTCCAAACTTAATCTAAAAGAATTCCTTCAAATTCTTGTTATAGTAGTGCTCAGAGAGGAATTATTTTTTAAACTAATTATTAAAATTATGTTTTCCCTAGGGAGAGTTAGGAATATTTCAGTTGGAATTCTTCCCAACTATGAAAAGAGTTAAATCGTAGGAAGGGAGAAAGAAAGGTGTGACAGATGTAGAAGAATAAGGAATAAGGAGCATCAATAGAAGCATCCAAAGAAGAAATATTCATGACAGAATAGGATTTCATGATAGAAGAGGAATCACAAAAAGAAGAAGAATCACGACAAGAATAAGAATCACGACAAGAAGGAGACTCATGACAAGAAGAAGAATTGTGACAAGAACAAGAATCATGGTAGAAGAAGAGCTTATGACCAAAGATAATCCACAACAAATGGAAAATATGTGATAAGAGTAATTGTGATAGAAGAAACCATGCCCAAAGGTGTGCAGTGGTCCAACAAATGGAAAGAGACAATTCAGAAATATTGTGGGTACAAGTTCGACTAGAGTCGATGGAAGTCACACATATGAAAGAATCTTTGTAATTTGGGTCGTTAGTGCCTACTGACATGTGTTGCTTGAATAGGAATGACACCCTTTTGGATAATTGTATGTAGTCGACTGAGAGTGATAGGTAAGAGTCTATAATAAGGAAAAAAACAAGTTGTGTGCGGGTTGCGCTCTATTAGCTTGAGGAAGATCGAGTTTCCTAGGTTGCTTAGCATTCTTTTGTTGTTGCTTATATAGTCTGTTAGTAGAGAGTGATTTAGTTGCTTGATAAATATTCAAAGAAGTCTGCAGCTGAGTGCATAGAGTTGTAGAGAAGATCAGGTTGATCTAAGCTATGTGCAGATCAATAGTAGAGTGGAAGAGTAGAAGAGTAAAGAGTCATAAAGTTATAAAATAAGTTGAGTTAATCCAGGATGTGTGTGTACCAACAATAGATTCAAGTAGAGAAGAACCATCGACAAAATACCAAAGAGAATGAGAGGAGAGAGAAGTCTATATAGATAGGAGAAGAAGATCTAGAACAAATTTTGCAACTGAGTGCACAAACAAAATGATGTCATATATTTCTCATTCCAGATGAAGAGCACCTTTGTGGTTTTTCCTGGATGGGTTTCCACATTAGATATTGTGTTGAATATGTACATGATAAATGTGTTGTGTTGCATGTATACTTACTGTGAAAAGTGTTTAGGTATTTTATTGCAAATGAGTTTATATACATTTGTTGCACTATTGTAGTTGGAATTGCTATACTCCATTATATGTACTATTATAGTATTTAGTGATGGTTGAATAGAGTCGTATCTCTAATGTGCATAATTAGTATAAGTTTTTCACCCACTGGATTTGGTCGAGAACCTTGGCAGAATTCCAAGGGAAGAGAAATCCCACACCCAACTGTGAAAACCTAGTTCTGGAAGTTATCCACTCAAGAGATATCTCAGGTGAGACTGCATCTACATTCCAGGTGCTGCCAACTGAGCCTTGCTCTAACAGAACGATATGTTGGGATTTATTGTGTGTAAAGGAGGGACTAAACCTAGGTCGAAGACATGAGGAATCCAACAAATGGTTTCGTTGCTAGAACCGTGAATAATTTTGGTGAGGGATATGTTGTGGAATTCGACAAAGCCTGAAATCCAAGAGTGGGTGGATTCTAAATCATTAGAATTCACGCAAGAAGAGAATAAAGGATCTAGGTTGAAGTCAACAGAGTGGTTGGGCCGATACATTTATATGAACATTCATGAAATTTTTTCTTCCTATTTTCCTATCGTATTGTATGAGTGGTTGTCAAAGTTAACAACCCAACAAATAAATTCTAAAGGAGGAGAACCATCAGAGTGGAATCCTCAGTTGATTCAGCGACTGAAATGTGTTAGCGACCTTGTGTCGAGAGCTGTTGATTTTTTGGTAGATTGTATTTTGCAAGGATATATTACTAATTTTGTTGTCGACATAATAACCTCATATAGTGAGGTAGAAAGAAAATTTTTCCAAGGACCCCGAGGAAGATACTTGTCATCTTTGAAAACTTGGATAAATATGCTTGTATGCAAAAAATGAATCCTTAGAATGTGACAATTAGAAGAATTGTGCAGAGAAATTTGAATATGTCGCAAATGAAGTGTGGGAAAAATGGATCAAACTAAGTTAAAATGTTCCCCAGTGATAGTGGGACTGAACTGGATGCTAGATATTTGAGAAGTGGAGGAACATTTTGGTCAGGAAAGACAAGAAAGACTGTGACAGGAAGAGGAAGATGTAATATTACCAAAGGAGAAGACTATGAGCTCACATCTCACTTTGACGAAGGTTCTTGCGCTAAAGAAGAGGAATATCAACCAATATACGAAAAAGAAGAAGTAGAAGCTCTAGATTCAGAGCAAGAGTATGATACCCTACAACCCTATGCACATCATTGAAGGTGAGATATAGAAACTCATCTATAAGTGCTTCTATGAATACAAGTAATACTAACGCTTTGAATAGAGGACAAAGGAGTTAGGCTAGTCAAAAATTTCTCCTAAGAATACCACCAGTTAACATAATGGTTGGGACTGATATTAAGTTGCTGATATTTAATGGAAATGGGTTAGAAGAACCAAAGAAACATTGGTTTCTCTGTGAAGCTATGCAGAGCATGCGACAGGTCCAATATGAAGTGATAAAGAAAGCACAATTGATCACAACCTTGAGAGGTTGTGCACTAGATTGGTATGTGAATTTTTCTATAGTTCCAGTGGGAGTTGCATAGAAAACACTCGACCAAATTTGAGTTAGAATGATAGGTGAGTTCAGAAAGCTGAAATATAAGTCACAGTGCATCACATAAGTTAAAGAAATCAAGAAGTTACCTATAGATTATGTCTAGGACTTTGAGCAAATATTTAATACATGGATGGCCAAAGTAAGTTTTCATATGTCAGACATACAACTCAATGAATGGTTCATTTCCACGTTGTTGCCGCACATCCAAATCCCATTAATGAAAAATAAAATAGTGTCATAGACAGAAGCTCTCGATACAACAATGAAGTTAGAGTCCTCACCAATTAGAGAAACCAGTGCAAGAATGATGAAGATTCAATCACAGCTAGCTAACCTTTCGATGCAACTCTAGGACATTAAGAAAGGGGAAGAGATCCAAGAATAATTATGGTGTACTAGATGTAGAAAGGGGCACCATAAATATAATTTCCCAATGCTCATGACCTATGTCACAGCAGGAGCACCAAACCCAATAAATAAAAAAGGGATGCCTTGGTGTAGAATATGTTAGACTCGAGGCCATTGGTCGAAAGAGTGCTTGTACTTGCAAAATATTGTAAGTACACCAGCTAGTATGTATTGTAAATTTTGTAAATCTGTAGGATATGATGAGAAATATTGCAGAGCATTTCAGTTGCTACAAGAGAATACAATGGACACCTACTTAATGAAGAATGATGAGAAAATACAAGCTAAATGAGCACAAGCTCAATACCTTCTTGCTCAATATCCACTAGAATAATATCAACAACCACGGTATTCTCAGCCGCAATATCAAAAAAATCAATATCCACAACAACAACAATACCCTCAACCTAGGGGGGTGGAAATTTTCAGGGCCAAGGACAACAAAAATAAGAAGGAGGAGTATTTGGTCGAGGAAGAGGCCAAGTCTTATGTTATACCTGTGGAAAACTAGGACACTTTTCTCTATATTGTGTGAGTCCTACGAAGACATCTTCATATTGTAAATCATTTGACCATACTGTTGAATAATGTCGACAAATGATTATGAAGTGGTAGGATTGAACGATGGGAAATCCCAATCTTGCACAGAATCCTAATCCAAATCCTAACCAGAACATCCAAATTATTTATGCTAAGCCAAGAGAAGCAAACATTGTTGCCATAACAAGAGGAGGTGTTGCGACCAGAGCATATCAACATATGCATCATGGAAAACCGCGGGTGCGACCAACGACACAAAATAAAGTACCATTTGACGTCCAAAAAGAAAAAAGAAGTATTCTTGGATGTGTGATTGAAATTTATCAGGAAGAATCAAGCATCGATATTTGGAATACCAATAGTACAAATGCTTGAGAAATTTGACCAGCTATTATGAAAGCAACCGACGAGAAAGGTTAGTAAGCTTAAATAATTTTACAAAATTTTCTTATTGCTAATCGATGATAAAGATTTTTTCAAAGAGTTGAAAACACTAATAGAAGAAACCCAGGAAGAGATGCGACCCTATAGAATAGTTAACCATGTGGGAAAAAGGTCAAAAACTAGTCGTGAATTGCGAAGGACTACGCAAATAGGTGATTATGATATGTATTATATCATTTTGGACCTAAGTTCTGACGTCAATATTTTGACAAGGCATACATGATAAAGCATGGGAAAACCACAAATTGATTGGTCTCCCATTCAAATAAGGCTAGAAAATCAATCTAAGGTTCTACCTATTGGTTGACTGACTCAAGTACCCGTCGAGGTGGAATGCTTGAGAAAATATGTAGATTTTGAATTGATTGACATTTTCCATGATACAAACCTATATAATACACTTTTGGGAATCAACTAGGTAATAAACAATTAGACCATCATAAATTTCAAGCGAAGAATATTGTCATTTGAAGACTCAAAGATAAGGGTAGTCACACTATTTGACCCACTGGAAGGACAGAGATATGTTGAACTAGTGCACAGTGAAGGACAAGGTGATTACCTAGATTGCATATATAACATCATGTCTTCGAGAAGTGACTATATAAATCCAAAAACCAACAAAAATTTTAGTGGGAGGAGTGTTATCTCCTGTACATTGGATTTGGGTGAAGCATTAGAAAATTGGCATAATTATATGCATGAAGTATCTATGAGAAGATGCATAAGAATTACACAATCTATGAGATAGGTAGGATCCGAGGCAAGTGGGATACCTAGAAATGAATGTTTATCTAACCTTGCATCTTTTCTAGCACAATTTGAATAAAAAGTTATTGAATCACAACGATTGTCTGCCTTGGACTTTGTGTTGAAAGATACACCTTCCACATGGTGGGGTACACATAAAAAATCTATCTCTGAATCGATGCAATGTAGAAGATTGTTATAGATCATTGGATAAGAGATTAGTTATAATACTCAAAAATATACAATATTGATAGATCCTATTGAACATATTGATTATTGTCGTGCGACATGGAAGGTTTGACCACAATAAGAACAGCTTCATCCATTTGTACATACACTAGATATGATACCAAGAAATTTGTATACATCAATGAAGCTGCGATGAGGAGATCTTGATTGGGAGGAGTTAGTTACTAGCTTCAAACATACATTTGAGTTTGTAGATTACCATCATTCAATTGATGCTGCATTGCAAGTGATGAAACCAAATATATTTGAAGAAATCCCTGTTGCAACGATGAACTTCAACCAATACAACATGAAAATCCACCAGTATATGGAATGTTACAACGTGATGGGAGAACCATATGATGATGACCCACTCAATGTAAACATACCTAATTTAGAAGGTATACACATAATAGAAGGACATGGTATTTCTAGTGACCAATTCCTGAACCCACTCAAAATCAAGAAAGTTAATATTGGCTTGACAAAAAAACCAAAGTTCTTTAATATTGGAGATTATTGGGATGATGAGACTGTGGGAAAGATCACGGATTTACTGCATGAGTTTTAGGATCTGTTCCCTACCAAATGTTTATAGATGAAGGGGATAGTCGAAGATCTAGGAGAAATAAAAATAAATTTTAGGCATGACGCAAGACTGGTCAAGCAACGACTGTACATATTGAATCCATGATAAAAAGAAAAGGTCAATACTAAGCTAGACCAAATGCTAGATGAATGTATTATGGAAGCTACCGAGGAATCAAGATGGATCAACCCGATAGTAGTATAAGAAAAAAAGGATATGAGTGAAGTAAGAATTTGTGTCAACCTAAGAAAACTAAATGATGTTTTCTTACATGACCCGCTTGCGACTCCATTTACAAATGAAGTACTAGAGCGTGTCGGAGGTCAATAAATGTACTCATTCACCGATGATTTTTCTGGTTACCATTAGATCAGAATCATAAAGGAATACTGACAAAATACTAACTTTGTGACATAGTGGGTATGTTTCAAATATATGGTAATTCCCTTTGTACTTAAGAATGCTCCTGCGATTTTTTTTAGAATAGTATTTTTTGCTTTTAAATATTTCATTCACAAATGAAGTATACTTTGTTGATTAGACAGTCTTTGGGCTCATAAAGTAAGATATTGAGAGCCTTAGAATGATTCTCTAACACTGTTTCCAATATCAAATTTCTTTAAACTTGAAGAAATGTATATTTCGTGGCCCGTTTGGAGTTGTGTTGGGACATGTGGTCTGCCACGATGGAATTTTGGTCGACATGGCTAAAATTGCAATCATTCTTGACCTACCACCACCTAATACAATCAAGCAGTTGAGAGCAACATTGGGACACACATGATACTACAAATTTTTTATGAAATGATATGTGGAGGTGACTGCTACGATGGAAAATTTGTTGGAGAAAGATACCAAGTTCCATTGGATGGAGAGATTCCAAGAGAGTCTGGACACATTGAAGAATAATATGGATATGATGCCCATACTTGTATTTCCATGCTAGAAAAAGGAATTTCATGTTCATGTCATTGCATCATCCATCACGCTTGGCGTGGTACTAATGAAACTAGGAGAAGGGCCGATCAACCGTCCTATTACATTTTCTAGAAGGAAGTTGTCAACTGTAGAAAAGAATTATACCACGACAATAAGAGAAGGGTTAGTGATAGTATACACTATCTAGGATTTCATACACTACTCATTGGTAGGACATTTCAATATGTACACAGACCATTCCACATTAAAATACCTAGTCAATAAGCCAGTGTTAGGGGAAATATATTCCAGTGGCTTCTCCTCTTTCAAGAATTTGATTTTGAAGTAATTGCTCAACCTGGTCAATTAAACTTGGGACCAAACCATGTTTCGAGGATCAAAAGTGGTGAAGTATCTAGTAATTTGGAGGATAATCTCCATGATGCACAATTGTTTGCGATAAGCATGTTAGATGATCAATATAGAGCTATCATACAATTTTTGAGTATGGGTTATCCGACAACTTAATTCACCACTGCGCAGAAGAAGTAGTTGGTTGTGTGAGCTGCGTATTTCCAGTTGATCGCTGGAAGATTGTATAAGATGGGTCCTGATGGGCTGAGGCAGTGCTAGTAAAGGATTGTACTGCTGTGAAGTTTTGTTTGAAAATATTGTGACAAGATATGGTTTCCCAGATATTTTAATAAGTGATCAGGGTACACACTTTGTTAACCAGTTGATTGAAGAACAGACATAAGAATTTCATATTCAACATAGAAAGACAATGCCATATCACCCTCAAGCAAATGGTGCTGTCGAGGCCTTTAACAAAATCCTAGAAAATGAATTGACTAAGATTTGTAATGTTCGAACAGATGATTGGGATAAAAAAATTATGTAGTGTTATGGCCATATTGAACGACTTGAAAGAAAGTGAAAGGCCACACTCCATTTCACTTGGTCTATGGGAAGGAATATGTGATGTTGATGGAGTACATTGTACCAAGTTTAATAATTGCTATGATCACAGAGCTAACATATGTTGAAGCTATCGAGGAGAGATTGTTACAGCTTGTGCAATTGGAAGAATAACGTTTTGTCACAGGGTATCACCAAAACATTGAGAAAGAAATACATAAGATATGGCATGATAGACACATTAAGAATAAGTAGTTTTAGGTCGGGAGAACTTGTTCTTATGTATAACAACAATTTTTTCAAGCATCCAGGCAAGTTAAAAACACAATGGTTAGGAACGTATATCATCGAGGAAGTCACTAATAGAGGCATAGTGAAATTGAAAAATCTAGATGAAATAATAGTCAGAGGATGTAATATCCCTAATCTGGTATTGAGATATGAATAATAAATCTTCTATAATTATTAATTAAGGTTTGCAATCATATTTTTGTTGTAACATTAACAACTTAAGATGCAAGGGAAAATATGAGAATTACTGATAAAGTTGTGGTAATATGGTAGAGGGTTAAGGAAGATACCAAGGAAAATTTAGGATAGAGAAAGTACCTTCCCTAAAAAATGTAAATTGGGGACCATTTAGGTTTTAGATTCAGCTTCGCTGAGACCTACTTCCACGCTTCTGGGTTTCCCAACCGTGCAACTAAGAAGAACTTTCACATCCATTCAACCAGGGGTTTGTGCAATGTTCAGAGGTTTTATCAGAAATTTAATAAGCATCAACTAAGTTTTTTGAAATTTAGGAACAAATATGGGATGATTTGGGGTTGTTTGGGATAATTTTGGAAAAAACTAACAGTTTTGGCCCAGGGAGACCCTGCACAAATATGGATGTCCAAAAATGGTACAACGTCAATGAAATAATTTTCCAAGGGCTGGGATATATAGAGTGGTGATTTAAATTCCTATAACAACTTTTAGAATGAAATTTGAATGCATAAAACTTCCAAAATGAAGAAAATTGTAAAACTAGTAGAATTTTCCTAGTCAACTAGCAGGGGTGTGCATAAATTGATGAATTTTGAACAAGATTTAATTTAGAATGACTAATAATATATTAAATAGATTAAATTCTGAGGTGCCTATATAAATCAAGCGAATAAATAGTCGGTTAATCATGAACAGCTCGTGCATACACAGCAGGAGAATCAGTGGCTGAACCGGTGAAAGCTACCCCTACGGATGTTATCCACATACATCATGTTTTCACATATCATATGACTTAAAACTTATTCCCATGCACATTAGTTCATTCTTATTACATTAAAATGTCAAAAACCCCACTAGATGGGCACATAAATCTCTTCTCATGAGCATTTTGACATGGAAGCTTTATGGGACATAATACTTACTATCATATACCGATCAAAAGGAGTAGATATCATCTACAAATTCAAATTGAGCTTGATGAGATCCTCCTTAACTCAAATTCACCTGCAATAAGATAGAAAGGGGAGAGAGGAGAAGGGGAAGGGGAAACTTCCTGTGTATCAGACAAGATCATTGAGACTCATAACTTAGTAAGGAAGCCTTAGCTTCATCAACACCAAAATAATTATCAACCAAAAATGATAAATGGAGTTTATTGTATTTTAATAGACCCTGGGTGACTTGTTGAGAAAGTTACCACTTGCTAAACCCTAACCCTAGCCACATGGTGCAACCTCCTTGATAAAATAGCATGTACGAGACAAGAGATATGTTTTCGTGTCAACAACCTTTCATTCAAATTAGAAATTGTGCCCTCCTTATGCCAAAGTTGCATGCTTGTTATTATGACATCTTTTCTACACTTTTTACTTTTGTAACTAACCCTCTGAATGGAAATTGTGCCCTCCTTAGGACCATAGTTTCCTTCTTTTGCTTATGAAATATTTTCTTCACTTTATGCTTTTGTGAATGAGCCTATAAAGGGAAATTGCGCCCTCATTAGGCCCAAAGTTTCCTCTTTTGTGTCTGACTTCTTTTTCTTGGTTTTTGGTACTTTCCCTTTTTTCTTTCTTCTTACTTTTGTCAGTCATTTGAAAATTTCTAATTATCCTCCTACAAAAGTTGTATTTCCCAAGTCTGCCACATGGAAAATTATTTCCACATATTTATTTTTGCATTAATTACTAATGACAATAATTAAAACCAAGTACATTCCTCCTAAATAAAAATTTAATAAAATTCCCTAGGTTAATTAATTAATGTCAGTTTGATCGCCTAGGTGGAAGGAAAGGTTAACATTTTTGATGTCCCTTCAAGGGAGGGACATGACACTTCAAGGGAGGGACATGATAGTACTCCCCTCCCAAGTATTCTTTCCCTGAAGTAGAAGCACTCTAGAGTGATGGAAAAATTTTCCACCATGTTTCTGCTGAACCACTCTGATCATAGTGATTTATCCGATGACCCCCCGTTTCAACAAAATTGTCAACCCAGATATGGTAACCAAGTAGAATTCCTAGATCCCACTTCATCTTTTGAAAGGATCCAAATTTTAATTCCCCTTTTTGAAATATGTCATTCCCCAAAATGCCAAGGTCCCATGTTATTATCTACCTCCTTCCAAACATCAGTAACAAAAAAAAAAAATTATCATCATGGAAGATGAACATCATGACGTGGAAATTATACCACCTCATTGAAAATTGAAAATTCCCAATGCAAAATTGGAAATATGTGAGACTTTCCCACCCAACATAAAATTATTTATGTTATTGATGCACACTAGCACTAAATCTCACAATTATGTTGCTACAATGACATAGGCATGAGTCCCATTTCCCAAGACAATTATAGGCATCCTCCAACAACCATAGGTGCCCATGTTGCTCACAGAATATGTATGATGTGTTTGCTGAAACTCCCTTGGTGTAAGAAAATGGTGCACCTTCCAACATGCATAAATCCAACAAGTACCTACCCATTCCTTCCATAGATGAAAAAATCCTCCAATTTTCAGGTCCAGATGGGAATCTTATTTCTTTCTCATGTGCACAATCCCAATGGCTCAACCCTTTGCTACTAGTCATGCAATCACCAACATAAATGGAGGAATCATAGATAGAAAATGGATGCATTTTCTGCTGCTAAGAAGGGGGTGGTTCTCTCATCAAATACCCATGGATGAGTCTAGGAGCCTCCTGCTCCTTACTTGGCACCACAAGAAAAAAAATCCCTTGACCCAATTATCATCCCCACATGGTGTGGCTGAAATAGAAGTGTGGGGTGAAGAATTGTGAACCAAATCCCTACAACACTCATTCATCAAGATAATGGATGCACAACTTCCTACATTGGTTGAATTAGTGATAGTGTGTTCATGTGCCTCCTCCAAAGCTATACAACATTTTCCTAGTGGCAACTCATAATCCCTTAGGAACCATGCAAGTGGTTGATTTTCATCTTTCTTGTACTCAAACTCCTAAAGCACATGAAAACTAGAATGCACCTCATGTGCATGTGTATGGGAGGTATCTAATGGATTGAAAATAAGTCTTTTCTTCTGTTCACATGTTAGGACAATGCCAGTCACAAGAAAAAAATTATTGCAGAAATTAAATTCTTTTCCTCCCATGGTCTTCATTCGAAAAGTGTCTCTATCCACCCAATAAGTGGATGAAGAAGGACTTTTATTTACTAATCCATACGTAATGTGATCAACCACCTCCTCTAGATCAAATTCTGCCATCCATAAGGGTATGTCATAAGGTGTCTCCTTCCAAGCATGTGTGTCAGACAGCCCTCTACTAATGCAAGCAATTCTAGTGCATCCTTGATCCTCTATTTCAGTGATATATTTATCTATACAATCCATGAATAGATAATCATATTTGTTTGCTGATTCATTTGGAATGTCCTTAGCCATATTTATGATGGATAAGAACAATTCATCCTTCCTCTCAATCTCAATGAGTTCTTGTCCAAGATTTTATTTTTCATATATATTTTCACAAGCATCTACAAATCTTCTCCTTCCTCATGGTTGTCCTCCACATGAGGTTCCTTTAGCACATCCAAAGTAGTTCCTACCATGTGCACCTGATTATTTTTCATGCAATATGGGGGATGTGGTACATTCAACTCACTTTGAAGTTGATCAATATTAAACCTTGACTCTTGAAAATATTCTTGGGTTCTCTTCAAGAAATCATATGTAACCTGCCATTTACTATGGATACTTTCAGAGTCTTGTATTTCCTTCTTGAATTCACAATGGTACATTTCAGCTGCCATGAGGAGACCGTCTCTGTTATATAGTAAGTTCATATATCTCTCCTTCATCTTGGCCATTCCTTCTTCAAGTGCCATGCACTCTTATAGAAAGGCTTCTCCTTCCATCTCTCCTCCAGAAGCTTTCCAACAACATCTTGACACCAAGGAATTGGTGTCAACAAAGTTGTTCATGGATTCCATAAGCTTCTCTCTGTCCTCCTTTAGTGATCCACTCACATGGTGTGGCTCACAAAGAATATCCTCTACCAAGGTTTATTCTTCTAATAGCTGACACATAAGACCAATTTTCTTGTGGCATGGATCCACAACACAAAGCTCATTCTCGACATACATGCCAGCCTTTGAATCTTCTGCAAAATCACTTCCATGATGTGAAGTGGAGGGTATCTCTGAAGGTTTGAATGAAGTGTGATTGTTGAAAAAATAAAAAAAACCTCATGCCTTGGAATTTCATCTTCCTGTAAGGACACTATGGTGGCCTTCTCTTCCACCAAATTCTTAGGTTCACACCCAAGTGGTGTTCCCTTGTCTTCTTTTTCATTTTGTGGCTCAAGAGGTGACTGTAAAGCTGATTTGTAATATTATTTTGGATTTGATACAAAATATTTCTCTCCACCCATACATGATCCAACATCTTGATCAGTCATATACAGATCACCGTGAAAGAATTTGAAAGTGCATTCACCTTCCTTTTCTTCTTCCATGCAGTGACTTGCACTCCACCTTAGGAATTTATTATTCTTCCTCATTTCCATAATCATCATCATTAACGATTGGATTTCCTGTATTTTCAAATTCATTTTGGAGTTCCTTATGCTCCTCCAAGAGTAGATCTTCAACCATGGAATCACCCCTATCTAAACCACTCTCATTGTATTAACTGGAAGGTATTTCAAGGCTCTACAATATAGAGTGATTAGTGTATAAATCATAATTTTTATTACACCTTTGTGTTTCCTCTTCCATATAACTAAGTGTAGTTACTACATTAATATCTTGATCTATTTGGAAATGTTCTTGTTATGGATTGTGCTATTCCTTAGGTATCTCTTCTTCTTTATCTCTTTTTTCTCCAGGTGGAAACCATCTAGTCCACACTTTTGTGCACACTTCATCAACCATGTGTGAAATCCTTTTCATGTTTGTTCCACAATAGGAATCTATGAATAACTTCTATATATCAAGAGTGTAGTACTCTCAAAAAGAAAGGTCCTTCATAAGTCCCCCACTCAGTCCCCAATAATCTATAAGGTACACAACTGATTCCTTTGGCCTCCCTCTACAAGAGGACCCATCATGAATAGATATAGGTCTCATGACCTCATGATCAGATGAAACATATAATTCATCATTTTCATTACTTAGTATACCTCCATCAGCATAGGGGACTCCTTCTTATTTATACTATCTGCAGTACTCTTCATACTGCTGATCGAAGTCTTCCTCAGAGTATGACATAGCTGAAATTTAATTCAAATTGCAGTCTTACTTTCCATAGTCTGGGCCAAGGAAAGAGCTCTCATACAATGGTAATATCCCTGATTTGATATTTAGATCAGAATACTAACTCTTTTGTAATTATTAATTAAGGTGTGCAATCATAGTTTTGCAGTAACATTAACCACTTAAGATGCAAGGGAAAATACGAGAATTACTGATAAATTTGTGGTAATATGGAAGAGGGTTAAGGAAGAGACCAAGTAAAATTTAGGATAGGAAAATCACATTCCCTATCACATGTAAATCGGGGATCATTTAGGTTTCAGAATCAGCTCCGCTGAGACCTACTTCCACACTTCTGGGTTTCCCAAAAGTGCAACTAAGAAGAACTTTCACATCCATTCAACCAGGGGTTTGTGCAATGTTAAGAGGTGTTATAATACATGTACTAATAATAAAATGAGGTTTCATAAATCCAGGAACAAATTTGGGATGATTTGGGTCTGTTTGGGATAATTTGGGCAAAACAAGCAGTTTTGGCCCAAGGAGACCCCGCGCAAAGATGGTTGTCCAAACGTAGTATGAACTCAACTAAATCACTATATGAGGGATAAAATAGTTATTGTGGTGTTTTAAATTCCTACAACAACTTTTGTAATTAAATTTGAATGCATAAAACTTCCAGAATGAATAAAAATGTAAACTAGTAGAATTTTCCTAGTCAACTAGCACGGGTGTGCATAAATTGATGAATTTTGAACCAAATTTAATTTAGAACTGCTAATAATATATTACATATATTATTACATCATTTTTTTCACATATCATATGACTTAATTCTTCTTCCCATGGACATTTATCATTCTCATTACATTAAACTGTAAAAAACCCCACTAGATGGGCACATAAATATCTTCTCATGAGCATTTTAACGTGGAAGCTCTATGGGACATAATAATTACTATCATATAAATATCATAAGGAGTATCTATTAGCTATATAATTCGAACTGAATTTGATGAACTCCTACTTAGCTCAAAGTCACCTGCAATAAGATATAAAGGGGAGAGAGGAGAAGGGGAAAGGGAAACTTGGGGTGCGTCACCCAAGAGTACTAAGGCTCATCACTCAATAAGGAAGCCTTAGATTCATCAACCAAAAATGATAAATGGAGTTCAAATTTTATTTAAATATACCGTGGGTGACTTAGTGATCAAGTCAATCACTTGTTGAGCAATTTATAACTTGATAAACCATAAACCTAGCCACATGGTGCACCCTCCTTGAAAAAATAACATGTATGAGACAAGAGAGATGTTTCCTTTTCAACAACCTTTCATTCAAATTAGAAACTACACCCTCCTTGTGCCAAAGTTTCCTGCTTTTGCTTGTGACAACTTTTCTGCACTTTTTGCTTTTGTAACTAACCCTCTAAATGGAAATTGCTCTCTCCTTAGGCCCAGAGTTTCCTAGTTTTGGTTAGACACCTTCTATGCACTTTATTATTTTTTGACTGAACCTTTAAATGGAAACCTTGCCCTCCTAAGGCCCATAGTTTCCTCTTTTGCATCTGATTTCTTTTTCTTGGCTTTTGGTACTTTCCCATTTTTCTGTATACTTGCTTTTGTCGGTCCTTTGACAGTTTCTAGTTATCCTCCTAGGATAGTTGGATTTCTCAAGTGAACCTTCCTAGCATGGAAAATTATTTTCACATCATTTAATAACAACAATAAATAAAACCAAGTACATGCCTCCTAAATAACAATTTAATAAAAATTCCCTAGGTTAATTAATTAATGTCACTTTGATCCCCTAGGTGGAAGACAAGGTCAACACTTTTGATGTCCCTTCAAGGGAGGGACATGACATAGGATTGGTAAATGGAAGTACGCTGAATCCATTTCATGATAAAAGTAACTTGGGAGGATAAAAAAAAGGTTTTTGCTTGCAGACTGCTAGTTTTCCATGCAAAGAGAATAACAAAAAAGAGGAATACATGAAAACTTTCAACCTTGTATGTAGGTGTTGGTCGTAGAATAATAAGTCTTTCACAGTAAGAAGAGAAGTCTCGTAGACTTGGTGTCAGTTTGAGATAGAAAAAATATGACAACGACACTTAGTCTATCACAAGAAAGGAAATCTGTCAAAGGAGGAATACAGGTCACAAGTGTGACATTTCCGTAAGCAATACACAAATCACAAAGATGAAAACTAGATGGCATTAATTTGAATATATTGAGAGAAGTTAGTGGTGTATTTTTACGCCACTTCTGTCATGATAGTAATGGCATCACAACAAAAAGTGGTAATTTACATAACAGTTTGCATGTGATGATTCACACAACTGAACCACATGACAGATCATGTTGTCACAGTTCCAATCAATATTCACACATGTGAAGATTAGATAGATCAAATGAGTAATTATTACTTGCATTCACCCTTCACTGCCAATTCATTCTGATGTGTTTGAATGAGGAATTTCTCTCTGCAACTCCCAGGGACAAAGTAAGTTAGTTTTTTATAGATGTTTACAAAGTGACTTGAAATTTCGCATAAGGACCAACAGTCGCAGTGTTGAAACCTTCAGTTTTGATACCACTTGTAATGTCCCTGACCCTTGAGATAAGGCCAAAGGTGCTAAAATTAAGACTAACTTAATTTTAAGCACAACGAATATAGATAAATTACTATCAAGCTGACTAACCATTCACCCAAATAATTAAAACTTTTAACTCTAGATATTGAATTATAACTGAAGTTGCGACACTTAGATAATTTAATTACGTCACTCAATTAAATAATTAATTGTGACACTCAATTAATAATTTCCAAAGTGCAAGCTAAGGGTTGTAATTGAAACAAGAACATGAAAAATACATGGTAAATATATATTCGGTGTGAATAACTAATTTATGTACTTTTGGTTTGTTTGATAGCATAGTTTATAAATAATCAAGTATTGATGTCATTGATTATTTGAAAATTAATCTATTTTTATCGGTGTTGTTATGTGTGATTTTAGTTAGGATAAAAATTAAGGAAAACTACATATCATGGAATATCCATAGGCTTCAATATACATCCCCATCGAAACCATAGCAAACAAATAACATCAAATGCAACTATAGCCCTCAAAATCAACTCCCGATGACTTCCCCCTACAACCATATCTCACTAATAAAAATAAGATCATATGGCTGCCAACCTCCAGCCATCGATTACTTTTACATCTAGAATACATCACTCATCATTAGATCTTCAACTAAGAATAAATATGTAAACAAAACATTTACAATCAAATGACAAGTGCGCTCATCTTGGCACCATAAAACTATCATAGAAAAAAAAAACATATCTTGGTCATCTAGAAAGATTTTTCAATGAAACGAAATGTGTTGCTCACTGGAAACACTTCTTTGGATGCAATGGAACAAGTATCACAACAAAAAAATGAGTATATATGGGTGAAAAATATCATATGGTTGCACCCCTATCAATACAATAGAGCCACAATTCCAATTTCTAGTTAATAAGAAGAAGATTAGAAAGAAGGTAATGAGAATAGAAACTCAATTCCATATTATATGAGATTCATCCTTCCTCCATGCAGATCCTAAAATTCAATACATGAACACTCAAACAATTAATCAACCACCATTGCACATATACCAAATAAAATAATGTAATGAAAACATAACATAAGAGAAATACTTATCTCAAAATATGGGCAACTAGCTATAGCAAAACAACTTTCCTCCCAGCGATAGACACTTTCAATCCTTCCTTGCTTGAAAATGTCACCCCTGAGATGAGACCATGGATCTACACATACAATCTCACTTAGTCTCTATAATACCCCTTGAATTAATAATAATTATTAATTATGTTGTAAAAATACTTTAGTTTATTATTTTTATTATTTTTGACAGAAAAGTCAAGAATAAAACATTTTGTAATAATTATTTATTTATTTATTAAAATGAGTTGAGTGGGAAAAAAGTGGGGAAATTTGTTGAAGAGTGTTTGTTGACCCACAAGAGGGAAAAAAAACAAGTGATAAAAACCACTGAGTGATAACTCAAGATGCAGGAGGCATCATCCCCAAAAATTAGGTCACAACTCCTAGTTGAGTGCTAAAGAGGAGGAGGGTCATAAATGACCAAGTACCGGGAAAAATACTATATATTAGTATGTACATGAGTAGTAGGAGGTTAGCATTGGATGTGGATTAACATCTATGAAATGCATGTGATGACATATTGAAATATTTTTTTTCTTGTGGTTCAGCGAATAGGCTCGAGGGTTCTGGAGCAAGTAGCTTGGCTGCTCTAGGAGTTGGTTGGGAGGAACAACTTCTCCACTTTTGTTTTCCCAACGTTGGTGCCAGGTTTATACTTTATAGTTTTAATTTATTTAGAATATTATTAAATCATAAATCTGCAGTAGGTTAATATAAATTCTAAATTTTTTTCAATAAGCTTACTGTTGTTATACTTGTACCTAATGGAATGAAATCATTTATTTCTAATTTGTACTATATAATCCTATATTCAGCTGTAAATCTCCTATATGTATTATTTTCCTAAATTTACCTCAATCTGCAATTTTGGAATGGAAGGGTCGACTGAATCTATGACCTCTAGTTATATTATAGATCTGTATTTTCCAACTAAGCAAATAAAATCCATATATAAATGACACTATCGTAAGTTCTTACACAGAAAGTACCTTATTTAGACTATACATATCCCCTAATAAACTTAGTCCTACATAGATATATGGTTATTAAATCTTGAATAAAGGAAAGAAAATACTACAGGGAAATATATAACCTCCATCTCTGTTGATTTTACAAACCCCAAATCAAACTGAACCATGTCTCCACACATAGAATAGAAATGCAAAGGTCACGTGATGAAATCCCTTTAAGGTATGTAATAAATATAACTAAAAATTAAAGATCTACTTCGTATATCTGGGTAGTTATACATTACATCCATTATTTTTCTCTTATTGATCTCTTATAGATCTCATCAATATTTATAATGAAAATTATGGATACAACCAGTAAAAAAAAGGAACAATAATATGTTAAATATTGTTTTAATTCAATATATCTCATATCTTAAGGGTCGAGCTATTGAAACATAACCAACACCATAATGGTAGGGTCGTAATTCCACCTTGTGGCTGCCCCAGATTATTCAGAGGTAGAGCCTTCACTCCTTTGTAAGTTAGATCTCATCACTTACAGAGATCGTTGAATCATGTACTGTAATTGATCTAAATGCTTAAAACCCAAAATAAACACTTATAGACTCATAGTTGAAAACCTTTAGTTTAATTGCGGGAGGTTCATCCTTAAAAATGTTAAAAAGGGAACCCACGTTCCGAAATACACATTGTAAAGGGGTGATTGTGGATGGATAATTTATAACCAGTTAAAATTATGTTATGCAATCCACAATCCGCATTGAGGAAGGTCAAATGCAGAGGGATAAATTATAAAAATTTAAAGGGAATTCCACGATCCGTAATCCGCATTGCAAAAGGTTAATTTATAAAGAGTTAAAATATGTTCCACAATCTGTAATACACATTTCGGAAAGCTAACTGCAAAGGGTTAATTTATAAAGGGTTAAAGGGCGTTTCACAATCTGCAATCTGCATTGCGGAAGGTTAAATTATAAATATTTAAAATGTGTTTCGTAATCCACATTGAGGAAAGCTAATTGTGGAGGATTAATTTATAAAGGTTTAAAGGGTGTTCTGCAATCCGCATTGCGGAAAGGTAGTTACAAAAGTTTAAATTATAAAGAGTTAAAAGGTGTTCCGCAATCCAAAATCTGCATTATGGAAAGCTAATTGGGGAGGGTTATTTTATGAAGGGTTAAAGGAAATTACATCATCCACAATTTGCATTGTGGAAAGCTAATTACAAAAGGTTAATTTAGAAAGAGCTAAAAGGTGTTCCACAGCCTGCAATCCGCATTGCCAAAATATAATTGCGGAAGGTTAATTTATAAATAATTAAAATGCATTCCGCAATCTGCAATCTGTATTGCAGAAAGCTAATTGTGAAGGGATAATTTATTGTTACGAAGAAAAAATTCCTATGGCTTGGGGTGTAACACAATACACAGATAAACCGCAGAAATCAATCCTTTCCCATATGCAAGATAAACCAAATATCTAACACTAAAGGATCTCAAATCATACCTTATTCCGGATGGTTGAAGTAGATCCCCGTTGAGTTTTTTCCAATCCCTCTTGCTTTAGCAATTCACTCTCAACAATAGTAAACAAGGAAAGAATGATATATAATATGGTGTTAGATCTACTCTAGAATATATATTCATCAATGTATAAACAATCAAACATATCCATGGATTCAATATTCATTTAAATGCACATTATTGGATAGGAAAAGATATTTCTAGTAATAAAATATGATATTACACAAGTGACAACCTCTATCAGCATGTCTGCAAACCGGAGAAAGTGAGTCCTCCACCTAGGCCTCCACCACCTCAATCCTCCATCTATCGATAGCAAGATCACAAGCAAAGGAAATATTGGGAAGAACACAAAGTTCTCCAAAGGGACAAAGGGATGCAGACTCAAGTATAAGAAAGCTATGACAATAATGGACTATAGTTTTCTTGCTCTTCAATTCCTCCACCTTCAATGTATCCAAGAGGTTCCTTATATAGTACTCCAAAGGGGTAATGGAGGGTCAAATTTGAGTGATCTCGAGGCATACGGAAGGCCAAGAGACAAGTGGTTCGAACATACATCAAGGAAAACTCGAAAAATATTTGGAATTATGCACACATCCCGATGTACGTGGGTTTGAGGTCAATATCCATGTATATATGTGAGAAAGGGATTAAAAGTCACGTACAACAAATAACAGGTGTTTTTAGGGATGATATTGAAAACATCAAAGGTACAATATTGGTCCATGGGGTCCAAAGAGTCTGCAGAAGGACATGGAAGGCCATAAATGTGTGATCAACAATGTGTGGTAAAATTAGCTATAACAGATGCCCCCTAATGTGTGAGGTTAGAGGGGTAACATGATGGCCGAAATACATTATAAATCCATCCCAGAAGTGAATTTAGGAAGAACCAGGTGGAAGAACCATCCATTCATCAGTATAGTACAATAATCAATCTCTGCATATGACCACAAATGCATATAGCCGTCCCAGATATATAAGAGTACAATGGCCATGAATAGGCATGATATACAAAATGTGACATGTGTGGTCATCGCCATGTACAATATATAATAGATCAGAATCTCCATGATGAAGATATACAAAGGATCAAGATCTCCATAGAAGATGAAGATATACAATGGATCAAGATCTCCATAATGGCTGAAGATATTTGACATACACTAGAATCAAGTCACAAGAGCTGAAATCTCATGAACAATGGCACGATCAAGGAGGTAGCATATGTGGAATGCCACTAATCTGGAAAGTCTTCTACACAAATCGCTATGAGTACATGTCCTACTATGTGAATAGAGGTGTTGAATTCGAACATAGTAGTCCATGATCTTATTATCGGTCATTGATGTATAGCATTAACAAACATGAGATCACCCACCGATAATGAAAATGGGAATCAAGGTACTAGAGTGCAATTTGACAAGTGTGAATATATGTGTTGAGGTTGAACACTTGAAATAATCCATCGATCATGGGACATTGATGTATTCCCAAAACTATCTATGGTGAGAGAACCTACCACTGATGACTGTAAGTCTCAAGGAACTCAAATGACTCTAGAATCCTATCCCATAATAAATGATCTAAATTTGATTGGATGGAATCCGATAGAAGAAGGGCATTAAGGCATCCCCCATCAACCAACACGAGGTACTCAGCAACACTTTCTAATGTGGAATGACTCGAATAAGATGTGCACAAACTAGTAATAGTATCGAGAATGGTTGACATGCAAAGTCAAGACAACTGAGGAATGTCAAATCAGGTTTCAAATTCCTTCAAACAAGAGCATAAAGGCAAATGGTGATTGAATGTAGGCAGCATAGACTCGATATGCAAAACTAGGACATATCTGTGACACAGGAGGCATCCACAGAGGCTCCATAGAGACTGGAAGCTTAACCAGTCGGTGGAGATAAACTCAGAGAAACAAGTACAACTCCTAAATTCAAACTATTAACCCAACCAATGAATGTGATATACAGTGCTCTGTTCGAAGGTGACACGACTCAACTGTTGCCAAAGATAACATCTTTTCCTGTCCGGATTTTTGGTTTTTTTATTTTTTTGGAATTTTTTAGATATTTTGAAAACATTGAAAAAGAATAAAAGTGCTTTATAGTTACAAATCTAGGAGGAGACGAGTGTCAAGGGACAAAAAAACAAGTTCCAAGCAGTGGAACATACCTATGCTCAATGCAAGGAAACATGTGTAGGATAACGACACTCGGGGGAAACTATTCTCTCAGTAAAAAAATAGGGAATCAAGTTGAAAAAGATATAAAAAAGGCTCTACTTGGATAGACATGAGACAAGATCGAGCTATATGGCTGATAATAAAATTCAAGGAAGCTGACATAAGGCTCAATAAGGCAAGCAAAACTCATGATAATGCAATTACAACTTGACATATACACGGGAGTCCCAGGGAAATGGCCAGCATAAAGTTCAAGAGGAGTATCAAGCTCTTGCTCAAAGTCATGGCGGTACTATACAAAGGACTCCCACACCCTAGAGGAGAAATGTCGACATGGGAACCAAATGGAAAAAAAGATCTAACTAGGGAACCCATGTATGGGAAACCTCTACCATTCACAACATGTCACTTATAAAAGTAGTAAGAAGGTTTCGTGACAAGATAGAATTGGTTCATACCTAAGGTTAAGATGAAACGGTCATAAGGTTATGCAAATTTCAAACTGATGTGAAACCTAACCTAAATTCCAGTTTATACATAATACCTGAAATAGGCACGAACGGGTCAAAGCCACAGTCAAACTGCACTCAAAACAAATCCCTACAACATCAAATTAGTTCAAACAATCCAAAATGATCATAAACGGTCAAAACTATAGAAAGTGGGTAAAAATTTCAAATGTTTTTCTATAAATAGTGAAAATTTTAAAAATTTTCATACCATTTGAATTTTTTACCCAACATAGTGCATTTGAGCTCAGAACTTCAGAAGTGAATTTCAGGAGCATCATCCAGTGGAATCCCTCCCCATTTGATCCAAGTAGATTCTCTTGCCTCTCTCTTGCATATTGATATAAAAATTTTCAAATTCCATTCTCAAATTAATTTTTTTGGGCCATCCCAACTTGAGTGTTTTGGCCCACGTGGAAATCAGGATTTTTTCCACAAATAGGGCTCGCCATACGCGGAAAATTCCCCGAAACCCACGTACATACGTGAATGTTTTGACAACAGACGTGTACATGGCCGCGAACAAGGATTTAATGGAAAAATCATGATGAAAAATTTGGTTTTTTGTGTAGGATGGTACTAGAGTGGAGAGAGAGAGAAAATGGTGATGTTGAGGAAGTTGTTCAAGCTAATTTCATGGCTCAACAAGCATTACGGGCATGTGGTTTGTACAAGTTTTGGTGTCTTGGAAGCCTCAGGGCAAAACCAAGACTACTCGAGCTTCTGGTAGACTATTGGGATCCAGAGTCTGAAACATTTCAGATAGATGGGATGTCGCTCAGCATTGAGGTTGAGGACATATGTTTCATTACAGGTTTGTCCCGAAGAGGGGAGGTGGTGAACCTCCGATCCCGTGGGCCAGGAGGCGAGCTAACCATAGATGAGTACATAGTTGTGTATTGCTTCCCTGATACAGAGAAGGTTGGGAGTCAAATCCCAACAAACTCTATTCAAATTCTGGGGCTGAAAGCCATACTTTTGGGCTTAGGCAGGATTGCAAGTTTGGCTTCACTCCACCAGGCCTCACGACCAATGATGTTCTATGTGGTAGAGTGTATGCGACCTACAGTATATGACTGAGTACTATGTTGTTGAGCAACATGAAATAGTAGCTCAATGACTGCAAGATGGGTAGAGTGCAGAACTTTGGGTTTGGAAGTATACTGAACACATTTTTCTTAAAGCGGGTGTCAAGGCTAATCCCTAGAGTAGAAATTTCTCCACATGGATTCCTGGATCTAACTCAGCGATGCTGGGCTAATGTCATTTGCATACTGGGAGGTGGAAGGGTGGCTAACCCCAACCCAGCATATTTTTTTCCATGGTGGCAGAGACAGATCATCGCCATAGACGACTACCCCTATGCAGGGATAGACTTCTGTGGAGACCTAGACATTCCCCTACCACTAGGAGCAGCTTATGGAGACATAGGCAAAGAATCCCAAAACCACTTTTTAATTTTTGATCTATTTAATTTTTTTGTTTTTTTTATATATGAACTCAAACGACATGATTTTGGTGCGACGACACATAGTGACAATCTGTCATGTATATGCAGATGTAGGACCACGATGGCCAGATGGCTTTCCTCATCATCGATGGAGGGGAAGAGGTGATGATATTATGGGTGCGGATGCGGAGTGGACTCTCCAAAGAATCCACATGAACTTTGTTCGTTTGACACATAGAGTACCCATGGTACAAGTCGAGGACTTTCCTGAGGCCATGCAGCACTAGGTGGTTGGAGTACAATGAGCATGGGTTCGACTATTTCGCTAGCTAGCTAGAGCCACAGTGTGCTATCATGATCATTATCCTCCTCCACCTTAGGCTTAGAGACCGGAGTGTATTCATTTTTGTATGACCGTGTAGTATATTTTGGTGGCTCGGAAGCCCCAATTTTGTATATGACACTTATGTATTATGAAGTCACTTTTTGAACTTAATGAAATTTTTTTTATGATGATCGATTTTTATTTTATTTACATGTGTGTAAAATTTGTTTGTGATATGCTTATGGTCTGTGAAACAAACTCCAATATAACACATAGTTAGCATATGAGTCAACAAATTGATTAAAAATTCTTGGAACATGAATGTATGTTATACTCTCAAATCATTGTTCTAGCAATCTAACATGTAAGAATCTTCGTAATAATGTTGAATCCCTAATACGATACAAGCCATTAAGTTGTGAAAACACTAACTGCGAATCAAGACGTACCTCAAGAGAATGAACACCATACAAAATGGCATCATGTAATAACTCAATAATGACACTATCTTCAGCAACATTGTTTGATGAAGGTCGTAAACATATGCCTCCTGAAGACAATACTTGACCTGTAGGAGCATAGATCACCCAAGCAACCGAAGCTAAGTTTTGAGTGTGGTGGCTACCACCATCAGCGATTCCTATGTAAATGAAATATTCCATCAACATCTACCATAAGAATGAAAGCTAATCAACAAACCTGATCACCATAAGAAAACCTAACTATGCAATGCAAAATTGTACAATAATATACAAAAAAACAGCCCTAGTTGAATATCATGCATAATATTTTTTTAGATAGAGCCCATTTCTAGGCTCTGCCAAGGTTGTCCCTTCATAATCAGCCAACTCATAGGTGTCTTTCTCTAATACATGTCCATGCCACATGGTTTTAAATTTTCCTACCCCCAAGGGTTCCTTATCTTGATCCCACAGAAGGACCAAGTCACCTTCACTAAACTTCCTCGGATGGATAGACTTATCATATTGTACCTTAACACGATGCTTGTTAACCTCTAGAGCCACTAAGGCATATCGACGCTGCTCATCAAGCTACTCTAAGTGGACCAAACGCTCTTCCAAAGTGGAAGTGTCTGGTAAAATCTCCATAGCTAGCTTCAGAGAAGGGATTTCACATTCAACCGGTAATACTGACTCCACCCCATGCACAAGATGATAGGGAGAAAAACTGGTGGAGGTCTTAAACATGGTTATAGAGGCCCACAAAGAAGGATACAACATGATATGCCAATTTTTTTTCTTTGTGTAATGATTCATTGGAAAATAGAGTTATGTGATTTTTTTACTGCTTCAACCTGTGCATTCGCTTAAGGGTAATAAGAAGAGGAGTGCTCTTGCTTATATACTAACTTGGAAGCCAACTCTTCCATCATTTTGTTCTGAAAGTGCCTACCATGGTCAGTGACGAGCTCTTTCGGAATGTCGAACCGGGTGGTAATTTGGTTGAAAACGAAATGTGCTGTTGTCTCACCGTTGGATTTAACTGTGGGCATATCCTCTTCCCATTTCATGAAGTAATCGACTGCCACAATAATATGATGATGCCCCCCATCCGAAGCTGGGTTGCAATCCTTAAAATCAAGCCCCCACTTGGTGAAGGGATTGGCGGTGATAATAGGATGCAATGGGGCTAGATGCAAGTGCATATTACGTGCAAACACCTGGCAAGGGTGGCACTTCTTGACCGCATTAATGAAATCATTAAAGATAGACAGCCAAAAATAGCCCACTCTCAATATTTTTTGGGTTTTAGAAAGGCCAGATAAATGACCACCACACGCCCCTCCGTAGAAATCATTAACCACAAACTCAGCCTCATCATGGGTTAAATAACGACGTAAAATGGAATCTACCCCACAACAGTACAAAGTGTTATCCACTATGAGGTATTTCATAGCTACATGATGAAATCGTCGCTGCTCATCCCATGAGAGGTGAGTAGGGACCTTCAATGTCTAAAACTACACAATAATATCCCCGTACCAAGGGTCCACAGTTGAGATGAGGAATATATTCTCATCAACAAAAGAATCCTCATAAACCTCCTCTTCCTCCAAGTTTGGAAAATCGAATATAAGCTCCCCCAAATATTAATGATTTCTTCAATTTCGCTGAAAGGAATTCGAGATAAAACTCTTGCAAAATCACAATCCATTTATTATATTTTCCCCCAATCATCCTTCTAGTGAGGACGAACTGAAATGGATCGATATGAGCTATGACCAAAGTTTGGCGAAGGAGAATGTAATGTCTCAAATGTTGAACCACATGAACGGTGGATAAGGCTAGCTTCTCCACATGGGAATAGCGAAGTTCTGCATCAATAAGGTTTTGGATCAAATAATATATGACATACTCATGGAGCTCCTCATCCTCCTGAACCAAAACCATACTAACTGTCTCCTGAGACGTGTCCACACAAATCAAAATGTCAGAGCTATAGTCTGGTGGACTAAGCACGGGGGCCATTTCTAAGGCTTTCTTAAGAGCATCGAAAGACTCCTGGGCTTGCTCATCCCAGTAAAAAGGGGTGTCCTTCTTCAACAGACGCATAAATCCTTTAGTCAAGTTGGAAAAATTAACCACGAACCTTCGCAAGAATTTCACCATACCTTGTAAACATTGAAGGTGTCGAATATTACGCGGGGGAGACAATTGAAGTATTGCCTCAACCTTTAAGGGATCGACTATAATACCCTCCTTGGATACGATGAATCCTAGTAAATGACCAAGTGTCATAGAAAATATGCACTTATGAGGATTTAAATGAACTTGATAATGATGACATCTTTCAAACACTAATCTCAAATGATAAGGATGACACACTCTCAAATGAGAGTGAGCAGTGAGATCATCCAAATATACTTCGATAATCATTTTAAGATCGTGAAAGATTAAGTTCATGGCCCGTTTAAATTTAGCTCTGGCGTTTTTAAGGCCGAAGGGCATCTTTCGATATGCAAAAGTACCCCAAGGACAAATAAATGCGGTCTTGTGTTGATCCTCAGGCTTAATTTGAATCTAATTATATCCAGAAAAGCCATCCATAAAAGAAAATACCTCACTTCCCCAACACTCATCCAAAATTTGGTCAATAAATGGTGTGGGGAAATTATCCTTAGGATAGGATCGATTTAAGTCATGGAAATCAGTGCATATTCGGATCACTCACTGCTTCTTATCCACCGGAACATGATTCAAAACCCACTCCATCAAGGGAACAAGATAGATAAAACTAGCTTTGAGTAGTTTCTCTATCTCAGCTTTAATGGTCGGTGCTTTTCTAGGATTCACGGCACGCAAATGTTGTCAAACTGGCTTTGCATCAGATAGGTCTTAATTTCATGTTCGACAATGCGAGGGTCTATGCCTGGCATTTATTTGTATGACCAAGAGAAAATATCACGAATTCCTTAAATAGCTCAGTATACTCCTTAATCTCATAAGGGGAACAACCCACCCCAATGTAGACATTCTCAATCTTACCAGGATCGCGAGAAATATTGATAAGAATCGTTGGTGACAAGTTAGCCATGTTCCCTTCAGCCATCTAACCAGGAGATCTTAATGGGACCACAGGGCTACCAATTTTCTCACTAAGAATCTCCCTAAATTCATCACACTCCAAATGATCAAGCTTAGGAAGGAAACACAATCTATGGTGCAACTCTTCAAAAAGTTGCTCAACCCCAGACATGGCCTCAAGAATAGCTTCATCTAATGAAAAAACATCATCAAGGCAGTCATGAGAGTGAGATGACTCTACTGCCCATGCAGGAAGCACATAAGGGTCCTCCTCCTCCGTCCATGAAGAGGAAGGACTAGGCTCTGCAGCATGATCAAGATTCACTTGATACTCTACCATTCTTGTAGAAAACGACACATCTGTCTCGACAGGCATACTCAAAGTACTCGATGAAGGAAGAATCCAAGGATCTTCCATATGAGTAGTATGAAAAGATACCGAATTCAACGAGGATGAATCCCTACCAAGAATAGACCCAATCATAAGAATGGGCGCAGGACAACTAAAGGTTCCCATAAGAGAAGGATACATCCCCACACCCACATTCTCATTTTCCGGCTAAGAATGATCAATAATCGGGATAGAGGATCCTGATGATGCATTGACACTCTGATTATGGAATGAATTTTGATCAATCGTAACAATCTTCTCATTAAATAGAAAGGATACCAATTGAAATAGAGAAGAAGCTACGACTTGCATACTGTACATCCAATTCCTACCTAGCAAAATATTGTAGTCAAGGGGCACATCAACCACCTCGACCTCGATTGTGATGGTCTTCCCTCCCAATTGGACCTCTAGAGAAGGAAGTATACCATGTGTCTGAAATGATCTACCATTGAAAGCCATCAACATGTTGGCAGATTGAGACAACATGGGAGAACCTAATCCCTTCCAACAAGTCAAAGACATCATAAAATTAGAAGCACCTTCATCAATGACAGTACGCATGATGGTGTTGTTGAGACACTCTACATGAGTCAAAAGAGACACGTAGTAAGGAAAGAGAGGTTGTACTCCCATGGTTTCAATTTTGATAATGGAAGAAGAGTTATCGTCACTAACGCCAAGAACAGACAACAAGGATTTCCTCTGCAGAGGACAAGTCTAAAGCACTTCTAACATGGAAATCACACAAGGAGTCTGGCCCAAATCCTCGACAACTAAATAGTTCTGGACAACTCAGGCATTAGGATTGTGCCCCGAACGCTTTAAGACTCCCTTAGGAATGCAAGGTGGAGCTTCAGATTTATTCGTAGGCTTTTCAATTCGCAAAGGGCTCTTGGGTGGGGAAGGTTCTTTCCCAAGGTCTGGTTGTGATGAACCATAATCTTTTGCATGAGTCACAACTTTAGCAGCTCTCACCATGTTGATGTAATCGTGACCACTAGCGGCCTCTGGCGGGTTTTGAGTTCTACTAGACACACAACTAGGATCAATGGTCCTTGAGTTCGTATTTTGATTATTGGGTAAAGGATTAGTAAACATAGTTGGGCTCTGTGCTATGAACTTTGAGGCATCCTCCATGCCAGGGCCCAAGTGAGTGAGGTGATCGTCCTTACACAACTTACAAGGAAACTTCAACTTACGTTTAGGCTGCTTCCCCCCCCCCCCAACATTATTAGTGTTTTTGTCATTATTATTAGCATTTTTCATTTTTATTCCCACCCTTATGATTATTTTTTCCTTTTTTCTTATTCCTTCCAGGTTGCTGGTTTCCTTTTGGGTTTGAAGTTTGCATGAAGAGTACACTCCCTGATTGGGTATGCTGAGATGAAGCCATAGCTTGTCTCGATGCAGGCTAGTTAATCGATAACTAGCTCACTTGTTTCATAACCAAGTCCATAATTTTGGTACTAGTGGAGCCAACAATACCATCGGTATGTGGTCCAGGTTTGATCTTGGGGTCGAAATTGGATCTTGGAGCATTTGGGATAATCTCATACAAAAGTCTGGATTGAGCATCGATCAAATCCAACTCTTGAGCCCTAAATATAGCTTGGTCCTCGTTTTGAACTCTGGATGTAGAAACATCCTTCGCAATGTAAGGTAATAATGACTTGAGGAACCATTCAAGAAGAAACTCTGGTGGTATAAAGGCTTTAATTAATCGTTTCCATCTATGTCACTCTTGGATATGATCTGAAATGTGTGTGGCTTTGTCTTGCCAGAAGGTCGATAAGAGTTTGGTACCGATGTTGTAATGTACGAGTAGTTGGAAATGATTAAGGAAATTCATGGCAAGGTCATCAAATGTAGCATAAGCCCCCCCTTAGTAACTCTATATACCATTTTGCTGTAGGACCCATGAGGGTGCGTTGAAATAGCCTCAAACGGATGGAATCATTGTGTAAGGAATTGGAAGAGCACCAAAGGTGGAAGTGGTGACATGATCACCAGGATCTTCACCAGCCTTACCTTCGAACTTGGGAATGTTCGAAGGAATCTTGGTAGGGACTACCAGCTATGCTGGGTTATGAGAGATAGGATCATTCATCAATCTTGACAAGTCAGGTAAGTTCAATGCTACAAGGAAGGGAGCCTAGTTTGATCCGGTCGATGCCACGCTCCCTGGTAGTGTTGATTCATGTAAGGTTTATTTTTATAAATACCATGGCCTTGGCCATAATAACCTCCTCCCATTTGACCCATGAAGGGCTCATGGAAGCATTGTGATCTGGAGTACCTTGATTATGAGGTTCTACAAAGACATAATTAAAAGAGTAAGTGGGTTGTTGATACCCGTACCCATATGGTTGATAGTTTTGTCCATACTGTGGTCCATAACAATGTCCATGGGAAGCTACATAAGGTGTTCTATGGGATGGTCCATGAGATGGTCCATATTTAGATATATGGGGAGCTCCATGAGCTGGAACATGAGATGATCTAGAAACATGTACTTAGCTCTATGATACTACCGTGTTAGCAGTCTCAGAATGAACATGGCTAGTAGCAATATTCCGGCCCAAAGGCCCACGTGAGTTAGGGGGAGGATGGGTCGTTGAAAAATAATTCGAAGGAATGGGGTTCGAAGACGATGGGACATGTGAAGGAATGTAAGTGGTGTTCCCAATGTTCACACGTCTCAGTTCTATTATCTGAATAGGGTTACTAACACTAGGACTAGGATGAGCATGTGAAGGTGCCTCTACCACAGGGATGGAAGGTGCAATGTGACTAGTTCCCCCAAACCTATCCATATGGAAAGGAATGGGAGTGCCCCCAGGCGTAGTGCCAAGGTCAACTTCCGACTTGGAATGATATGCTAGATCGGGCTCAGGGATATTAGGCATGCCATATCTAACATTACTAGTGCTTGTGGGTTCATAATGAGTCTCGTCACCCGGAAACCAATAACAGTGACTTGTGAATGAGGGATCATAACCAGATCATGAAGGTTGTTCATGTGGTGGATCATATGTGCTAGTAGGATCTTCCTCCCCAACCTTGTGAGGTGGAGAGGACATATCTGGAATATCATCCTCATGATCTCCCATGGTGTGTGAATCAAATTGAGAAGTAGTCTGCGCGAACTGTCTGGTTTCCTCTCCCAAAGGAGGAGGAGACGTGGAAGGCGGAAGTCCTGCTAAATGACAAGAATGGCAAGGTGCCACGCCCAAATCCATAATGACTCAAAAAATAAAATACTCAATCTAACTACGCAAACCCTATGAAAAGTAGCATGCACAGAACATACACCTAAAAATGTAAAGCCAATTCACAAGCAAACCAAGGGTAGGATATGTGAGCTCCCGAATGAAGCAAGTATGTCTTGCCTAGGATAGGCTTGAGAGTCCCATACACAACAAGCAGAGGTTCATAACCAATTAGAGACTGTGTTTTCCAACCCCTACCTATCCAGGACACCTGCAGAATAACCTCTCCAAATACCCCCTCGATAACCTAGGTAAGGAAACTAGGGTCACCTCAATATACTCAATGCTTAGGTGGACAGTCGCATGCTGGATTGACCGTATGGGAAGGGTAACAAAGCCCGAAGCCTAAAAGCACAATTGGTACCCCAAGGGTGCACCAGCCAATACCTCAAAGGCCCCCAAATATGGATACAATCCTGGAAATATCTCCAGTGCTAATCAATCACAATCAGGGGTCATCCCAATCGTAATTGCTCACACTGCCTCATGCTTAATTCCTGTGTAAGAGGAGGATCTTGAGAAACACTAATTATACCAATGGTTTCGCACTCTCACCTGAATAGACATCTAATTGCTTTGTTTAGTGGTCTTGGAGAATTAACTTACAATGAACTATTACAAGACCCTAAAACCTAATATTGTTGATGCACCCTAGAAAAGAAAAGAGTGTAATTCATTTTATTGTGCGTTGATTTTAATTGGCTTTATTACTCAAAGGGTAAATGGACTTGCAACTAATGAAGTTATGACACAACAAGAAGTAATATGCACACCTAACAATCAATGCAAATGCACCGTGTCAAATGAAAAATAGGGTACTCTACTACGTGAAGTGCAAAATTTTTCCTTCAAATGTATATGCAATCATTCCTATATGAAAATATGACTAAGATTCACCAAGCAAACCTAATACGCGTACCATGCTAATGCAAAATGCAAACAATGCATAACTATGCAAAAAGCAAAGTCTTTTATTTTTTATTTTTGAATTAAATGAGATATAAAAGCAAAAAATATGACTCTACAACCCTCAGACTCTGCAACCACTCACAAATAACATCCAAGCAAAGCACCAAGGTAAAAGAGACCTAATGCACTAATCTCAAAACAAAAAGTAGAAAATGAAATGACAAGAACATGTTTCTAAAATCAAATTAAAAAGAGTCTCTGGTCAGAAATAGAGGGTAGATACAGACTCCAGAAGCATCCAAGAAGACTCAGCAATCATCCAAACTCACCCAGCAACACTTAATCCTCCCAATAAAGCAAAAAATCAAGGCATACGGGACTGTTCTCAGTAAACCTATGTACATACGCGACTATTCTAGGAAAACCCGCATGTATACGCGACTATGAAAGAAAAACCCACGTACAGGAAGAAAAAGAGAGAAAAATAAGGTAAATAGACAAGTTGAGACAAAATTTACTCCTACGGGACACTACGGGGAAAACATGCCCCCAGACCTGACACAGAAACAAAGAAATCAGAGCAATTCAAGCACATTGGTTGTCGAAAACCCCCAAAGAAAAAAAACTAGGAACCTCTCTAGTATGGTAGCCAATTATGTTATGGAGAAAAACCTCCTGTGGCTTGGGGTGTACCACAACAGATAGATAAACCACAGAAATCAAACCTTTCCCATATGCAAGAGAAACCAAATATCTAACACTAAAGGATATCGAAGCATACCTTATTCCGGACGATTGAATTAGATCCCCATTGAGCTTTTTCCAATCCTGCTTGCGTTAGCAATTCACTCTCAACAACAGTGAACAAGGCAAGCATGCTATATAATATGGTGTTAGATCTACTCTAGAATATATATTCATCAATGTATAAACAATTAAACATATACATGGATTTAATATTCATTTAAATGCACATTATTGGACATGAAAAAATATTTCTATTAATAAAATCAAAGATTACACAAGTGACAACCTCTGTTGGCACGTCTGTGAACCAAAGAAACTAATTCCTCAACCTAGGCCTCCACCACCTCAATCCTCCATCTCTCAATAGCAAGCTCACAAGCAAAGGAAAGCTTGGGAAGAACACAAAGTGCTACAAAGGGAGAAAGGGATGCATACTCAAGTATAAGAAAGCTATGTCAACAATGGACTATAGTTTTCTTGCTCTTCAATTCCTCCCCCTTCAATGTATCCAAGAGGTTCCTTATATAGTACTCCAAAGGGGTAATGGAGGTTCAAATCCGAGCGATCTCGAGGCATATGGAAGGCCAAGACACTAGTGGTTCGGAGACACGTCAAGGAAAACTCCAAAAATATTTGGAATTATGCACACATCCTAATGTACACGGGTTTGAGGTCAATATCTGCATATATCAGCAATGATCTTCTTGACCTTGACCAATTTCTTCTTGTGTAAGGATTTTAGCCTCATCTCCCTCTGGAACTGGAACCTCTCTACTTATGTAGGTTTCTAATTCATTTTCTTCAGAGAGATCATATACTTCCATGCTTGGAAGTTGTTAACTTCACCAATCTTGTCATCAAGCGGATGTGATATATCACTGTGAAATGAGAACCTCAAATGAAAATAGCAATAGATTAGATCTTACTGATTTCAGCTGTCCGTCCTGGTTCTAGAGCTAGCTGATCTAGGGTTTGTTAGAGAGACCCTAATTTTCAAAACTTGGAATCTTTAATATATGATTGGATAGAAAGATAAACCTCTTCAAGGTGAGTTGTCCAATGTACTCATTTTCTGAAAACAGTGGAGGGAAGCTCCCGGAACAAGAAGCCCTAGTTTACCAATTTATTTTGCAGAAATGCCTGATACTGTTTCTGCAGTATCTCCAAAATTACTTCTCTTCTGTGTCTGAAACTTTCCAATAAGGTATCCTCACCTATCCCTATTCCAACACCATCTGTTTCATCAGAATTGGTTTCACCAATTGGGACTTATGAGCATTTTCCCAAGGTGGCCTGTTTCAGGACTGTTCAGCATAATGAAGTTGTACAAACTTCCATGTGTCATTGTTTCATCATCCAGGTTTGAAACTTGGACCACAGAAAGTATAGTCTATTCCCTTTCTAGAGCATCTTTATAAATTGCATTTGGACCTTGATCGCCCGAGATATAGAAATTCTCCCTAGGTGTCCTGTTTAGGGATGAATATTGGAAGAGGCTGGATCTCTAACTTGGAGGGATCATATCTCCTATAATATAGTGAATATGATATTGAATTTTGGATAAAGTGTAAATCAGGATTTTAGATTTTTCCTGTGAAAGTTTCAGCTTCTGATCCTTCTCCAATCCCACGATATAGCGAATGTACCAAAACTTATCAAGTTTAGTATTTTAGGGTTTTTCCAGCCCAGGGTCAAACTAGGGTTTGACTTCCCAGAGTTAAACCCAACCCTATGCTGGGCTCACTCAAAAATTCCTCTTCTATAAGAAACCCTAATTTCCCGCACCAAAAATTGAAAATGCTCGAAATCAAATTCTGCTTCGACAGAAAGATGCGCCCTTCAATGGAGAGTCAGCCTAGCATACTTTTGCTAATGGATTATGGAGAGAGACCAAAAAAGTAAGAATCCATAGCTTCTGCAGCTGCACAATGTCTTCTTCTCAGGTTAGCTTTGATACCATGTTAGATTTTTATCATTCAAGATAGCATTATATTAGGATATTCAACTGAGAGAATAACAAGCATAGCAATCAAACACAAGAGATAATAGACACAAATATTTTCCTCAAGGAAACCATAAAGGATAAAACCCCACAACTTACTCAGAGATAGAATCAGCAGCAAAAGTAAAACCTGAAAACATAAAGATGATCTCCTGACACCAGTAGTCACTCTTCTTGATCCCAGCTTCTTCTCTCTCACTCATGCACCGCAGTGAGTGAGTGAATGTGTGTGATAAATAGAGAGGCTCACTCTCTATTTATATTCTTTCATTCACTTAATGTCTACTCCAACATGTCGGCCTCACTTAACAATTACTTACTAGAGCCGACATCTCTAGGAGAGTCTAATAACCCTAGTGCCCCACAACTTGTGGGGACTTTTCCCCTCTGACCAATAAGGAGGGTTATCCTTAACACAATGGTGGGGACTATTACCTCGAATTATAATAACTCACCTAGAGTCGACTTCTCTAGGATAGTCTAATAACCCTAGGGCACCACAACTGCGGGGACTTTAACCCTTGAACAATAGGAGGGTTACCCACAATGACTTGACATGACTTTTTTACATTATTGAATCTCCTGATAGGCACATCAGGGCATGGCATGACTTCAATACATTACAGAAACTTCTTGGAATAACCATCAGGGCACAATACATAAGATATACAGGTGAATGCATTCCAAAGTTACAAATACATCAACACTCCCTCTTAACTAGGAAGGTATTCTCTCAACACAATTTATCAACACAAGTCTTCTTCTCCATGTCATCTGGATCATCATTGAGTTCTTGCTATATTCATATTCAAGTCATCTTCATCTTCAATTCATCTTCATCTGGATCTAGATCATCACTCGATCTAGATTATCATCACTGGATCTGGATCATCACTCGATCTGGATCATCATCACTCAATCTAGATCATCACTGCTTGATCATCATCACTCGATCTGGATCATCATTGTTGGATCATCATCACTGGATCTAGATCATCACTCGATATGGATCATTACTGTTGGATCATCATCACTGGTGCTATCTCATGATTCTTCTCGTCACAGGAAGTTCGACAGATCCAACCCTTTTTCATGTTGGTTGTAGGCCTAGCCTCCATGTAGGTCTTCTTAAATGCTTATATATGAACCTAAGTCAGAATGGCTTGCCCAGCACTTACATATGACCATGAGAGGAACACATCCAACACCATGTCAGAAAGGCACACCCAACACTCACATCTGACCATGCAGGAACACATCCCACAACCCTGTTAGAAAGGCCCATCACTCACATCTAACCATGCGGGAACACATCCCATAACCCTATCAGAAAGGCTCAGCACTCACATCCGATCATGTGGGAACACATCCTGTCAGAAAGGCTCAGCACTCACATCTGATCATGCGGGAACACATCCCACAACCCTATCAAAAAGGCTTAGCACTTATATCTAGCCATGCGGGAACACATCCTCTAACCATGCTAGAAGGGCTCTGCACTTACATCTAGCCATGCGGGAACACATCTTGTAGCCATGCTAGAATGACTCTGCACTTACATCTAGCCATGCGGGAACACATCCTACAACCATGCTAGAAGGGATCTCAACCCCAGATTGAGGATTCTTGGTAACTGACCAGGTGCCTCCATTCTCCCAGAGAATGGCATCAGCCTTTATATCTGATCAAGTGGGAACACATCCCTCAATCACATCAGAATGGCCCTGCACTTATATCTGATCATGTGGGAACACATCCCTCAATCACATCAGAATGGCCCTCATCCCTAGACTGAGTATTCCTGGCAACTTACTAGGTGCTTCCATTCAGAGAATGGCATTTAGCACTTATATCTGATCATGTAGGAACCAATCCTATAGTCACATCAGAATGGCTCAGCACTCACATCTGACATGGAAGGAACCAATCCTCTCACCATGACAAAATGTCTTAGCCCTTACATCTAACCATGAAAGGAACCAATCCTCTCACCATGTTAGAATGGCTCATGGACTCATCACTTCCCCTTTTAAGGAACCTCGATCTGGAGAACACCAAGCTTCTCCCTGAAGTACTCAAACTTCACTCTGGTTAATGGCTTCATCAACACATTAGCTATTTGTTCATCCGTCGCAACATACTGGAGCTTTACTGCTCCTCTCTGCACCATATCCATGATATAGTTATATTTGATCTCGATATGCTTTGACTTGTCATGGAACATCAGGTTTTCCAACAACTTCACACAACTCTAGTTGTCGCAATATATACAAGTAGAATCCAACTGGAGATCAAATAAATCAGACAGTAGCTTCCTTAGCCAAACTACCTCACAACTAGCTGAACAGGATGCAACATACTCTGCTTCAGCTATACTCAGTTCCACACAGGACTGCTTCCTGCTAAACCAAGAGATCACACCTGATCCCATACTGAAGCAACACCCTGAAGTGCTCTTCCTATTGATGGCACCGCCTACCCAATCTGAATCAACATAACCTTCCAGGTTAATCTTTTGATTTGCCTCATACTTGAGCCCATAATCAACTGTACCCTTTAGGTACCTCAAAATATTCTTTGCAGCAATCAAGTGAACATGTCTCGGATCTGTCAGGAACTGGCTCAAGGTGTTCACAGCAAAGCAAATATCTGGTCTCATATTCGTCAGGTACATCAAGGACCCAATCATTTGACGATACATTGTGGCATTGATTGAATATGATGAAGCAACACTCAGTAGCTTCAAGTTTGATTTCATAGGTGCAGTCATGGCCTTGCAGTCCATCATCTTGAACCTCTTCAGGATCTCTACTGCATACTTCCCTTGTCCTAGGGAGATTCTGCCACACCTCCATGCCTAGAAAGTAGTGCATCATATCCAAGTCCTTCATCTCGAACTCGGCAGCAAGTCTCCTTCTTGCAACTTCTGTCAGGAACAAGTCATCGTTACATAACAAGAGCATCACTGGTCTTCCACCTTCAACCTTGAGGAAAAGGTTGGAATTCTCTTTATTCTCAATAAAGCCTAGAGTCACCAGTAATCTATCCATCCTGTCATACCATGTCGAACCTTGGGATATTTTGTAGTCACTCCCTCTAAAGTGAAGCATCATTCTCCCTCTGTCTTTTTTACTCTATGCACTCTTTTCGTGAGAAGCTTTGTGCTACGAATCTTGCCTTGTATCCCACGATGTTTCCATATACTGCATGATGGAACTACGAACTTCCCTTCATGTATCGATACTACATCCTAGACATCATTCTTCTTGAACTGGTCTTCCCTTTCTTCTTGGTTACTTCTTCATAGCTGGAAGGTTTTGCATCAATTATGTCACTGCATTCGTCATATTATTCTTTATCTATAGTCACTTGTTCTTTGGAACAAGTCTCATCCTTATTTTCTTGTAGGTGATTATGTACGCGATCTTTCCTACAAGTCAAATGCATTAGTTGTATGGTTAGAAACATTTCATAAGGTATATTCATAATGGAAAATTCTTATGCATAAATATATGATCATGCAACTATTTTAGCCAATACAACATTCATCCATATCTCACGGAAACGTTTCTAGATGCCTTCCATCTCCACCAGGACAACATTGAGATTGCGCACTAATCCAATATGTCAACAAAGAGGTTTCATTCTAGATAAGTAGCCATGGAGAGTTGTATAGCCCCATGAGCTACTTACCCATCACATGCATATTAGTAGTATACTGTCATTAATGAAAACATTCTATCATGCATAATACCTCAATTTTGAATATAAACAAATGTATAAAAAAACAATATCATGAAATGACAATTGAATACTTATATTTATTTGTTTCATGGGTAGACTCCTTCTTGAGCCTTCAGCTTTATCATATTCATAATAGCATCATTTCTTATCCAAATGATAATATGGATAAGAGGTTCTTCAAGAGTTGAGTTCTTCATATTACTCATTTCTTGAGGTATCTTCTTTGGATGGTGAGAGCTTGATATTTAGTTACTCCCATCTTCTCTTCTCTTATTATGAGTCGAGCTTCTTCTTCTTCCCAGAGTCTGCTGAAAGTAATCACTTCCTTCTGGCATACATTCCTCGCATGAATGAATCCCATGACCCTGGGAGGCCATTCAAGGTGGCTATCACCACTTCTGTATTTTTCAGTTCTTCTTCTACTGCTACAAGTTGTTCTTTGATTTGAGAGACCCTTGTAAAGTATGACTGTATGGTCTCTATATTCTGGATCTTCACATTCTACAACTTTTTTCTCAAATTCATTTTCCGATTTATGTTCTTCCCTTCAAATAGCTTGGTCAAGGAGTCAAACATATCTTTCGGTGTCTATAGGGAATACACTTATGGTATAAGGTGATCCATGATTGAATCAGCAATGATCTTCTTGACATTGACCAAGTTCTTTTTGTGTAAGGCTTTTAGCCTCATCTCCCTCTGGAACTGGAACCTCTCTACTTATGTAGGTGTCCAATTCATTTTATTCAGAGAGATCATATACTTCCATGCTTGGAAGTTGTCAACTTCACCAAGCTTGTCATCAAGCTGATGTGATATATCACTTTGAAATGAGAACCTCAAATGAAAATAGTAATAGATTAGATCTTACCGATTTGAGGTGTCTGTCTTGGTTCCGGAGCTAGCTAATCTAGGGTTTGTCAGAGAAACCCTAATTTTCAAAACTTGGAATCTTTTAGATACGATTGGATATAAATATATACCTCTTCAAGGTGAGCTATCCAATGTACTCATTTTTGAAAACAGTGGAGGGAAGCTCTCGGAACAGGAAGCCCTAGTTTACCAATTTCTTCTGCAGAAATGCCTGATACTGTTTCTATGGTATCTATGAAATTAATGCTGCTCTGTGTTTTAAAATTTACACTAAGGTAGCCTCTCTTGTACCTGTTCCAACACCATAGATTTCATCAAAATTTGTTTCACCAATTGGGACTTATGAGCGTTTTCCCAAGGTGACCTGTTTCAGAACTTTTCAGCATAGCGAAGTTGTATGGATTTCCACATTCATTGTTTCATCTTCTAGGTTTGAAAATTGGAACACAAAAATTACAGTCCGTTCCCTTTCTAGAACATCTTCCAAAATTTCATTTGGACCTTGGTCTCCCGAGATATAGCAATTCTCCCCAGGTGTCCTGTTTAGGGATGAATCCTGGAAGAGGCTTGATCCCTAACTTGGAGGGATCATATCTCCTAGAATATAGTGAGTATGAGGCTGAATATTGGATACAATGTAAATAAGGATTTTATCTTCGTCCTGTCAAAGTTTCAGCTTCTAATCCTTCTCGAATCCCAATATATAGTGAATGTACCGAAACTTATCAGTTTTAGTATTTTAGGGTTTTTTCGGCCCGAGGTCAAACTAGGGTTTGACTTTCCCAGAGTTATACCCAACCAAAAATATCAAACCAGGTCTTTAAAATTCGATTTTGATGAGGAGAGAAATCCTATGTCGGGCTCAATAAAAAATTCCTCTTCTGTAAGAAGCCCTAATTTCCCGCACCAAAGACTGAAAATGCTCTGAATCGAATTTGGCTTCGATAGAAAGATGCGCCCTTCAATGGAGAGCCAGCCTAGCATACTTTTTCTGATGGATTATGGAGAGAGACCAAAAAAGTAAGAATCCCTAGCTTTTGCAGCTGCACAATGTCTTCTTCTCAGGTTAGCTTTGATACCATGTTAGATTTTTATCATTCAAGCTAGCATTATATTAGGATCTTTAACTAAGAGAATAACAAGCACAGCAATCAAACACAAGAGACAATAGACACAAAGATTTTCATCAAGGAAACCATAAAGGAGAAAACCCTGAAACTTCCTCAGAGATAGAATCAGCACCAAAAGTAAAACCCGAAAACATAAAGATGATCTCCTGAGAGCAGTAGTCTCTCTCTCTGATCCTAGCTTCTTCTTCTCTCTCACTCATGCGCCCCAGTGAGTGAGTGAATGTGTGTGATAGATAGAGAGGCTCACTCTCTATTTATATTCTTTCGTTCACTTAATGTCCACTCCAACATGTCGGCCTCACTTAAAAATTACTTACTAGAGCTGACATCTCTAGGAAAGTCTAATAACCCTAGTGCCCCACAACTTGTGGGGACTTTACCCCTTCGACCAACAAGGAGGGTTATCCTTAACACAGCGGTGGGGACTATTGCCTTGACTTACAATAACTCACCTAGGGTCGACTTCTCTAGGATAGTCTAATAACCCTAGGGCCCCACAACTGCGGGGACTTTAACCCTTGAACAATAGGAGGGTTACCCACAATGACTTGACATGACTTGTTTACATTATTGAATCTCCTGATAGGCACATCGGGGCATGACATGAATTCAATACATTACAGACACTTCTCTGAATAACCATCGGGGTACAATACATAATATATATAAGTGAATACATTCCAAAGTTACAAATACATCAACACTTTCCTATCCATCTCCATTGCCTATGGCATTTGACCTAGCTTGCCATTCCCATTACCTGGATTCGTGTGTGAGAACTTGGACTAGTAGAGTGAAATAATGGAAGCAAAGGGAAACAAATAGACTCACTCTAAGTCTCAACACACTCTCAATAATATCAACATCCCCAACACGATTAGATAGCATAAGCCATATGGTTCAAAGCTCAATATTAACTTCAAAACAGAGAGGGCATATGAATTTATAGCACAAGGAATCCAAATCTAACCCAAAGGGATCAACTCAAATTAGAGAGAGGTAAGGTTTACAATTCATCATGGAGACTTAACTTGAATGAGTGGAGTGGTGGCTTAGTTAATAGATTCACTTTCCCAAATTAGTAGCATGAGGAGGAGTTACAAAAAACTAAGGAGTGGAGCCATGAAGAGAACATGGATGCACACTAATGCATAAATGGGGTTACAAAACAATAAGGAGGGTGGAATAGGTGAGAGAGGGCATCAAATAGGGTCATAAATACCATGGAAGCAAAAAAATAGGACCATCAATGCATGGTATAAGAGCGGAAGCTAGAAAATAGCTTACAACCCCTAAAAACTAGGAAACGAGCTCTGACCAAAAACACATAAATATGAGGGAATATCTTCCCAAGGAGGGCTCCCTAGGCAAGAGGGGCCCATTAAGGTGCGCACAATATGCAATATTAAATCCAAAGTCCATAATTATTGAGAATAGGGTCCATTGTACAAGGTTTGGGTGACAAACATTATTAATCTCACCAAGGTGTAAATATGAATTGGGATGGACAAACTTAAGCCAACAACAAGTTATAAGGTGATGCTATGGATGTCCCCATTTCCCCTCACTTTGTGGAATCCATGGTCCCCCATACTCTTTTAGTTTCCTTTTCTGAGCCAATTGTTTATTTAATCAATAGTAACAACATTTAAAGACAACAAAGATGCTACTAATAACATTAACATTAATAATAGTGACAAAGTCCAAAGTCACGTTATCAAACAATAATCATAAGTCCTTAGTCGCATTAATCATGCAAAGGATAATAAGTCCACAATCATAAAATATCATAAGTCCATAATGCAAAAGAACATAAGTCACATGAATGATCATAATCCTGGGGCTTAACAATTCGGATATTACAATGTCCCCCTACTTTAGAATTGTGCCTCTAAATTTTTTTAATAATGATCTTTTTTCCTCGCATCCTTCACTAAGTCCCATTCTTTCCTTGTTTCCCCTTACCAAATGGGTGTGAGATCCTCGTTGATTAAACCATTTGGACCTCCTCCACCTCATCCTTTCTTGCAATTTGAGCTCTATCACATTCATAATGGAGTGTGGACTTCAATGATTTCTATATATCTTCTTTCCTTTGCAATTTTCTGACCCTTGATGTTGTTTGTATAGGGATTTCTCACTATATTCTATCTCTTAAGAAGACTATCATTGCATTGTTGCGTCTTCATCATCATTTCTTTTCAAGTCATTTGATTATTATGTCATTGACCTTACTTTATCACTTATGTTCTTCTAAGATGATAGACCTCACCTCTTAGGGTGTAACAATATTGTTTTTCTTGACATCTTCTAGTTGTTAGTTATGGAGTAAGATTTCAAATAATCCTCTATCTTTTTCATTCTTGCCAATAGTTGACACAAGATCAATCAAAACAGATTCACACCCTAGTTGAAAAAACATGCTTGCATTGTTCTTCTCATTGCAACCAAGGTTTTCAACATGAAACACAACCCAATGATTGTTGCATTCAACCTAGAATTGGCATTTCCATTGTCAATGTGGAAGGCATCCTCTAGAAATTTAATCAAATACTCCATCATACCCTATGCATTTCCTTTTGAGCCCATTCTGTAGTTGCGCCAAGAGGCACCTTCTACTGCTCAAGTGGGTGAGGCGTGTCACGTCTGTAACGCTAACTTGGCACATGTCGACTCCATAAAACAAAATAACAAAACCAAGCACATGTTCAATTCAATTTTAAATTAACTACATTGTAAAAACACATTTATATAAATAGATATGAAATTCAAATCAATTCACACCCAAAAACTTTCATGTATTTGGATCCTAAAAGCAATTTGAAACTCACCATAGCTTATAGCATAGTTCAAATGTTGTTTTTTGTTTGTTTGTTAAATGTTCTGTTTCATAACTTAAGTTATCCCATTGATACAACACCGATTGAGAGGTGTCAAAATGTAGTAAATAAGATACAACACCAATTGAAAGGCATAAAATTGTAGTAACTGTGGTCATGGGATGGTGAAAAAAACAGTTTTCTTTTTTATCAGCTCTACATAATTTGTGTATTGTAAAGAAATCACCAAGCCCATAGAACCACCACTTACGAGCCAAAAAACCTAACCCTGGGTAGTGAAACACCTAGTAAAACCTGGACGGCTCCATCATAACTCAACTAGAGAGCCTATCCCTCTATAAATCTCTGACCTTAAAAAAACTTTCATAGTGAATTTGCAATAATGTTTTTTGAAACAAACTAACGCCGTTACAATTGATAGTAGTGAACTCATCCAACAAATGAATATTTTGAACAAACAACAGTAGTACCAATTTGATTGTTTATTCAGCAAGCCTCCAAGGGGCCAACTATTATTAAAAAATTGCCACCATTTGTCGAATTTGACATAATCTTGCATATATTATTAAATTGTTGAATTGAAAGCACACCATTGAAAGATGGTTTTAACTTTAAATAGTGAGAAGGTTTGTTTGTTGCACAGTATGTTGATACAACCTTCAATATTCACTCATACTTACGTTTGTTTAAGAAATTTTTGCTATCAAACAACTATTATTTTGTTATATCACAAAGATTTGATATTTATATTTTATAATATTGTATAAAATATTAAAAAACACATATATTTATATATAAATAATTATAAAACAAGTAAATATCGTTGTAAGCTTTAGCCTAATCTTGTTTATATTTTATTTATAACAAAATTTAAAAAACTAATGGTTATGTTTAGAACGAAAGAATTCCAAATATTATTTACAAATATGAATTAAAATAGAAGTTATAATATATATATTAAAAATAACTATAGATTAAATATTAATTTTATAATAATTGCAATTATTAATTGTTAGATATTAATTTTATTAAATATTACATTAAAATATTAAATGTATACATAGGATAAAGTAGATATAAAATAAGCTAGCATACATCTATTTTAACTTTTGTTTTATCAAGCATGGAAAAGAATCAAATTTCTTGATATGCGAATTTTTCTTTAAGTTTATGACTTTAAAAAAGGTTTAAACCTTAAGGGATTTGATCCCTCTCCACTCTTGATATAGCCATAGTTTAGATAAATATATGTTGGTTATGTAATCTTCTATTGCTCTGAAGTCCATTAATGGTGTGGTTATTTTCTCATAGCATCTCTTGGATAGTTGTGCTCATTTATCAAGTTTGAGCAAGTTTTGGTCATGTAGGGTTGCCAAGGTTAATTCTCTATTCCCATCTATGCACCTCTAGATGTGCTTTGTAGTGATATTGGTTGTGGAAGCATTCCAGAAGCTTCTATTAAGCCGAGGAAGCATCCCAGAAGCTTCTGTTATGCCGTTGAAGCAAAATGCCATGTGTTGGTGAAATAGCTGACAACGACGGTTCAATGCTTTTATGTAACTGCAAGTTTAGAAATAGCTGCGGAATGGCTGATCGTTTCATTGTCCAGAATCCCGGAATAACTGACCGTTTCAGTGTCCAACTCTTTTTGTATTTATATCTGTATAGTAATAAAATTCAAGGAGAAGGGAAGGTTAGTTGAGAGGTTCTTCATATCTTTTGCGTTGCATTGTTTGTTCATCTCTCCTTTCTCTGTCTGGTGAATCCTGGGCGCTCCGCCAGCATCTAACAAGATATAGCATATTTGAGATTTAAGAGAAAATGGAAGAGATGTCTAAGGACAACAAGCAGGTTCTACATCTGTGTGGAGCTGAAAAGAAAGAGTTTGAATCAGAAAGAACTCAGGAATTACATAAAAAATTGCAAGGCGGCCCAGATTTGGGGGATGCTGAAAAGAGAAACTCAGAAAGCACTGTTGCAGAGCTGCAAACTAACCCTGAAACGGGGAATCAAAGAATTGAAGAGTTGATGGTTGAAAAGGATAGACTAAAGATGCATTATGAAGAGTTAAGTAAAAGAATTAGAGAGTTGCGGGAGACATATGTCCAAGAAATGAATCAGCAAAAGAGAGAAATTGAATTACTTCAAGGAAAGCTTGTTGAGAAAGATAGAAAATTACAGGAGAAACACTCTGAATTGACCAAAGAAAAAGAAGAACAAGGGCTGATAATTGAGAAAAACAGAGAATTGCAGGAGAAACACTCTGAATTGACCGAAGAAAATGAAGAACAAGAACTGATAATTGAGGCATTGCAAGGAGAGATTGCTTCTCTTATGGATGAGAAAAGTTTGCTTTCTCAGAGACTCAATGCGACATCTGAGATATCTAGAGACATTTCAGAAAACTGTTTGGAGAAGTATAGTTTAGTGTTGGAGCTCGAGCGTCAGGCATTGGACAGGCATGAAGACGTGGCCGCAGCAATGTTAGCATATGCTGAAGGAACTGTGCAACAGAATAAGATGAGGAAAGATATGGATAAATTATTAGATGATTCACAGCAAATCCAAAGAGAAAAGGAGGCTTGGATGCAAGACAGGTCTAAAATTTTTAACTTTCTAGAAGAATTGTTCATCAGGGAGTTTTATACAAAGGAATCCGCGTCCAAGGAGGAACATAAAATAGAAACCTCTGATATACAGAGCAGGAATTCGGCCATGGCGAAGGAGAGCAGGAGCCAGTTAGCTGGTACTGTAAAACATATGGATGTGCATCCAAAGGCAATATCAAGAACTGTGAATGAAAAGCCAAAATCAAACGTTGTGAGTGAAAAGCCGAAAACAAAAGTTGCTCAAGAAAATAAAAAGCCAGCAGCAAAGAATGCAATAATTGGAAAGGGAAGACAATTTTCAACCAGAGGCCGATTGTGATTTTGCATCTTGTATATGAGTATTTCAATGGACAATCTTGATATAATATGTTTAGATTTACAGAGCTGGTTCACTCCATGGGAGCCTTTCCAATTTTGTTTACAGATCTTTCTATGTAGGATCTGCAATAACAAGGTTTTCTGCATTTTTTTTGTCATTTGTATAAAGTATTTGAAATTCGTGTTCTGTAAAATACATTCTAGGGTTTAAAATGCCCATAACAAATTGTTTTTTTCATAATATTCCTGGAGTTACAGGAACCAAAATGATTGTGTTTTTATATCTATGAAAACATATCTTAAATCTTATGAAAAATCATGATGATAATCTAGCATTTTAACATGTTATAGCGTTTTTTTTCTTTATATTTTATTAACATTAAATATTAGTCAGGATGATAATCTAGCATTTTAACATGTTATATGATAAATCAATTATAGTCTAGCATTTTAACATGTTATAAGATAAATCAATCATAATTTGGCATTTTAACATGTTATTTGGCAAATCATGAGTACATCAAAATCAAATGGAATGATATAAAAATAGAGTGAATTAAAAAGCTAATATTATTATTATTTTTAAATTTGTCATAACAGTTTTTTTTTAATTTGTCATAATAAATTTGTCATAGATATGTATCAATAAATAAGATTACATTTAATGCATCATAATTTCACAAATTTTATTATTTTTTAATTTATTAAAAATATTGGTTAACATATTAATATGGTAGATTTGATAAATATGTATCACCAAGAAAATGAAAATGAGTCTATTTATTTTTTAATTTTCTAAAAAACAAAGATTAAATTATTGATATAGATTTGATAAATATATCACCAAGCTAGATATCTAAAATTAGATAGAAATGATATATTTTGGAGTAAGCTATATATCCCATGATTTGCACCAGTGCCCACCCAACTTGGTCGAGTGATAGCTTACTCCGTTACTTTTAATTCGTTCTCTTCCTTGGTCCTGAATGCGGAGAAGTAGCTATAGAAGATGAATGTTGGCCTGCTACCTTTAATAATTGAGAGTTGCAATCTAATTGATACACTAACAAATTATACCAGAACCTTCGTAGCAAAGCCCGCGGTTATTATTCCACAAAGGGTTATTATTTTAGGTTGCTAATGTGTTGTAGAATATGTGATAAAAAAGGCTTGGCAGCTTGATTTAAGTCGAACATAATTATTAATGATAATAATTAAAGTTTATTAAGATTAATTTTGGTTTATCAAATTTTAGTAAAGGTATTATTTGAATTGTTTTAAAATTTTGTTTTTGTATTCAAAAAACATTATTGATGATGATGATAATTAACATTTATTAAGATTAATTTTGGTCTATCAAACTTTAGTAAGTTTATTATTGGATTTGCTTTAAAATTTTGTTTCTATATTCAAAAAGCTTGAAGAGACATTTGCCGCATTCCCTTCTTCTAGTGAATACTTTGCTGTTATTAATCATGGAGAACAAATTTTTAGTTCTTTTTTCGTTTTCTTTTTCTTTTGGGCTTGATTAATGAGTTGATTTCATCAATGATTAAGAAACAAATGTACCTACAATTCTAGACTAAGGATGGTAGAAATGGATTCAACCCCCTCAAAAACTCTCTAGACATCCAAAATTCTAAAACTTGATTATAACCTAGATTTTGAAAAAAAATTACTAGAGTTTTACAAAAAGCATTTAAAAAATCCAGCTATTCAAACCTAAATGATTGAATTTTTAAACTACACATTTCATTTTTTAAATACATACAAATCCAAATCTGAATATAATATGAATATGATAGAAAACCCATATGTTATTATTCAATTTAACAATTAAGTTTACCTCACAAAACCCTCAAATATCCATTTGCAATATTGCATTCGCCCCAAAAAAATATCAAAGTGTTTAGAATTAAACACATACACAACAATAATCTCACACCTATGCAAACTCGCTCAACCACCCATCTGCAATTTTGCAATAACTTTGCAGGGATACCAACTTGTTTAAAATTAAATACATGCAGAAAAGTAATCTCACACCTATGAAAACTCATGTCTTGGAATTTCATACTGAGTTTCAATTTATGGATATTTATGATTTTTATATTAGTTAATAAATTTTATACTAAGTTATAGATAATTATGATTTTTATATTAATTAATAATTAAATATTATTAATTTTAAAATGTATATTCATAATAAGATCTATTCAAAAATAATATATAATACATCATATTTAATTAACATACTAAAATAAATATCAAACACCATGCTAAGAACAATGGCTAAAAGTAAAACAAAATAAAAAATGTACTACGAATATTAAATTTAATCTCTACTAATACTTTTACCAAAATAAATATAAAAATAATTTTTTAAAGTGTTTGTTATGGAACTTATAGGCTTATCTTCATTGTTTCCGAGTGGAATACCGACCTGGATTTGTATTACAAACTAATGTTTTTGCAGTAAGCAAAACGCCTTTTATAAGGCGGGCCTCTGCGTAATTTTGGTTCACTGTCATTTTTTATATCTAAAACTAAGATCCCAAGCATAAGGAGAAGCCCTTGGAGAATACAACCATTCATAAAGAATTACCAAGTTCAAAACGTATCCTAAATAAGAAAAAGGTAGAGAGATATAGACAAAAATGAGAGAGACAAATAGAATATTACAGTATTTGTGTGATAAACTTTTGATTCCGAAGTCAGATTGAGGTGCTCTTGGTACCGTTGGAAAGGTCTCATCGAGGAATACAACTTTCATATTTTGATCTTTGCGCGATTCCTCACGGTTTGGCCGGGGCGTCTATTTTAATAAATCTGGACATGAAGAATCTCGAAAAGCATATTTTCAAAGAAAAGATGCTTTATGAAAAACATATTTTCAAAAAAAAGATGCTTTATAAAAAACATCTTTTATAGCATTTTATCTAAGATGCTTTAAAAAAAAAACGTTTAGAAAAGCATATTTTCATGCCCATATTTACAAAAACACATTCCCTGGCCAAACCATGAGGAATCGCGCGAAGCTCAAAAAACATGAAAATTGTATCCCTCGATGAGACATTTCCAACGGTACCAAGAGTGCTCCAATCCGACTTCGAAATCAAATGTTATCACAAAAATACCATAATATTTTTTTTTCTCTCTCATCTTTACCTATCTCTCTACCTTTTTTTATTTGGGATACATTGTAAAAGATGGTAGAATGTTATGTTGCAACAACTTCCTCAACTCCCTCTTTATATGACAGAAAGCATGATTGGTTGGAAGAAATTATACAGTAGAAAGCATAATTAGTTGAAAGAAATAGAAATATGAGTATACATCCATCTCTATCATTTTGTTTGCAGTATTCTCAATAGAAGCATGATCCATCCATTAATGCAACTTAGTGAGAAGGACCACAAGGAATAAATGTTTCAAAATATATTTTAAATATAGGAATGAGACCAATAGAATATGTTTTAGGTCCATTGTTCTAGTAATTGAAAAACTATATCATTATTATTATTACATATATATTCCAGATTTCTCTACTTAAGCTTGGAGTATGAATGCAAATACTAAAAAGATATCACATATGAACATACTTTTTACAAGTCACAAAGCTTGTTGCGCCCTATATTGGCGGTATATTACCTTCTCACACAATAGAAGAAATGTAAAGCAAAAGGTTTGTAATCTCTTGATGTTCTCGTTGCCTCTCATGGTTACCATTACGCAATTATCAAAAATACCATTGGATTTCATCATTTTATAGGTCAACTAATACCATGGACTGTTGTTCTTCATGGAATATTCAAGCCTTCGGTATTATACAAATCACATTGATATTACCAAGCACCTTCCCTATCAAGAAGATTAAATATGCATTTAAAATGTTTTGAATATAAAGTATCTCACTAATATATCACTATAGGCATGCATTAATGAAAGTGAACATATTAAAGTGAAAGTATATTAAATGTGGGTATGGATTGATTAAAACAATTGAAGTAAACCATCACATTGATATTATCAAACACCTTTGCTATCAAGCTCAAATATGCATTAAAAATATATTGAACATAACACACGCCACTCCCTTTGTAATAACTGAAGTGGGGAATTCCAACCCATTGGAGATGTATCAAAGAATTAACAAGAAGAGCTGCTAAAGGCAGCAAGTCCCTGCCTTATGCAATTGATTGTTTGCTTTTATCATTTTTATGCAGTTGTCCTTGTTTTGTTATTTGTTACTTTTGGTTCAAGGTTATCCTGCTCAAAATGCTTGAACTCATCATACAATTTATAGATTTGGATCCTTCTCAACTTCTTAGGTATTAATAAGACTAAAATGTATACAGGTGATACATTTCCAATGGGATGCGCATTTGATGAGTCTATTATTCATTCAGGGGTAATGTGATATCTGAAGCCAACTATTTTAACACTTTTTATGCTTCTGTGCAACGCAAGTCACTTTCCATGATTGAACGAGGCCATTTTGAAATTGCAGTATTTTAAGGAGAATCTTAATTACAACAACCCTCAATACAACACTAAATTTGGTACTTATTCGAACGGCTGTAGCCTTGACAAAATTACTATGTCTTGGGGACACGATGAGTACATGTACATTGTAAGTAAAAGAAAATTTTTAAATATGTTTTTTCAGTTTTTTTTTTTGTAATTTGGGTAAATTAATTCTTTTTTGTAATTTGGGTAAATTAGTTGAGCAGAGATATTTAATCAAGTTCATAATATTCATATAACCAGTCAGCCATGTTGGGCACTTGAACATATAATATTGTGGATAGAAACATTTGGTTTTATTTTTGAGTAGGTAGAAACTGTAATGCAATAGTAAAGAGAATATCTAACTTAGGTTACTTAGCTATTGGTAATTACATGGAATAATGAAAATATACAACTTGATCATTAAATACATTAGCTCAGAATGATAATCCAAAAAAATGAATCCCTATAGTGCTTAACAAACACTATTTCATATGATATCTTTCCTGTTCATTTGTTAATATCTTTTTATTTTTTTGTTGATCTATCCAGGTTAAACACTCTACTTCATATGATATCTTTCCTATTCATTTGTTAATATCTTTTTATTGTTTTGTTGATCTATCCAGGTTGCTAAGGAGAACAGGGCTCAACTACCTCCAGCTGCTCTATTCATAATCAGATTTAATTCATTCTATGGTAAGTGAAAAGATATCGATTTAATTCAAATATGTAGTCTGATCAACTCATGGATCGGTTGTTGATATTTATGAATGGTTACCACAAATCAGCTCTGTACAGGGCTAATGCATACACATACTTCATAAATGAACACGATAGGGAGATGTTAAAATGGCTCCAGATTTTCAAGTAAGAACTGTACACTCACTCTTTTAAGTATTTAAATGTCATATAATATCATTATTTACATGGATGATCAATCAATTATAACCACGATCATGTTTTGTATAGCACATACAATTTATACAGCAAGAGCAAAGTGAGGATAAATGTAGATGAAGTGAAACCTTATTATCTCTGGCTCATTAGTAAGGTATATGCTCATAATGATGCGTGACAATTTTGAAAAATCTGAATTTGGTTATGTACTATAGTTTGTTTAATTTTATTAATATTTTATATAAACAATGCTTTATTTTTGAGTTAGTAATGGTCTATTGCTACTCTGTGTAGTACTTTCCTGAGAAAGTGAAATCGTAATTGGCTGGCATTGAAAATGCTTCACGGAGAAGATGATTATTTTGCTATGAATTTGTTCACCATTACAATATTGCTATCAAACCTTAGAGCTTATAGGCTCTCATGTGATTACTAGCTTAATCTACATTGGAAGGCTGTCGGTAGAGTTCATTAATTTGTTTTTTACAAGTCCTAGTCATTCATATTATTATTAATTGATATTTGAAACGTGGTTCTTGGTGGCTAGTTGATTCCATTCACATATAAGCATTTTAGTGTTGTGTTGGTATACATTTTTTAATTGACGGGCCTTGTATCTAGTTTTAATTAAAATATGGTTGGAAGTTACTCATTTTACCAACTTTACCAACTAAATGGACAAGAAAGTGTTTCTATCATTTGCTTTTATTTTCATATATGATGAAAGAATAACAATATCTCATTTTACCAACTAATTTTTTTTTCATTAGTTCATACATTAGTATTCTGGAATTTTCTGTTCTAGTATTGAGAAATTCTAACTTCAATAAAAGAAATTGCATGTAAATCAATTCCACATTTGCAACATCATTTTGGCACTAACAAACGGGTTGTTTGAGAAAATATTTTACAAACATTGTAGAATAGATATGATCTTTAAACAAATTACATTTTTTTTACATAAACATACAGTAAGAGTAAAACATCATATAAATAAAATCTGGGAAAGCTATGCAAGGGTCTATGAAGAAAAATTCAAAATTCTACATAAAAATACATCAGAGTATAGAAGTAATTGTACTATTCTGTCAATTGCCCCAATTACTATTACCTGAGCAACTTCTCTATGTTTTATCAGGAACCAACTCCAAAAGTTTATTGGCGTTCTACCAGAAATCAAAGGTAGCTATGGCTAGGAAATCTGTTCATTTTTTGTTGGTGGAATGAATATGTTTTCGAAAGTTGCTCATAATGAACTAATGGCATGGCACACCATATGGGTATCCACACTGAATTCAGCACCATCTGTACAAATTTTGGAAAGGGAAGCGTAAAATTGCAAGAGAATATTCATATTGAACGTGACTCCTCTTAAGATGGGCTCACACTGTAACTAAGGATAAATGAAACTGAAAACTAGGATATCATATTTTGAAATGGGCAAAGAAAATTAAAATGGAATTATTTACATATCTACCAAGATTTAGAAAAATAGTTTATTAGATGTATTTCTTATATAAAGTATGATGAAATATAGAGTTGAGACACTTAGATCAGTATATCCTTCTTTCGAGTGATTAAATAAACTGATCTCAAAATAATTGTGAAGCTCACAATTTTATTTTAGAGTACATAAGAATCCTTGCCTTTACCAGAATAGCACCTCGGAGAGAAGCTCATGCCTACGACGAAATCCACCCTTGGTGCAGAGTTCAGTGGATTCCTTGCAAACTTGTAAGAGATTCGAAGGCTGATTTTTCTTTCTCCGTCCAAATTTGGCGTGCACTTTAAGGCTTCTAGTCTTAGCATCATCCTTCCTAGTTTTCTTCATGGTTGAGTAAAATTCCATTCCCTTTGTGATACAAAACAGTTATGTTGATTGTGGAGAAGAAAACCCAGCCAGCAAACTAAGTGAATCCAATAACACAATAGCATATGCAGCTAACAATAGAGAATCCATATTCATGCTATGTATTAATTGTTATTGACAAATGTTGGGCATGCGCTTTGGTAGGGCATCTCATCCCACACAGTGGATGTGAAAAAAAGTAAGACGCAACGTGTAAAGGTGCATGGTGGGGTGACTAGATAACATTAATATTCTTTATATATAAAAAATATATTATATGCATGTCATGCTGTGGGGAGACCAGCATGTAAGACAAATGTGAGCCTTTGGTGTCTCCGTCTGTGTTAGCACCTCCTGGCTCAGGTGCCAAGACTCCTCGAGAGGGTGCCAAAATCTCACCCGAGACCAGCATGTAAGACAAATGTGAGCCTTTGGTGTCTCCGTCTGAGTTAGCACCTCCTCGCTCAAATGCCAAGAATCCTGCAAGACTCCTCTAGAGGGTGTCAAAATCTCACCCATTGGATGTCTGTTGTTTCCATCAGGGTAGCCATGAGAGCCCAAGCTAGGTTTCTTTAACGCAGTGCCAAAATCTCACCCATTGGATGTCTATTGTTTCCATCAGGGCAGCCATGAGAGCCCAAGCTAGGTTTCTTTAATGCAGGTTCTAGAGAGAGCTAAATTCCATCGAGGGAGAATTGTGTATTAAGTACAACCCATTCTACCTTATCTTTTTGTTTCATCGAGTTCTTTTTGTTCCAGAGCGTTGTTTTGCAGACTCCAACAACCAGCACACTTTCGAGGGATCAAATCCCATTTAACCAAGTTCAAGGTAAGGATCCCTCTCCATCACAATTACTATACATTTCCTCTTCGTAGCTTGATTCTATATTGTCTTTGGAAGTTGTTTAAAGATAAAGTTGTTAAGCATTTATGCTTTTATTGCCCAAGTTTTTTAATTTTTATGATCCTTGTCATGCTGGTTTTGAATGCAATTTTACAGACTTTGGGTTTTTCCAGTATGGGTTTAGGTGTTTTGCTGGAAAGTTTTCCTAAAAAATCATGTTATACTTATTCCTAGTCGGCCAGAATCCATAACACACAACATGGAAGTGCTTGAATTGCTTTTGCAATTCATTCTTCCATCCAAGATTCCAAGAAAAGAAGTACTTGGTATCACCAAATCCATTGACCTGGACAATCCAGAGACTGAAGAACTACCACACCTGAATTGAAATGGACATGAGACGAAGAGATGATCCATAGATTTACGTTAGTTTGCCTCCATAAATTTGTGCTATTTTTGGATTTGTGTTTTGTGTTTTTAAATGTTGAATTTTGCAGCATGATCAGTCTGGCTTAAATTGTTTGATGACTGGAACATAAGCCAAATCCAAAGAGAAACTTGAAACCAACATTTGCTTCCAAGATTCAATGTAGTAAATGAATCAGAAATATATTTGTGATTTGTAAATTTCTTTTGCACCATTCCACCCAACATTTGCTTCCAAGATTCAATGTACTAAAGAAATCAGAACTATATTTGTGATTTGTAAATTTCTTTTGGACCATTCCACCAGTAGAGTAGCTTAGAGTCTCTGAGAGCCTGTAATGTTTTAATTTTTTTAGTCTCTCAGAACTAGTAATGTTCTAATTCTTTTAGTCTCTGAGAGACTGTAATGTTTTAATTTTGAACCTGTAATGCTTAATTTTTTTTATAAAGTAAACTTCAGCAAAATTCAAAGGGAAAATGCTTCTCCTCTAAGGAAAATGCTTCTGCCTAATTGTTTGTGCCTTGCCATGCTCCATACTAAGTATAAAATGTGTGATAGAAAGATTTAAAACTGTTCAACTGCTCAAGCATCACACATGCCTGGCACTTCTTGACAAACACCATCGATATATCCCTAAACATAGTTTTGATTTATAATTGTGCTTTTATAATCCTAAATGTCTTCTTTATTTTTACTTTCCATCCTTCCTTGATTGGATTATATGAAGCTACAAGGTCTAACTTCCTGCTTTTTTCCTCAAATATCATGTTATTCCTGGTCAGCCAGACTCCACAACACACACATGGAAGTGCTTGAAACTCTTTTAAATTTTGATCTACCATCCAAGATTCCAAGAAAAGAAGCAAGGTATTATCAACTTCATTGACTTGGAAAATAGAGCATGATATATGAGTACGCATGGAATCAATGAAATCTGGCGAAGAGTTGGAGATACCTATAAGTGAAGATGTCGCAGCTTCTATTGCTGGTAAGCTAGTTGGACTTGAAAAGTGAAGATGCTGCAGCTTCTATCGAGCTAACCTGTGTTGGCCATCTTCATAGGACTTGCAGAAGTTAAGTTGGTTCCGCTCTCGTCGGTGATAACTGTAATGGAGGCCCACAATCCGATTGCTGTGAAAAGTCTTCTTAAGAATTTGCTTATTTTGTCTTCCAGAAACATTAGCTCCGTGATGCTATGAAAATTAGCATTTGTGTCAATGCTCCAGAAACATTAGCTCAGTGAACTCCCTGATGCTATGAAAATTAACATCTGTGTCAATGCTCCTGCTGCAGGAGAGACTCAGACTCAGCCAACTTAGTGTTGAATCTCATGTTTATCCATCTTGTTCAAATTCATCTTCAAATTCAAAGACAGTTGGAGGAAGCAAATTCAGCAAATTCAAGGACAGACAGATGGAGGAAGCAATTCAAAGACAGACAGATGGACAGATTGAAGCAATTCAAAGACATGCAGGAGAGACTCCAACTTAGTGTTGCATCTCGTCTTTATTCATCTTGTTCAAATTCATCTTCAAATTCAAAGACAGTTGGAGGAAGCAAATTCAACAAATTCAAAGACAGACAGATGGACATATGGAGGAAGCAATTCAAAGACAGTTGGAGGAAGCAGGTTGGCACCTGTAATACATGCAGATGCACCTGTTAACATTATTTCATATTTCAAACTTATGTAACATATAATGTCTCCAATTAATGCTAGCACGTTTGGTAGCATTATTATAAAAATTCGGTAAACTTACTAAATACACGAATTAATCTATCACTTAATCTAAGTTTTAAAAGGAAAATTACTTGCCCGCCTCGATATGAGGCCAAATAACACCTTCAAGTTTTCGATTTGATGAACTAACGGTGTGAAGTTTTTTATTGGGTGAAAAAGCGGTTTCAGTATTTTGTACATAAAAACTTTGCTTTTTTATTGGAGGAAAAAGCGGTTTCAGCATTTTGTACACAAAAACTTTGGTTAAAAGATTATATGTTGTATTGATTTGTGTGCACAGTATTGAAAATGGCGGCAATCCGATTACAATAGTCCCTGCTAGCCCACGGCAGGGACTAATAAGTTGCTCATTTCGAGATTTTAAACATTGAAATTTAAACATGGATTAAGAATAGAAAAAGTGTTATCCCATTGCTAACAAAATACTTGTGAACAATAAAACACTATTATAAATGTATAATAAAAAATTTAATAAAAGATTAAATAAAATTTATTATTATAATACTTGAACAATAAAAATCAACATCAAATAAAATGTATTATTATAATACTGGATAATCAAAGATCAAAATGAAATGTAATAAAAGATTAAATTAAATGTATTATTATAATACTTGAACAATAAAAGATCAAACAAAGGTTATTATATAACAATATTTTTATCATATGCTATGTTTTTTATCACATGCCATGTTAGTTTGTCTAATTTTAATTAAAACTGTCTCTACCTTAGTTACCAAATATAAGGCTAAATTACGATGTTTTCAAGGGATATTAGTTGAAGGAAGTGATCGACCTGCTTACGTTTCATATACTTACTAGCACGGTGGTATACCTTGATACAAGTACATTGGGTGAGGAATAAGTCTGGTTGTTATGGGAAGCAAGTTGGACTCACATGAATAAATCCTAACTCTATGGGACAAGTATAAAATCGCAAAGAATCAATCTAAAAGAGGTTTGTATCTCACGAGGGTCACATATGAGTAATATTAATAACCATAAAAAAAATTCTATTTTACTTAGTTAATGGAAAACTAAAGGAAGATTATGATAAAGTATACCAAAGGTTGGATCCTCTGAAATAAGAGTGTAAAAGTTTAACATTACTTGAAATGGGAACTTTGTTCATCCTCTGAAATAAGTGAGTACATAAGTGTTAGAATATAATCCGTTAGGGATTATTGTAAATAAATAAATAAAACTGAATAGTCAGGAAGTTGAAAAAGCTGGGCGGAAGGTGAAACACAACTGTCTTATGAAATGTATAAATAAATGCTGTTAGCAATGTAATGGATATCGAATCGGGAGTTATTACCAACAAGTGGTATCAGAGCAAGGTTGTTTGCCATAACTCCTGCCTTCCAGAACTTCGTTCTGTCATATCTATTTTAGGCTGCCTGGCTGCCTGCCCATCGTCAGTGTGCGTTTCTCCTCCCCCAGCCTGGGCATGCGTTATTCTCCTTCAAACGTTTGAGGTTACTGCGTGATTGGGGCGTTGTCTACCAGCTTCTTTCACCTGTCTTTTGTTTGAATAACGAAACCCTAGTTCGTTGGTGAATTCTATGTTTGGGCGTATACCTAAACCCTAATTTTCTGTGTTGGAGTCTGCCCTCCAGGAGTGTGTCTCTCCTCTCTGGGATTACTAGGAAGAAACCCTAATTTTTGAACTACCTACCTACGTGAAGAGTGCTATCTCCTCACGGTGTGAATAGATTAGAATGACTACGATCTCCCTTTGAGAACTACTATGAAAGATTAAGTTTTATAAGAGGCTGCGATTTATGTTTTCACCAGACCTCGAATTCATTTGTATAATTGATCATTGGAGCTGACTACATGTTTCGATTTATGTTTTCACCAGACCTCGAATTCATTTGTATAATTGATCACTGCCAGGGTTCTGTACACTAAGATTCGTAGACAGGGTTTTATTATAGCAGGAAATAGATTTCCATCGTCTTCGGTTCTAGAGATTTCCATGGTTCCACTGGCTGTTTTTTTGCAGTCATGGTCGAAGGTTCTTCCACCTTCGTTCTTCAAAGGTCGTCATCTGTTGCTCCTGCTTCCCTCCGACATGTTCTTGAGGCATCGTCTTGTGTTCCTGATGCTCCCCTCCAGCGCTTGTCTCCTCTAAGTTTGCGGCCACTGCTGGTGGTTTGTGCTGCTTTTTCTTCTAGCTGGAGGTGGTTTTAAAGGGCGAAGAACGATTGGTCTTCGTGGGTGCTCCTCTGTACGTGTGCTTTGGTTGTCTGCTATTTTACATCTCCTCCATTAATTACAACGCTGAGCGTGAGTATATTGCTGGGCTGATATACTGCTGATATTCTTCTCCTTTAGTGCATTGAAGACTGAATATTGCTGCGAATGAGTCAGGATATTGTATGCTGCGTGAATGGTGAAGCTCTGAGTTGAATGGTGAAGCTACCTGGCATGAAGACTGAGTACCTGCGTGTAGAATTAAGACTGAATCCTGGTGCGTCTGCTTGCGTTGGAGGTTGAAGACGGATATTGCATTGAAAAAGTGTATTCTCCTTTATGAAAACAGCCTGCTTGTTATTCCACCATATATGAGCTGCAAAGTCTGACTGGTGAGGAATGAACTGAAGAGACTGCGTGGGAATGCGCTGAAGAAACAGCATGAAGAGAATGCGTGGACTATGAGGAATGAACTGAAGGCTGCGAGCCTGCATGGGGAATAAATCTGTTGTATGAGCCCGTGTGCTGAGTTTTCATGTGAATATTGTGTGAATATCAGACAGTTGCTATATAATTTGACCTAGTTTTATGCGGGAGCGTTGTAAGCAAGTGAGACTAGCTTTATAATCTGAGGTATATATTGAGTTTATATGCTGCATATATTGAGTTTACATGCTGCATTGAAGAGCTGCATAATTTTTATGTATTGCCTGTGACCATTGGAAGTGCACAAAAACCCTAACTTGTGCCCTAATTCCTTTGGTGATTGATATCACTGAGTTGTGGAGCTGAGTATATTGAAATAATATACGTTGCGTGAGTTTTGGATTTATATTCCAATAATATATGCTACAGTTTTGGAGCTGAGTATATATTGAAAGTTGTTGTCCTTTTTGCTGGTTTCACCAAATTTGCATTGCTGCCTTTTGGAAGACCCTGTACTAAATTTCTTCTCCCTGTATTGCTGCAAATTGAAGATGCAATATTGTCATTGTATCACTTTAAAACCTGAAGTTGAGATTGTAAATCACCTTGGCAGAGACTGTAGACCTGCAAGGTTATTGGTTTTTTTTTCTATTTCTCTTTGTCATAACAAGTTTATTATTATAAATTACACTAACGGTTGTAAAGATGCACTCTTTGGCATCTAGTATTGGTGCTGCCCTAGCTGGCAAAGACCAATCCAAATACCCTTCCAAGGGAGATTGCAGCAAAAGAGGACGAGGAAGAAGAAATTTCAAAGGCAGAGGGGGCAGAAGCAAAAGATCAAAGTTGCAGTGCAAGCGTTGTGGAAAGACTGGGCACACATCAGATCAGTGTTGGGTTTCATGGGACCCCATCAAAGACAAGCATAACCAGAAGAAAGATGACCAAGATGCTAGTAAATATTCTGATTCTTGTATTGTTGCACATTGTAATCTTGGATTTAATGAAATGACTTCTCTTTCATCTTATAAATATTGTTGGCTGCTTGATACTGGTGCAACATCACACATGACATTTAGAAAAGACTGTTTTGAAGAACTAAATGGAACAATAGATGGCATAGTTTACTTTGCAGATAAGTCAAGTATTAAACCAAAGGGAATGGGCACCATTCGACTGAAGATGCCTGGATTCCCTGATTTCTTGTTGAAGAACGTTCTCTATCTTCCAGAGTTGCAAAGAAGCCTGTTGTCCTTGGTGGAGATTCAACAGCAAGGCCATTCCATCCACATGTTTGATGGAATCATTGAAATAAGAAATTCCTCTGACAACCAAGTCATCATGACTGGATATGAAGATGGAAAGCTTCTAAAGCTC
>LPNX010997648.1:565035-583546 GCA_001517045.1 Pseudotsuga menziesii | reverse complement strand
CAGATGAAGTTGGAAAGACGGGAACGAGAAGTTCGAAAAGACATGAAGATGGAGGAGAAGCAGATAATTCAGGTGATGACATGGATGTATCATTTGATTATGAATTTAATTTATGTGCTAACTTTGAACCAACTTCCTTTGAAGAAGATTCTACTCATGTTGAGTGGAAAGAAGCTATGCAAAATGAGTATGATGCACTCATAAAGAATGGAACTTGGAAGCTGGTTGACCCTCCAATTGGAACCAAACCAATTGGCTGCAAGTGGGTGTACAAGAACAAATACAAATCAGATGGCTCACTTGACAAGCACAAAGTGAGGCTTGTAGCAAAAGGTTATGCACAGAAAGAAGGAATTGACTATGAAGAAACATTTTCTCCTACAGCAAAATGGGCTACCATCCGTACCTTACTCTCTTTAGCTGCTCAGAAAGGGTGGAAAGTTCATCAGATGGATGTGAAGACTTGTTTCTTGAATGGAGACTTGAAAGAGAATGTCTTCATGTCGCAGCCAGAAGGCTTTGTTGTGAAAGGAAAAGAACAAAAGGTATGCAAGCTTGTCAAATCCTTGTATGGCCTAAAACAAGCACCTCGCACATGGTATGAAAAGTTAACCAAGCATCTTTTGAAGTTAAATTTTGAGCATTTTGATCTTGATGATGCAACACTGTTTAAAAAGAAAGTTGGAAGATCTGTTGTGTATCTTGTGGTGTATGTAGATGATCTTTTGATGACAGGGAACAATGAGAGCTATATATCATCCATAAAGAAAGATTTTAAAAAGATCTTTGAAATGAAAGATATGGGACATATNGATTAAGAGGGGGATTGTTAGAATATAATCCGTTAGGGATTATTGTAAATAAATAAATAAAACTGAATAGTCAGGAAGCCAAAAAGGCTGGGCGGAAGGTGAAACACAATCGTCCTATGAAATGTATAAATAAATGCTGTTAGCAATGTAATGGATATCGAATCGGGAGTTATTACCAACAATAAGTTTAACATTACTTGAAATGGGAACTAAGTGCATAAGTTTAACATTACTTCAAATGGGAACTTTGTTCTTTTCTCTATTAAGCAGCATCAATGATGATGTCAAACATTTGAAATCCATTTACATTAATGTGTGGATTGTGCATTAATATTCTAAAAAAACATAGATATGAAGAAACCTTACTACAACAACTGTATGAAGCTAGAACGTTTGGAGTTGAAGACGCTCCACAACACATGCCTAGCCAAGAATGGTTATATTGATGACGATCCTTCAATTGAAACTGGAGAAGGAAAAACTAATGAGGTTTACCAAGGAAATGATATACTAATAGGAGGAAAGGAACGAAGCAAAGGGAAGCTAGGCCTGGAACTTGGGTTCATGAACTGGATATTTACCACGAAACTTGGGCTCTTAATCTTCTCTCCATGTTGTAAATGCAAGACCCCACCCCAAAGAAATATAGTAAGAAAGAGCAGGGAAAAAAGTGTAGAGGCGGGTAAATAGAGCTGAGAGGGAGTGAGGAAGAAGATCACCGAGAATATGGATAGCTTGATAGTTATTTTTAGTTTGATTGCCAAAATGATTGCAAAGTGAAATTTATTTAATGAATTCTATTTATAATTTGAAGTGTGCATGTTTAAGCAAACATTGATTGCACTCTAATCATATGGTAAACTTAGTATTATTGTGCTTACTACAACAAAGAAATGGTATTCATATACATCTCTATTATAGTTAAATACAATAAGTATAGGTAAAGTATCATACTAATGCGAATCAATGTCTTGGTAGTTACATTATTGCAATAGGCTTCTGCTTGCATCTCTTGCTCCAAATGGTTTGGAGCCATTAGGAGAAAGATTTGTTAGGAGACCATTCTTATGGTGGAGTTGAATACTTGGTAGTTACATTACTGCAATAGGATTCTACTTGCATCTCGTGATCCAAATGGTTTGGAGTTGTTAGGAGACAAGTTTTTAGGAGACATTGCTTATGATGGAGTAGAAGAAGACCGATGAACAACCATAGAACTCATGATGCTTCGACTTCTCTTCATAGGTACAGTGTTTGGTGGTGCAATGACATAATTTTATACAGGTGGCTTGGCATGCCAACATCCACAATAAGAACGACCACGTATAACTTGAAGATGTAATGTGTATATTGAATGAAGGCTATGATATCCAAACATTTAGTGTTGCAGAGGTAATGTTAGCCTTCACGTTAATATTAATTCACCGTACAATATGTCTTTGACATATTATAAACGAAATAGTGGATTATATTTCCCTCGTATTTTCCTCTTGCCTTGTTACGAGGCCAAATAAGAAGTCTAAGTTGTTGATTGGTGGAGAAAGTGTCCTAGAAAAAGTGGGCAATGTTGTCGATGGGTGGAGAAAGCAACCTTGAATTGGTTTGAATCAAAGCTTAGGATAAATGTTCAAACTTTGTTTTATTTTGTGTGCAAACTAATTAAATTAGTGACAATCCAATTCATAGAGTCCCTGCCATCCTGAAAGGCAGGGACTAATAATTTAACCCCTTCTCATACTTATGCCAAAATAAATACAAAATCTAATTTGAAGTGAGTAATTTTTTAGCTATCTTTGGTTGTGTTTGCACTGGAGTTTGTACTTATACTGTAGAAGTGCAAAGCCTAGACATCTGAACATGAAAAATTCAGATTTAAAGAGTAATTGCATTTCATTTCAAGTTTGGAGAAATAAAAAAGGTCAAGAGCTAAGGTCCCATAACAGGTATACCACACCATGGATTTTATATTCCAAGGAAACATATTCAAAGAACAAATATACATACACATAGATGAACCAGGGTAATCCTTGTAAATACATAAAGTACAAACTGAATTTATATATTAAGATTTAAAATATTCTAAACATAAACACTTTTGGCGAAGAATGAATGATGAACACAATGGAAAGTTACAAGCATTCATGATAAAAACTTCACCATAAATGAATTCATAAACTAGAATAAATAAAAAAGACTAAAAATGCATTCAAAAACAATTAATGGTTAATCTAGCTCATATTATGTAAATAAATCATCTTCAAAATGGTCTTTAACACATAGCTTACAAAGATACAAAAAGTTCTAGTTGTAGCTCCAACATTCACTCTCTTGACTCTCTAAAAAATGAACAACTCCCCATTTCTACCATTTGATTCATTACATTTATAACTAATTGGAGATCTAAATACAATTTCTAGATCCAAAACTTTAGGGTTGAATATGCCCAAAATAAGATTACGAGGGAAATCTAGCGAATTTATGGAAAAAACGTCCTGAAATAACCATGTGTCTGCTAAACCATGATAGTTGTTTAAATTCTGAGAGAGGTTTTTGTGAATAGGTCTATTATGAAAAAAAAATATCTTTTGGTTTTTAGAATTCCTCTCCAATTTATTGGAAAATGCGCCCAAAGATAATGACTAAAACAAGAAATCATTAAATTTTTAAACCTAGAAAATATGCCATAAAAATCCATTCGAATCTTCCAAAACATGAAACCTATTGCAAAAATGAGGGATGTTTTTGTGAATGTGCATGTTCTTGACAAAAAAAATCTTTTGGCTTTATGAAATTCACTTCCATCTCCTCGTAATTTGTGTCCAATGGAAATGACTAAAATAGAGAATTTAGACATTCTAATAGTGTGAACATATACAATGCCTTTACAATTCGTTGTTGGAATGGTACAATTTTGAAAATTTCATCAAAGTTTGGACAACTCTCATAAAATAAAGTTCAAATCTGTGAGAATTTTAATCATATTAGACCATTAAAAGAGACTTGAATTTTAGCATTAGCATGAATACTTAAAAAATTTGCAAATTAACTTTAAACAAATGACAAGTGTAGTAAAATAACATTCATCACATCAACACAATGGACACAACAGTTTTTCATTAGGGAAACCTTTAAAGGACAAAAACCAAAAAAAGAATTAGTAACTCATCTCATAAAGGAGAGGACAAAATTCTTCAAAAAGCTCCATAGACCCCAATAGGGTTAACCACAGAAGCAGAAGATCAATTTATAGACTTACATCAAAATTGCCAAAATAAGGCTTTTCCAAAATTAGGGATTTTCTCTCTCCTTCCCACAAATTTTGCAGGCTACTCAAAATTCTCATATCTGCCCAGATTTAACTGTCTTCCCATCTGTACATTCCATATATGTCGGATACCAGTCGTACTGTTTCCCATCCTTTTCTCTGCCCGGCTCTTGTTTTTCCCTGCTCGATCTGACTGTCACCTACTTGGCCTTCTTCTGCCCCTGCTATGACAGCTAAGTTGTTGCCCGAAGGGCTAGTAGCTAGCCCAAGCCCTTATGGGCTTCCATGAGGGTCTGTGCAGCCTTGGGCTGCTACAACACCTTCCTGGGTATTCCTACAAGTTTCCGAGAGGTTTTGTGAGGCCACGGTAGCCCTTGTGGGTATTCCCTAGGGTTGTCCAAGGGTTGGTCATGAGCCAAACTCTCATGGGTATTCCTGTAGCAGGATGCCTGTGGGTTTTGGGAGGGCATTGCCCCTTTGTGGCCTGCTCGGAGAAGGAAGAGAAAGCATCCCGCAAAAGAGAAGGCTGCCTGTGAACTAGATCTAGCTACCTGAAAAAACAGAGAGACTGCCCATGAATGGTGAAGGTTTACTGAAGATGTATGTGGGTGAAGATGAGGGTTTGGTGAAACCCTTGAGACAAAAAATGGAAGAAACCCTAGATGAGGGTTTTGCCGAGAGATCTTCAGAATAGAAACTGTACCTATGAGATCAAGTGTGAGTGTAATAATGAAATGGCTTGATCTTCTTTTATAACCTTGAGTCACCTGTAAGTGGACCAAAATTAGGAAAGAACAAAATAATATTTTTTTATTCTTTTCTAATTTTCACTTGTACATTTTTACCTTTCTATAGTCTAAAAGGTCTATTATGTATTTTTGACTTTTACCAAAAGTCCTTATGTATTTTTTACTTTCACCTGTGGTCCAAAATCCCTTATGTATTTTTGACTTTTGATTTTAGCATCATTCAAAGTGCCCGCATGGTCATTACCTGTGGTCTTTTAATTCCATTCAAAGTACATCATCATAAACCAAGAGAGTTACTAATGCTTTTATCTCACACTCTATATGACATCAGGATCAGGTACTAGGGTAACTTAACCAAGGGTAGTTAATCCTTGGGTAAGTACGCAAAGCCCATTAATCAAGGGTAAGAGTGTCACACATGCCTAGACCAATTCTAGGGCTTATAGTGCCTTCTTGGTGATAGACCAAGTGCCTCCACTTTCCTAGAGAATTGCTACTCAGAACCAAGCTGAGTCTACCAGTACTACATTGGTCCACATCGTGGTCCCAGACCAGATGTCTACCATTCAAAAGAATGGTCACTCAACACTGGTTTGAGTCTACTTAGGGAAGATCTAGGTCCATATCATGGTCAAGGACCAAATATCTACCATTCAACATAATGGTCACTCAACACTGGGTTGAGTCTACACCGTGGTCTCGGACCAGGTGTCCCCATTCTCCTAAGACAATGGCTCTCGATGATGCTCAGAAAAATCAACACTCCCTCTCAGCGAGAGATGCTTTCTTTGCCATACCAATATTGTCACGAAAGTACACAAACTTTGATGGTGACAGAGGATTGGTTAAGATATTTGCAATCTGTATGAATGTATTGTAACTTCAAAGCACCTCTCTACACTAGGTATCTAATGAAATGATACCTCATTTCAATGTGTTTCGATGTATCATGAAACAATGGGTTCTTTGAAAGATTTATGCAACTATGATTATCGCAATGGATGATTGTTGAGTCAAGCTTTCCCCCGAATAGATCAGATATTAGTTTTATGAGCCAAACTACGTCCTTGCGGGAATCACTTGCAGCAATATACTTTGCCTTAGTTGTACTCTGATATATGGAACCCTGCTTCCTAATGGACCAAGAGATCATTGCTGATCCTATACTTAAGAAATAACCATAGGTAATTTTCCGGTCAACTGCACTGCCATCTCAGTCTGAATCTAAATTTCCAGATAACAATACTCCACTGCTGGAAGTATATTTGAGCCCATAAGTGATAGTACCTCACACATATCTGAGTACATGTTTGGTGGCTACCAAGTGTATGTGCTTTGGATCAGACATGAAATGACTCAGTGCATTCACTGTGTAACAGATGTTTGGTCTTGTATGCATGAGATACATCAGAGAACCAATAAGTTGTCTGTATAGAATAGAGTCCATGTTCTGTGAACTGGTGGATGAATCCCGCAACTTTTTCAAGTTGGTAGTCATTGGTACGCTCATGGAATTGCAGTTCTGCATCCCAAATATCTGCAAGATATCCACTGCATATTTTCCTTGTGTCAGGAATATCTCACCTATATTTTTCCAGACTTCTAATCCATGGAAGTAATGCATCAATCTAATATCTTTCATCTTAAATTCAGAGGTAAGCTCCCTCTTACATTGATCTATCAAGTGTTCATCTCATGTAAGAAACAAGTCATCTACATATAGAACAAGTATCAAGACATGGTTATGAACAACCTTAAAGTACAAGTTAGAATCAGTTGTAACTTTGGAAAACCCCAAGCTATGGAGAAATCCATCCATCTTGGCATACTAGACTCTTGGAGCTTGTTTCATTCCATACAAGGCTTTCTTGAGTCTGCATACATGGATCTTCCTCCCATGAGTCACAAAGTCTTCAAGTTGTTCAATATAAACTTCTTCCTCAATATTACCATTGAGGAAAATTGTTGTTACATCCATCTGATGTAACTTCCATTTGAATATTGCAGCAAGTGAAATAATCATTCTACTTGTAGTATACCTGGAAACAGGACCAAATTTCTCATCATAGTCAATGCCTTCTTTCTGAGTAAAGCCATGAGCTACAAATCTAGATTTATATTTATCCACATTGCCATCCGCAACATGCTTGATTTTATAAAGTCATCTGGAAATCACATTTGACTTTCCTGTTGGTCTAGGAACAACTTCCCAGACATCATTCTTCATGATTGACTTTTACGCTTCAATCATGGTATCAACCCCTACTTGTTTACTTGCTGCTTCTTCGTATGATGAAGGTTCTAACCTGATAAGCTAACTCATAAGACCATATTACTTCTGTCTTATTATTTCTCTGAAATTATCGGGAGGAGATTTATGCTTCTTGCAGTGTCTCTCGGTACCAAGCAAGTCTCGTTTTGGAAGGAGGAACTTCAAGTAGTTATTCTGGTGGACTTTCAGTGTCTTCAGGTACATCTGGAATTTGATCCTCAAATCCCTCTTCCTCCCTCTGAATTTCTGAATCTGAAAACTCAAGTGGAGAAACTGTATCTTCCGTTGAAAGCTCTAGTGTTTTATGAAACACAGCTTCCTCGTGGAAGATCACATCTCTACTCACCTCAATGTGCCTTTGTCCCCGTATATATACTTGATAAGCCTTCATGTAATCACTGTAACCAAAAAATATACCTATATTATCGGAGGGCTCCAACTTGGCCCGCTTTTCTTTCGGTACATGGACATGCACAGGAGTGCCAAAAATCCTCATGTGGTCAACTACATGTTTCTTCTTGGTGAAGACTTCTTCTGGAGTCTTCTCCCCCAACATAGCATGAGGGATTTTGTTATGAATGTACACAACAGTACCTGTAGCTTCAACCCACAATGATAAAGGGAGATCTAGATTAGTGATCATAGCTTTAGCAGCTTCACAAATCATTCTATCCTTCCTTTCTGCAACCCCATTCTGCTGAGGGTTGTAAGGCACTATTATCTCTTTCTGGATTCCTGCTTCTCGGCAAAAATCATAGAACTCATTAGATTCATACTCACCTCCGTTATCTGATATCAAGAGATGGATGTGTCTGCCAGTCTACTTTTCAATTAGTGTCTTGAACTCTTTGAAACTGTCAAAGGTTTCACTCTTGGACTTGAGGAAGTAAATCCATGACTTTTGAGAGTAATCATCAATAAACAAGACATAATATAAACACCCACTCAAGGAAGGTGAAGACATAGGCCCAAAAATGTCAGAATGAATTAAATCCAAAATGTATTTAGATCTACTTTTTCTTCCGGGAAAGGATTTCTTAGTGTTCTCACCTAGAGAACATCCTTTGCAGGTTCCTTCATGTTTTGGAGAAATTTCTGGCATACCTATAACCATCTTCTGCAATCCTGGGATAGCTTTGTCGTGAAGGTATCCAAACTTTCAATGCCAAAGTTCACATGGATCAACTGTGTGATGTATCAAAGTATGAGTGGAATCTTTCGAAGCCTTGTAGAGGCCTCCCTCTCGAACTTCAATTTGCACTGCTGAGTTTAGATCTGTGTCTTTTTCCAATAAAATGACCATCTCTGCAACTTAGTCAAATGTTAAATCTGCAAATCTTATCCCAAGGTCTAGGAAAACAACAACAGTGTCCATTTACTGTGTTTTCACATGCTAAGCTCTGATACCTTGTTGAATATTAGCATTAGTACGAATACTTAAAAAATATGCAGATTAACTTTAAACAAATGAAAAGTGCAGTAAAATAACATTCATCACATCAACACAATGGACACAAGAGTTTTTCATAGGGGAAACCTTTAAAGGAAAAAAACCCCAAAAAGCATTAGCCACTCATCTCGTAAATGAGATGACTAAAATTCTTCAAAAATCTCCACAAACCCCAATAGGGTTAACCACGGAAACAAAAGATCAATTTCTAGAATTACATTAAAATTTTCAAAATAAGGCTTTTCTAGAATTAGGGATTTTCTCTCTCCTGCCCACAAATTTTGCAGGCTACCTTAAATTCTCAGATTTTCCCAGATTTGACTATCTGCCCTTCCATATAGTCCAGATCTTCCAGATCTTCCCATCCGTACTGATGCTCATCCTTTTCTATGCTCGATTTTTTGATCTGATTATCTACTTTGCCTGGCTGTTGTTTTTCCCTGCCCGATCTGACTGTCAGCTGCCTAACCTTCTTCTGCCCCTTCCCGGCTTGACTGTCAGCTTCCTGACAGTGTTTGGATGACGTGCTTTGGTAGCTACGCTACTGCCTGAAGGGATAGCAGCTATCCCAATCCCTTTTGAGCTAGCCCGTGGGTTACCCTGATGGCTATGCAGCCTCAGGCTGCTACAACACCCTCATGGGTATGCCTACAGGTTTCCTGGAGGTGTTGTGAGGCCATGACAGCCCTTGTGGGTCTGCCTTGGGGCTTCCTAAGGGTTGGTCATCAGCCAAACCCTCACAGGTATTCCTGTAGAAGGCTTCTCGTGGATGCCGAGAGGAAAGTGCCCCTATATGGCCTTCCCAGAGAAGGAAAAGAAGGAAGCCTGTAAAAGAGAAGGTTTATCGTGAACTAGATCCAGCTACCTGGAAAAACAAAGAGGTTTCCCATGAATGGTGAAGGCTGCTCAAAGATGTATGTGGTTGAAGATGAGGGTTTGGTGAAACCCTTGAGACAAAAAATGGAATAAACCCTAGCTGAGGGTTTTGCTGAGAGATCTTCAGAATTGCAGTTGTACCTGTGAGAGCAAGTGTGGATGTAATAATGAAATGGCTTGATCTTCTTTTTCAAACTTGAGTCACCTATAAGTGGACCAAAATTAGGAAAGAATAAAATAATATTATTTTATTCTTTTCTAATTTTCACTTATATCTTTTTACCTTTCTGTAGTTCCTTTATGTATTTTTTACTTTTACCAAAAGTCCTTATGTATTTTTGACTTTCAACTCTGGTCCAAAAGTCCTTATGTATTTTTGACTTTTGCTTTTAGCCTTTTTCCAAGTTCCCCTGTGGTCATTACCTGTGGTCTTTTAATTCCATTCAAAGTACATCATCATAAACCAAGAGAGTTACTAATGCTTTTATCTCACACTCTGTGTGACACCAGGATCAGGTACTAGGGCAACTTAACCAAGGGTAGCTAAGCCTTGGAGAAGTACACAAAGCTCATTAATCAAGGGTAAGAGTGTCGCACATTCCTAGACCAAGTCTAGGGCTTATAGTGCCTTCCTGGTAACAGACGAGGTGCCTCCAATTTCCAAGAGAATGACTACTCAGAACCAAGCTGAGTCTAGCAGTACTAGACTGTTCCAGATCGTGGTCCCGAACTAGATGTCTACCATTCAACAGAATGGTTACTCAACACTGGGTTGAGTCTACCTAAGGTAGAGATGGGTCCATATCATGGTCAAGGACCAAATAACTACCATTCAATAGAATGGTCACTCAACACTGGGTTGAGTCTACACTGTGGTCCCATACGAGATGTCCCAATTCTCATAAGAAAATGGCTCTCGATGCTGCTAAGAAAAATCAACAAAGAAAACACTTAAAATAAAAGAGCCAAGCTAAACTCATTAATACAAATAAACATATTAAAACAAACCTAAAAAGTATAAGATAGTATGGAAAATATGGAATTAAGCAAACTTTATAAGACTCAAATCAAACATTTTAGGGCTTAAAAAAGAAATAAGATGAAAAGAAAATGAAGTCTTGAGTATAGTTCGTGTACTAACAAGCTATACGAACTTATCGTTTTCTATTTCCTTCAACAAATTGCAGGACTAAATCAAAATTATTGTCATAATATTTTTTTAAATGACTAATTATTAAGAATTAATGTAAATTTTTTTAGGATTATTAGAAATTATTGTCATTTTTAATGACTAATTAGAAATAATTGCATATATGCTAAGGTGTTTGGTTTAGAAATTAGCAAGCCAAGCTTCAAATCTGATTTGTACGAATCGAGGGTGCACTTTTTCATATTTTGGGGATCAATATTGTTTACTATTTTTAGTTAGGTTTTTCTTTAGTAAAGTTAATATATCTATTAATTATAATTAAATAATTATATTTATGGATTATAATTAATTAGATATAATGTAAAATTATTTTTTATATTGCATATAAATTAAATATAATATAAATATAGATATATTATAAATATTATATATATAAATATATACTAAAGATATACTGAATATTATATACATATATGAATATACACTATCATAAGTTCTTTATATAGGTTGGTGTTGATTATTTATCATTGTTTAAGTTCTTTGTATAGCTTGGTGTTGATTATTTATCATTATTAAATTATTTTGTTTATTGGTTTTGTGATTTTTTGTTATTAATTTTTTTATAAATATAATGTATTTTATAATGTGAAATTAAATATAATATATATAAAGAAATATATTGTAAAATTTGAACTATTGTATATTAATATATTTAATAAAATTAAAATAAATACACATTATATATATATTTATATATATATAATTTGAAGTATTTTATATCTAATTAATATATTTAAAAAGATTTTGCAATCAATATAACATTGAAATTTTTATTCATTACATTTCTTCACTATTGAAGAAATAAAAACCGTAACATATACATGGACCTATTATTATACCTGCCACAGCAGGTATATTGTAATAGGTTGCCCTTTGACCTTCTATTAGTTTCCCTTTGACCAAAAATTTAAAATCTGTTTTCTAAAGTTTAGCTTTGGAGTTTGCCAAAAAATATTTTAAATTTTAGTAAAAATATTTGCCTTTGCTATTTTGTCAACTTCTAATTGGCTAATAAGGAATGATGTCAGCCTTGGAGTTTGGTATCTGGTTTTCACTTGACACATGGCTACTATGACATCAGCATTTATTATATTTTATTATTATGTTATTTATAATTCAAACAGTCCTAATTGACATCCTCCTCGTTAACATTGGCATTTCCAGCTATGGCCACGCGACTGTCGGTAGCTTCCAAAAGCCTGTTCTCGCGGTACAACTTCCACACCCATCCTACTAAATCTGATTCCTCTTCTTCGCCATGAGATCTGGGACGCCTTCCGCAGGCCATCTCAAGGGCAACGGCTCCGAAACTGAAGACATCTGATTCGGCCATGGCTTGCCCACTTAGTAAGCACTCGGGTGCGATGTAACCAGCAGTTCCAGCAACACTGCTAGCAGCGAAAGATCTCCTGTCGTGCTCAATCAAACGGGCGACGCCGAAGTCACCGAGACGGGCGTTGTAATCGGAGTCGAGCATGATGTTGCTGGCTTTCACGTCCCGGTGGATTACCTGCTGCTCACATTCCTCGTGGAGGTACAACAGAGCGGAGGCTACGCCCGAGACAATTTTGTATCTCTGCTCCCAATCCAGAAATCCACCTACACATGAATTCCTGTTGAAAATATGTTTGTCCAGGCTGCCATTGGACATGTATTCATAAACCATAATTAGCTGCCCTTTTTCATGGCACCACCCGAGCAGCGGCACCAAGTTTCGATGGCGAAGACGGTTGATGACACTGATCTCGGATATAAACTCCTCTTTACCATATTTGGAATCTTTGGCTATGCGTTTTACAGCAACCACGTTGTTTTCCTTGGGGACAATGCCTTTATAAATGGTTCCGAAGCCGCCACTTCCAAGCTTAGATGCGGCGCTGAACTTATTCGTGGCCTTCTTCAGATCTTTGTATCTGAACTCCCGTGGCCGGCCTGGAAGATCCTGTAAGGCACCCGATATGATAGTCGCCTCTGCCTGGGAATTGCGGTATTTAACGAACTCTATACTTCCGATCCCCATGACGAATGAGAATACGAGGCTCACAAGAACTAGTGCAATAAGTAATGGCGTGTGATATTCCGGATCCAAAGATCGAAATTCGATAACTGTGAGATTCCATGACTTGATACAGTTGAGCTCTGTGGCCTCGCCCGTTGAGGCGGAAAAGCCGAAATAAGCCTCGGCGTCAAGGATTCCGTCAGACAGATCAATGGTGGAGGAGACGAGAGACTGCAATGGGCGATCTTCAGACTTGTTTGCAAGGTAAACATCCAGCTTCTTCATATAGCCATCGTACAGAATCCAAGCCTGGATATCGTATCCGCCCTTCAAGTTGATCTTATCCTGTTCCAGCGATGTACAATTTTCTGAATTTATGTTATTAACATTAATGCCTACATGGTTACCATCCGGATCGCTAGTCCCTGGGCTCTTCTTTGTATCGAACTCAACCGCCACCACCTTACTACTATTACTCCCATTAGTGGAGGAATTGAATAATCCCAACCATTGGCCAGAGCAGTTAGATGGTATATTATCATGATCTACAGAAGTTATTATAAAAGCCAGACCCTCTCTGCCACCTTCCTCCTTTTGTAAAATCAGAACGAATGAGGCATTGAAGGAAGACACGTTTTTTCCTTGGTATAAGCTAAATGTTCTATTCAACATCGCTCTTCCGCATAAATTTCTCATGGGGTCCTCACCGGTATTACTTGAATCCGCCGTGACTTGCAAGGCTCCGTTGGTTGATATTGTGGCGTTGTGCATAAAGAACTTAGAACTATCCGTATTGAAGTCAAAAGATGTAAAATTAATCGCATAGCCTGAAACAGTTTCTGCTACCAAAATGGTCGCAATGGCTGCCAAGATTATAACTTGATGGAGACCCATTCGATTTAATACAAGCAATTTCAATCGATATAAAGTGGATTCGTTACTCACAAACGATTGGAGGTTTCTGGTGAGTATTGGCAGCCACAAATATTGAAATATCTCAATACTAATCTGACTATCGTATTAATCTCAACATCGATGTTTGATGGCATTCTAGCAGGCACCTGTGGTGCACCTACACATTTTTATATTATTATTGTTTTCAGAAAACTGGTCTACCCATGAGATGAGGCACGGAATTTCCAGGTAAACTACACAAGCTCATTTGTTTGAACAATATTCAGTCTAGGTCTCCTCCACGTTTCAACAACATAATACAGTTCAATATGTGAAGTCTATTTCTGCTCCACGTTTCAAATGTTATAATAATCTTATAAGGAAAATATTTAAAAAAAATATCTTCGAAGGATCCAAAGAAACAAAGTCAATTATGTTGGCTAGGAAGTTTCATTATTTTAATTTTAATCTAAGCAGGGTATATATATATCTAGGAAAAACCTCATGTTCCGAAAAAGTCATACATATCTAAGAAAAAACTCATGTTTCGAAGAAGTAAATTGATCAACGGCAATAGTGTAGTTTCCTCTCGCATAACTTGTTTGTTTAAATGCATAATTTGTTTGTTTAATTAGCATGTTTTAATAAAGTATGTTTTGATTTGTTTGTTGTTTAAACAAGAGTTTGTGACTTTTAGGTCTTCTCTTTTAAATTTAAAAGAAAAAGAATATGCTTGATATCATGGAGATTTCCTTAATATGACTTTACACTTTACATATAAAATAATTCACATAAGTCATTGTAGTTATACTTAATTGATTCCCAAGCCAAAATAATGTGATCCAAAATATGTTTAACTTTAACTAAGGTATGTAATTCATCTTCAAACATTAATGTCCTTTAAACAACAATATGCTTTAATGGAAGATTTAAGGATTGGTTGGATGATACCGACTTTTATTTCCTCTCTAAGAGCATCCCATATTGCTTGGTAAAATTGAACTAAAAGACTCATGCACTGTTTGCCATATCACTAGAGTTATTAGAGGCAAAACAACACAAAAGTTTTAACAACCAAAGTTTTCATAATCAAGTTTAAGCATCAAGGTTTCTCACCACCTTAACCACCTTTACTTATAGTTGACATTGGTAACTCAACTCGAGAACTGGATGTGTTGGTTAGTCCACTAGATTGTATTGTAACAAAATTTGTATTGTAACAAAGATTGTGAAATTACAATTTAATGTGGTGTAGACTTGTCATTAAAAATAAAGTTTATCATTTTCTTCATACTACATTTAATTTGACATGCTGTTTGGTTTGGTGGTGAGTTTGTCCATCACCAACTCAGCATGGTAACGACCAACCATATATTTTGAGATTTTTTTAAGGAGAATGATAGTTATAGCTTAATGGATATTAGTAAAATAAAGTATTTTATTATTATTTGAAAAATAAAATAATATATTCTTAAATTAATAATCATGATTGAGGTTAGATGTTTAAGATTAGTTTATATTATTAAATTGTTAATAATGATGATGTTATTAATTAAGATTAGTTTATATTTTTAAATTGATGATAATGATGATGCTAGTTAATTTTGATTAGTTTTGGTTTCTAGGATCTTAAAAAGATTAATAAAATAGACTACTTTATTAGTATTAAAAAAGAAATAATATATTTTTAAATTGATGATAATGATGATGGTGGTTAACTAAGATTAATTTTGGTTTATAAGATTTTAAGAAGATTAAAATTTTATTTACATACTCAAAAAGTAAAAATAAACAAATTTCTAGATCTTCATAATTTTAGTTTTACACGTTTGAAGGTTACACTTATTTATATTATAACAAACATTATGAAATTACAATTTAATTTAATGTGGTGTAGATCCATCTTGGAGTTGACTTTGCAGAAATCTAGAGAAATTCATCCCTCTACCACTAAGTCACTATTTATACAGCCGAAAGATAATCTTTTTATTTGACTTTTAATATCTAGTGGAATGGTAATCCATTTTAGTTTCTGGGCAGACGTAATGAAGCTCTAATTCAGGAAATTAGTAAAGCTGTCCTTAGCTCAAATGATTTGAGCTAAGTTACCTGACACGTCCATACTGGCCCACGTGACACGCTACGGTACGTGTCCGACACGTGGTCAAAACGTGTCTTATCCCTGGGACACGTGGTCAACGCGTGTCCGACACTCTTTTGTAACATGTCTTATCCCTGGGACACTTGGTCAACACGTGTCCGACACTCTTTTGTAACGTGTCCTGTGAAAATTGATGAAATTAGGGGTTTTTTTGCTGTTTAAATCTTCGTTGTTTAGGGGTATGGCATAACCTGACTCATAACGTGACTGTGCATGTAGAGTCTAGACTCAAATGATAAATCATAAATGTTATTCAAGTTTTCAACAGATATGTAACTTCCAGCTTTGGATTGGTGAGCAAGAGGTGACTTGTAGCCGTAGGCAATGTAATTCCCAACAAAATAAACAATGGAATGACTGTCCCAATTTGCAATCAAACATTTAATACAAGAGTTGTCACAAAATGTATTTTCCAGCTTGTAAAACAATGTCAATATTTGCTATGCAGATGTAGGTGGCCATTGGCAACCAAGCACTAAAATGACAATTTCAAAATTGATAGATAGATGCGAGATGGGACTGTCAAATAATTTAATAAATGATAATTTCCAGCCAACAAGTATTTCTTTTATCAGTCCAGACTCCAAACGTTACTTTCAGCAATATTGTGGATGCCATTGCCAAAAGTTATAGCAATTCCAAGTTTTCACAAGTAGATAGAAAAAGTGTGTTTGTCAACTCCAAAGGGACTGTGGAATGCAATGTATTCTCCAGCCAAGCCAATTTAACTATGACTGTCCCAAACAACATTTTCCAGTATGAAAGTCTAAGGACAAGCCCATATGTAGTAATTTGTAAACCTTAACAAGGGTATTTTCTTATAAGTGTTTAAGAGGCTTGCCCTAGTATGTTTATACTCTACTATCTACTATCTAGAGTTTAGACTCTACTATCTAGAGTTTGATTGATTTGTAAAATTGTATGGTATTGGTGTTTGAATCTTTGATGTATCTTTTTCGAAGTTCATGATGTAACATTGATCAATACCTACTATCAAGATTCAATATTTTCTCTATTACAGTAATTTGTATAATATATATATATATATATATATATTTTTTTAATATTATATATAACGTGTCCTCCGTGTCCTGATTCCGGGGTCGCCGTGTCCGTGTCGGATACTCATTTTTCCGTGTCCTCCGTGTCCCGTGTCTTCGTGTCAGGTGACTTAGGATTTGAGCTTCAAAAGCCAATTCGCTCAACCCTTTGCAGTTCAAACCATGGCTTGTCTGTGGAAGCAGCATTGGTCTTAAACCTCAATACAACAGCGTTCGATTCTTGTTCAGTGGTTTGCTTTTTGGCACCACATTCTAGAGAATGGGCCGGAAAACGTAAGCATTCGTTTCAGCTACCAAGAGTATAACACTTCAAATTAAAACTCTGGTTAACCGAACTTAACTTCGGTTCTTATTTATTATTTATGGATGGTTATAATATTTTTCAGGCACACGCAGCAAGATATATTGAATGCAATGGGATCCATGTTCGCCGCAATTCTCTTCATAGGTTTCAGTAGTGTTGTCTCTGTGCTACCGGTAGTCGATGTTGAAAGAACAGTATTCTACAGGGAGAAAGCTGCAGGAATGTACTCTGCTCTGCCCTATGCCCTTGCTCAGGTAAACACTCTAATTAAGCACTCTTTCATGTACTTTGTCTCTGTAAAGTGCATCACCTTGCTTTTTCTCATCGCAAAGTTAGATTCATGATGAAATCATAAAATTATATTTGTGTGTGAGTCAGGTTTTGATCGAAGTACCATACATGTTTTTGCAAACGGTGCTGTACGGAGTGACGATTTATGCATTCATCGACTTCCGGTGGACAGTGGCTAAATTCTTTTGGTACTTTTATACGATGTTCTTCACGCTCCTTTACACCACATATTATGGTATTATGACGGTGGGTCTGACTCCTAATGCAAGCATTGCTTCCATTCTCTCCACTGGCTTCATTGCAATCTGGATGGTTTTCTACGGCTTCTTACTTCCACGTCCGGTGAGTTTTTCTTATCAGTCTCTCCCTAATCAACTGATCACTCTCTCATCAAGATATTTTCACGTCGATGGTTTTTTAATTGTTGCAGCGGATTCCTGTATGGCGGAGATGGTATTACTGGATTTGCCCCTTTGCATGGACTCTCTATGGACTGATAGCGTCTCAATTCGGGGACAATTCAGATGAAATGATGATGGCTGATGGTACAAAACAGCAAGTGAACAAATTCTTGAGAAGCCACTTTGGTTATAGGCATGATTTTATGGGACCAGTTGCAGTTGCTACTGCGTCATTCTCAAATTTATTTGCACTAGTTTTTGCCCTCAGCATTAAAACTATCAATTTCCAAACGGCATAGAGAAACATTATAATTTGTTTTCTGCCATGCGAACTACCGTTTGCAGTAATTGTTTTGCCCTCCGCATTAAAACTTTCAATTTCCAATCGAGCCGGCAAAATATTACATAAAGTAAACAAGTGTTTAATGTATATATCATGTTTCAATATCCATTTTCTTGCGGATTGTTTGGGAAAAGTATGAGGTACCTGCCGCTTAAAGTGGTCTGAAATGCTGCCTCCGTTTTCAAGCCACACGCAGGAGGAGACATTGCCAATGTATATTACAACAAACTCCAAGTCTCAAGATCTAGTCTCTACTAGTAACATAAATAACCATAACCAAGCTGCTCTCAATTCTGCCGTTTTCCCAATATCATGGCAACAGCTTCAGAACACTGAGTATCCGATACTCGGTGACAGGGCCACAATGCTCAGTACTCCGTTGTTTGATCCCGATTTCCACCAAATTGTTGCAGTTCTGGACCC
>LPNX010997648.1:525991-564750 GCA_001517045.1 Pseudotsuga menziesii | reverse complement strand
TATATGCAGCCGGTCTAGCAGAACGCTGGGAAGCTTGGCGAAACCAGGATCGTCTCTCGCATAATTATCCAATCCCGAATAATTTAACTGTCAGCTTCTATGATCTGCCAAATTGCTTCCAAATGATCCATTACATTACGTATCAGACTCTGATTCTAACACTTATGCCCAAATATAGATTTGCTAAATTTAGATAACGCTTTTGATCCCAATCCTGTATTGCCCCTCTACTTATATATTTGATCAACCATCCCACAAATGTATTCAATTCTCAGTTTCGGAGAAACAAACAAACCAGAGAACCCAAAAGATTCAACAAAATCGCTGATGGATTATACACAGAAGAAGACTACCAAAACCACCCATGAATTCCCCGAGGGCGTGAGAATAAGGGGGCGCATTGAAGACGGGTATGAGAAAATCCTCACGAAAGAGGCTCTGCAATTCGTGGCGGATCTGCAGAGAAAGTTTGGAGACCGTGTGAGTTATAACATGGCTTGCAGGAAGGAGCAGCAAGCCAGATACAATAAAGGTGAGCTCCCTGGATTCATCCCTCGACCAAAGCCATCCGGGAAGGAGATTGGACTTGCGCTGCTACTCCTAAGGTGGTGGCTGATCGGAGAGTTGAAATCATTGGCCCTGTGGAGAGAAAGATGATCATTAATGCTCTTAATTCGGGGGCCAAAGTCTTCATGGTAAGTTAAGATGCACTGCAAAATTTGTTCACAGTTTCAGAAAAATAAATGCAAATATATCTAAATTTAAAGATTATTTTATCATTAAATAAATAATTTTAAAAAAATATTCTTAAATTAAATTAATTAAAAATGAACTAAACTTTATAAAATAATTATTTTATAAAATTATTATAATTATTAAAATAAATAAATAAAAATTAAATTACAATTATTTTAATTTAAAAGTATTTTTTACTTGTATTTTAAAGCGTGTAAAATTAAAACATATTTTTGATATTACTAACATGTATAAAATGATTATCATTTTAAATTTAAATCTTTCATTTTATATTTTCATTGTAAATAGATGTTTCAATTTAAAAATGAAACCAAACTTATTTTAAATATTAAACTTTTTTTTTATTTTTTAATTTAGTTTGAAAACAATTTTATATTTTATTTTAAGCTTAAAATATTAATTTTACAATTTAATTTGGAATTCATATTTTAATTTAAGTTAAAAAACAAATTTATATTTTACTTTACATTTAAAATATTAATTTTATAATTCACTTTACATTTAATTTTTCAATTTCTAATTATAATTTTATTAATAGTTTTTAAATCTTAAAATCATATTTTTATAATAATTTTTTTTGATATGCTTTACTACTTTTAGTTATTATAAGTAAAATTATAAAATTAAATTATAAGTAAAATTATAAAATTAAATTATACAATATAGCTGAAAATGATGTTGAAAAATATTAGAATTATTTAGTAAATATTTAAAAACTTTTTATATAAAAGAAAAAGTGTTGTGATGTTTATGAATCCAATTTTAATATGCATTTATATGATTTTTTATAGTAATCACATTCAATAACATATAATAACTATTACAATGCAAAAAAACTTGATGTGTTATATTAGTTTTACTTGGTTATCTAATATTAGATAGCATTTGTGTTCTACTTCACTCATACTCTAAAGTGTTACATATAGGGCTAATATATCATCATCAATACTCAATAGTTGCTAACACTTAGCTATCTTCAAAAACATGGAGCAAGACATGTGAGGTTTCTTTTGCTTTCAAACTACACATAAGTTACATTGTTAAAATGTTACATAATAATTTTAACTTTTAATTATGTTTTACTATTACATTAAATTATTTCTAAGAGGCAGGTATAAGCAGCTTTGCTGCTAATTTCATTTACTATTTTATTGTTGGGTGCATAATGCTTATAAAAAATAGTTCTCGTGACTATGAAGGGCTATGTATGCCTTAAATCGCTTATGAGGCTATGGATGGTAGTGTCTAGTGTTAGGTGTTTCATGTCTACCAAATATTTCTCATAAGACTACGAAAGGATACTTAACTCCTAAATCACTCATGTAGTTGTAAATGACCATGAATGATGTTCGATGCTAATTTACTTTACATTGTTTCTTACATAAGTGGCAGGTACTAAGCAACTGCGTTGCTTATTCCACTTGTTAATATTATTAAATAGACGAGATTTTTACAAAGTTTTTTTCTTTTTTATTTTTCAAATGCACATCAAATATTAAAGGCAATGTGGAGATAGATAGTGTGTCAACTTTGTGATCATTATGTAAACCTTAATGAACATTCATGAGTTACGTTTTCTATAGTTTGACCATTTCTATCATTAAGCCCATAGAAATAGGAAGGCATTGTAGAAATGAGATAGATAGAGATTATTATATGATACTTTGCTTGACTATTATGTTGTAAGAATGGGTTTTGTGGTAGGTTTATATGTACATAAATTAATGGTAAAAATTCAAATCCTTACATTTACATTTTATAGATTGTGAAAAGGTGAAGCCACTGATCACCTTCTTAGGATGGTAAGTACTAGATTGATTCTTATACATTTTTTTGCTCTGATATTATAATTTACCTTATGTTCTATGTTGTATTTTTATACTTTCAAGAAAATATAAAAACATATCATTTACCTTATGTTCTAGGTTGTATATAAACCCATAAAGCATGTGGATCTCTAGCAACCATTATTGTTGACAATTGAGGAAGCTAGTGAAGGTGATCTTAAGAGGGAAATTTTATCACACTAATGTTGCTTGTAAATATAGCTACAAGATGTTTTAAAGTATTTTTTTTATTGGTTTGAAATTTGGTGTATAATTTCATGCCAATCTCTGAGAAATTAGAGTCAGAAAAGGAACCAAAGGAATTGATCTGCGTTATCTCAATGAAGACTAGGGAAAAAAGGATTTGACTTGATCTGTATTTTTACTATAATCCACTCACCCAATACTTCGATCAATAACATGCAAGCACACATGCATGAAGCATACATTTTATAGGTAACAAAAACATACCCTATAGATTCCAAAATTGTGCACAACAAGTAGTTAACTCCTATTTTTTTAGTGTGCCCACATCCACAATTTTGTGAAACCCAAATCGAAACTATTAGTGTTGTAGGTGAAAAACATAGATTCAAGGCACAGGATTAAAGAAAAATTACAGAGCATGTCCACTGAATTTGTTCAAGCAACAACATTGTTGAAATCTAGTTCATCGGTTTGTAGATTGTTCACATTTCTAACCATCACATAATGTAAAGACAGTTAGCAAGGTCGGCTATAATAATGCATAATATTTTTTTCCAAATATAATCCATTACAAGTACCATTTTGTCATATTGTTGTTAAATATAGAAATACAAGTTATAACAATACATGTTCAGTTTTCTATGCATAACCTTGCTACCCATTTTCCTTCAACATGATCCACACATACATGAGATCAAAAATTGAAATTATTCTTCATTCATAACATTTTTTTAAGACTAAGAAAAAGCAAAGAAACTTATCTTCTTCTTCTTTAATAAAAAAATGCTCCAATGCAACTGAATATGGGGAGCTGATTTCCTCCCAACCTTAGGCTATTCTATTATAGAATTCCACCTCCTGTTTGGCTATCATATCAAAAGTGAGGAGATGGTGGAAAAGCTTATAGGCACTAAAGCCTCTAAAACATCAACTTAGAGGTTATCCTTGGATTTTATTCTATCTTTAATCTAGTACATTTCTTGACACTCTTTACCTTGCTCCATATAACATAGGAAGGTACCATTTCTTTGTTATGCAGTCCCTTAGCATGGCCTTCCTTTTTTTTCTCTTTTGTATGGGAAAGATAAGCCCAACCCACTACCTACTTCCATATTTCTTTTACAACAGTATGACATTTCTTGGACAAAGTTTTATAATACTCTGGATATTATAACATACTAACACTCTTAAGGATTTGATGTGAAAATGTATCTTCCCTATAACAGTGTTTAATTCCCCTCCATAACCTTTATTTCATCCCTCCATGGTTCATATTTCAATCGAGCATAATTTTTTCCTTTTTAAAGCTCTCCTTCAGTTCAAAAACATCTTTTTTTCCAAGTTCTCATCCTCCTATTCAAAATTTTCTTAATTTCTCCACTCCTTTATTACTTCCTCAACGATAGGTGGTGGTTACTTCTAAATAAGAGCTATGTGTTTTGTATAAGGATTACTAACTATCAAGTCACATTCCCTTGTTGTGTAACTGGGCTCTTAAATCAAGGTTAACATGTCACAAAGGTAATAAGGCAATTGAAAGAAAGGAGCTTATGGCTTATGTTATGATTCATCAAGAAAAATAGCACATTCCCTTCATTGATACCCCTACCCCTCTACACTTGTGAACTCATAACCCATTGGTGTCCTCCCCTAGTGATCCTTGGAACTTCCTTTTGTTGTTGTTAAAAAATAATCAGGTTATAAGTTTAAATTTCCATGGTATATTTGTCTCATGGCCCAATACAAAATATAATACTGCAAAATTATTTACAACATGTACAGAATTATAATCAAAATTTCCATAGGGTCAAAATTGGGGTATTACAATGTTTGAAAAGGAAAACAAGGGCCTTATAAAGGAAAATGAACCTTGTAGGAATAAAAAACTGTGAACACAAACTGGGTGCATGAAACATGCCATCTCTATGGGGTCTTTGGCCCCCAAGTTTCGGGCATCGTTAAGTAGTTTTGCATAAAAAGGATGGGCCTAATAGGATAAAGCCTAGGAGAGGAAAATAGTTTTACATATCAAATCTTAGCTTATAAAACATAGATCATGATTCTAAAGGAAATGGAAGTTTTGCAAATTTATGAATGTATGGAATAAAAGTGCAGACACGTTTTTGCAATGTGTGCATTAGCAACACATGTGTGCTCCTATAAATTTGGGTTGTCTCAGTTTCCTCTACATGTTGGATGAGTTGGTTACTTTGATTTTAGCTTCTAAAAGACAAACTTGGTTGTTTAGGTTGCATAAACAAAAACGCATCCATTTTTCAAACTCCCTATTCTTATATTTCTTTTCAACCACACTTATAAATATAAACCATGTATCCATTTTTTATGAACCTGGATACACTTATAGAGCTTTGTATGTTGTGAAGACCTAGATATTATGACAGTACATTATTTTATTATACGAGTGATGTATTTATTGGTTGGATAGGACCTTAATTATGATTGTACCATTTGTATCTTATATATACCAAGAAGAATACGTTTTAGAGATAATCTTATCTGGTGCATTGGATACAATGTAAAAGGAGGTTTTCCCCTTTAAATGACTTATCATTCGTCAACTCTTCATCATTCACAAGTCATGGAACTACTTTTATTTCTAATTTTATTCTATTTGGGTAATTCAGTTCATAACATTTGGTATCAAAGCATAAGGTCCTTGGATGGGCTCTTTCAAAATGAGTAATCTTGTCATTTTTTCTATAACAATTTTTTTGGCAAGTTTCTGATAGCAAATTTTTTTGGACCTTAATAAGACATAGAGAATACGTATGGTAGAAATTTTTAGTTTTGGTTTGTTATAATTTTGTATTTATAGAACGTGAAGTTAGGGTTTTAGACTACTAAAAAAAGTAGTCTCAAACAGGTGTTCCCGATACAATTGTCATATCAAAAGATTGCAAGCTCCAATTTGAGTGCCACTAGTTGCATGGGATAACATATATGGAAAATATTATTCAGATAAGATTTAAAACTTGACACATGGTATGTTGTACAATTATGTTCTCCCGAAAGGGACAAAACAACATGTTATGGAAAAGTTACCATAACTTTTTCTCAGAAATTCAGAATTTGGTAAAACCTATAGAATTGCAAAGAAGGCATATAAGTTATTACTAGACAAAATTTGAGTCTTGTAAGGGCCAAAATTTTAGAATTATCATAGGTGAAAGGTCAATTAGTAAGACGATCTCCAAATTAGGGTTTGAAAAGGTATTTAACTTGCAATTAGAATAAATTTTGATTGGAAGATCTATTTGGGGTGATTCAATAACTATTTTGAAGATAGAATATAGAAGAACTATATATAAATATTATTATGGGCCCACATGACAATGGGTAGTGCAAAAAATGCTACAACAATTAAACCTCTAGAGAGCTCAACTAGGACCTAGGAAGAAAGAGAAGAGATATATAACCATCTATCCAATTTAGAAAACAAATGTGATTTGAATGATAGGTAAGCGAAAAAAGGTGTATTTGACACATGCAAAAAAAAATGGACAAGATGGAACAAAAGATGGAAATGATTAATTAAAAGAAGGAAAATATGGAACATGAGGATTGAATCCAAGTCACATTGAAAATTTTGAAACATAATTTGAAAACAATAGGTTTGAGTCACTGACACTTGATAATTTATCACTCCAAAATCGATCGTTGTAGATTCAACCCAGTACCAAGGAAATACTTCATTCCCAAGATTGATATGAGAAATTTTGATGGTAATGATCCAATAGCATGGATATTCTAGATGGATCAATTCTTTGGTATACACCAAGTGCCAACTTTACAAAGCCGATAACTATTGCATTCTTAATTTTAGAACACGATCAATTTATGTGGTACCAATGGATTTGTGACTATAAAAAAGTACTCTATTGTCTCTTTGTTTGTATTTATGGACGAACTGATAGCACATTATGGGTCTATTAATAGGAATACCTTCTTTATCCATTTGATAAATCTCAAGCAAAGAGGTCTAATTACAAAACACACACAATTTCAAAAGTTGAGTTATAGAGTAAAGAACATATTGGAGGTTAATTTGTTGGATGTCATTATGGGCACTTTCAAATGAGAGAATTCAACATGAGATGTGCCTCTTTCAACCTAAATAATTGGAGAATGCTTTTAGTTTGACAAGAAAAATTGAAATTAAAAATCGGATGTCGTTATGGGCACTTTAAAGGAGTGAATTCAATGTGATGTATGTGTCCATATTATAGAGATCTCAATAATATGAGCATTAAAAAAAAGGTTTCATATTCCTATCATCGATGAATTGAGAAGATAAATTTTCTTTACCAATTTGGATCCCTATTTTGGATATCATCAAACAAAAATGAGGCAAGAAGACATTCAAAAAAGAACCTTTAGAACACAAGAAGGTCATTATGAATTTTTGGTAACGTTGGTTGGCCTTACCAATTCATTTTCTACATTCCGAAGCTTGATGAATTCTATTTTTAAATCTTTCCTCAAAAAAATTGTGTGAACAATTTTTTATTATATATTAATCTACAACATATCTTAGGAAGAACATGTGAAACCAATTGGCATGGTCTTAAAACTGTTGGAAGAGAAACACTTATATTCAAATTCTTCCAAGTGTGTCTTTGGGATTCAGGAAGTCACTCTGGGCCATATTATATCTCATGCAGGCATCAAAGTGGAACCTAACACAATTAAAGCTACAATGGAATGGTCAATTCCCAAAACCTTAGATAATCTTAGAGGATTCTTAGGATTGATAGGTTATTATTGCACCAAGGGTAACGAGGTGCTTAATTACAACCCAGTATGGGGGAGACGTGTAACACTGCATGTAATGAACTAACGCTATGTACCAAAAATAAAATAAAAAGTAATTATTTTTTATGTCGGCTTAAGATAAAAAAGAAAACCAAATAAAAATAATTAAAAAAATCCATAGTCGCTCATAAAATAATAAATAGAAAACCAAATAAATTGTCATTAAAAAATAACACCTCAAGGAATTGGATTCCTCTCGGTGCTTGATATATCCATGTTTAGGATGGATCAATGATGGTTGTAAGTTTTCCATTAATTGTGGTCAAATAACATCACTTGTAACAACATTATTGAAAAATGAATTATTTTCTCAGGCTCAAGAAGAAACCAAAGATTTTAAAAAATGAGGCTATGTGTACAACTCCTATCCTAGCCGTGCTTGACTTCACAAAATCCTTTGTTGTGAAGTGTGATGCCTCAAGGCATGGTGTTGGTGAAATTTTATTACAAGAAGAAAGGCCCCTTTCCTTTAAAAGCTGGAAACTTAAAGGAAAAAAACTTACTAAAACCAATTATGAAAAGGAAATGTTGGTCATAATCCATGCAGCTAATAAAGGGTGCCCTTACCAATTAAGAAGACACTTCAAGGTAAGAATAGATCATGATAATCTATAATACTTCTTGAAACAATTATTATCTTTATAAGAGCAACCAAAATGGGTTACAAAGATGTCAGTTCATGAATTTGAAATTATCTAGAAAATAGGAAAACAAAATTTGGTAGTAGATACAATTTCAAGGAAAGAAGACACAAAAGGATTACTTTGTGTTTCTTTCATTCTACAATTTGATTTGCTGGAAGAAGAAAAGGGTACAATGGAAGCCGAATCATAAGACATGCAAGATAATCCAACAAATACATGAGGAATCTAGTGCACTATATAAATGGGTGTTCCCATAAAGATGGGTAACACTTTTTGGGAAGACATGAGTGTAGATTGGCTGAAACATGAGCTTAGTCAAGGGTTGTTTAATCCCTTGATCAAGTTTTTTAATCATTATTTTTTTTAAAATTTTACATGGAAAAAATAACCATTAGCTCAAATAGCTTGATCAAGTTATTTGAACTAGTAATTATGATTTTATATTTGTATTATTTAATGTTTAAATGAAATAAAAATATTACAATCATTAAAAAATTAAATTTATATGGAAAAATAGTATTATCTCGAATAGCTCGATCGAGCTAATTGAGCTAATGGTTTAGAATTTAATTTTTTATGATTAAATAGCTCAATCAAGTTATTTTTGTAATCGCGAGTGCACCCCAAATCAAGGTATTTAAACATTTTCCCAAACCCTAGATCGAGGTTTTTAAAGACCTTAATTGAAGTAATAACTTGATCGATGGCTTTAAAAACATGACTCTAGCCCTTTTTTTGCAAATTTAATTTTTTGTGGTCTTTTTGAAAGGTATAAACCCTATAATTGATTGCACCTTAGGTAGCGGACTTGATTTCAGTGGATTCATCAATGAATCCCCTATCCACTAGTGTACAATTTATGTGTTTTTTAGTTCTTATCATATTTTTTAAATTTTCTTTCAATACTTACACTTAAAAACCTTGCTCACAACTTCAAATGAGCTCAGAGAAAAATCAACAACATAAAAATTACACAACAATTTTTTTTTTAAATATATACATACCAAATTTATGTAAGCAATAAAAAAAATTTATCTGCATAGAAATGTGTGCAAAATGCATTTTAAATATTCAACAGTCATTTTCAGAAATTAATAAGAAATATATATTTCCAAAATAAATTTTAAAAAAGTTATGCCCTAGTACCTAATGTGAAAATCATATATATATACAAGGATACACATTTCATTAAATGCAATTTTGACACATTAAATGATATTAGTATTTTTTTAAATCTCATTGGAAATACAACATAATTCCCTACATTTTCTTTTATTGCATGTTGAGATTCACTAGGAATATATGAGTTTTGAGGGGTTTGATTTAATAATTAAGTAAAATATCAAATTTTCACCATCATTTTGGCAAAAATTGTTACTCATTTTCATGGATTCACCCAAATTTGTGTGGAATAATGTCTCACTATGGTATCAGGATCACAACTCAAGCATTTCAAGTCCTTTTGGAATTCCACACTTCTCCTATCGGAAGACATTTAGGGTTCTTGAAAACGTACCATAGGATCATGAAGGAATTTTTCTAGGAGGGTCTTAAAATTGATGTTCAATTTTTTTTGATAGAATGTTTGGTTTTCCATCCAATATGGGAGAGACAATCAAGACTAATTTATCGTTGGAAATAGGTGGATTGAATCACAAAGTATGACAATATCTTTTCTCTTTGTCATCATTTTAAAGAAAGTACGGTAGTTGCATCATTCAAGGAAACAGTGAAAAAGCTACATGGAATCCACAAAATCATTGTAAGTGATAGAGATCCAATTTATAGTTGTAACTTTAGAACCAAATTTTTTTATTGTTTGGGTACTCAATTATCTCGTAGATCCTCTTACCATCCTCAACCCAATGGGAAAATTGAGATTGCGAATAAATGTTTACAAGGGCCTCTTCATTGCTTTGTATCTAATAAAAAAACACAATGTGTCAAGTGGTTTCCACTAGAAAAATGGCGATACAACATGTCCTTCCATACTTCATAAAAAATGTTCCCGTTTATGGAACTTTATGGCTATCATCCTACATTCATCACATTACCCTTGAAAGGGAAAGATAAGGTTCAAGTAGTGGAAGATCACATACAACACCAAGAAGAGGTTATCCAAGTAATGAAAGACAAATTGGCTATAGCACAAAATAGGATGAAAAACAAGCATGTCAACATCATCATGAAATGAAATTTGAAGTGGAGGACTGGGTTTTTTTTAGGCCACAACCATACAATGGCAGATCTCTCAAGCAACAAAAGAAGGACAACAAATTCGCACCCAAGTACTATGGCCCTTATAATGTGTTAGAGAGGGTTGGAAGTCTGGATTATAAATTGGAGTTGCCTCCATATTATTGTGTGTATCCATTCTTCCATGTTTCTTTCTTAAAAATTTTAATCGACGACAAGATCCCAATTCAGACTATTTTATTAGAAATTGATGAAGAAGGGAATGTCATACTAGAACATGAAAAAATCCATGAAACACATATCAAGAAAATACGAAATGAGAAATTATTGAGTACCTCATCAAGTGGAACAATTTTCCAATAGAACATGTGACATGAGAATATGAGTTCTTCATGCAGAAACATCCACAATTATTCAAGTGTTGATGAGAACACTTGTTTTAAGGGGAGGGGCATGTTAAGCTGTATATATTGTGACATTACATTTCATTTATTATATTAGTTGTATTTATTGGTCATTAGGACATTAATTGAAATTGTACCCTCGCTCTCACTCTCTTAGTAAAAACTAGTCATAAGGCCTCAATACATTCCCACATTAAAAGCATAATACTCCAAAATACATATCCAATAATAAAAAATCACATATAGTCATAGTGACCACATAACTCCAACAAAAACTTAAGGATTACTCAACAACTTCTCCATGAACCACATAATTGCCAACTGGCATATCACATTAAAATAAATATTATAAGAAATCATTTAGCATATAATGATGATAGGCATAAACCCTCCCATATTCAAACTCTTGTAAAGAAACCTAACACAATGGAAGGTGTAAAATCTCTTTCAACAAATGATCCAAAAATTGATTAAGTTCCCTATAGATATGTAAGTATTGGATATGATGAATGTGGCCAGATATCTCCTTCAAATGAAATATAAAAGGATAAAGAGAATTTTTTTCAACACGAATTTTATCGTTTATATAATTTATAATGAGACTAGAGTCCCAAAATCTTGCATGCTATCACTTCCTCTAAGCTTTTTTTTTATCTAGTGAGATTGACAAGTAGGCTAGGCTTAGACTTGCATAACATGGGGTCGATTTTGAATGCTACCACTATAACCTTTAAGCATGTCCATGCTACCCCATGTGTGACACACAAGGCTAGTCGAGGTTTAAACCAACAACGTCACAAGGAGTTCGTTAATAGTGCACCCTATCACTAATTGATATACACCTTGGGAGATACCTGAGTAAACTTCAACAATAGGAATAGAGCAGTAAATTCTACAATATTATTAGTTCCATTCCCCAAATTTTCTTTGAGATGAAACTAGTAGATTTCTGAAACAGAGAGAATAACACCCAGTCCATAGAAAGACTCCAAATATTGGCGTGCCCCATTGAAAATCTCCAAGCTTTTGATTTGTCAACTTGGATATCATATAAAAACTTAAAATTCTTGATCTTTGGCTTCAACAATAAATATGAGAGAATGGCCATAGCCTAAGTAGGAACCTGAAATGTTGGGATGAATCTTTCTTCAAACATAGTGGATTTCCCTGCTATCCAAAACCCTAGAGAACTAAAAAGGGCACTACCATGTAAGGCTTCATTTATTTGTACAAAACCATGAAGATAAATATTCCTCAATGGAAAGCCCCATCTATAAATTAGGCCAACCTAACTATGCTTCCATTTCATGTTGATGTATTTGTAATTTTGGAAGATATTCTGATGTATATTATCATTGTATGTTGTTGTACCCCCATTGGGGGTGTCATGTGTTACCCCTTTACGATATGTTTAAATTGTGTGTAGACCTTGAGGTAAAACCTTCGTTGTAATTCAGGGCAATGGTCCTTAGTGTAATATCATGTAATATGTAATTATGGTCTCTCTAGGAGAAGTGGGCCCCATGTGATATGATATGTAGGCTTGGATCTTATATTTGGTCAGTGCCTTGAAAAGGTATAAATAGGGAGGCACTCTCCCTCATTTATATATCTCACACACTCTCTAAGGCACATGAGAGAGAGACATAGTTAGAGGATGAGAGAAAGATAGCTGCTGAACATTTCTTATTACTGCTTTTGATCATTTTACTATTTTGAAGAAGTTTGCGGGGTTTTCTCCTTTATGATTTCACCGATGAATTTTTTTGTGTCTTGTATATCTTTTATATCTTATACATTTTTCTGTACTTGTTATTCTTTCAGATAAAGATCCAAGATAATCTAGTCAGATCTTGAGAAAATATAACATTGTATCAGAGCCTCTCTGAAAGAAGGAACTGTGTAGTGGCGGGAACTAGGGCTTCCTATTTGAAGGTGTTTTCTCTACATATCATCAAGCAAGAGGGGCCAGGCTAACTCGCCTCACTAGGGAGAATATATTGGTGGTATCAGTTTCTGAATCAAAGAAGTTTCATTGTGCAGCTGAAATACAACTAGAATGGCAGCTAATGGAAATTAGGGTTTCATGCCTGAAAACCCTATAAGACTGAATTTAGTCATTCTATAACTTTTCTATAATGCAATATTGGGGAAGGATCAGAATACGAAATGTTTACAATACGAAGATAAATTTTTGATGTACCTTGTGTAAAAGTTTCATCCTTATATTCATTATACTTCAAGAGATATGGTTCCTCCAAATCAGGGTTCCAACCTCCAAAATACATTCATAAACATGTGACCTAGGGATATTTTCTACATCTCAGGATAGTAAGGTCCAAACGAAATTTTGCAAGATGTTTCAGGTAGGGAACAGAGTGTGGTTTCTTTGGTATGATTTTTAGGCATAGAATGTGAAACAGTGACACGTGGTAGTCCACACAAGTTTTCTATCTTGAACAATCCCCAAAACAGTCACCTTGGGAAACTCAACATAAGTGCCACTTGGAGAATCCATTTCTGCTTTAACCTATGGGGTTAGAAAGAATACATATCATGATATCTTATTGAAAAGTTTCAGACTGTAATGATGCAAAACTTTGGATATACATCCTAATCAATTTCATACATTTCTGCAGAAGAAATTGGAAGACTAGGGCTTACTGTTCCGGGAGCTTCCCACCATTGTTTTCAGAAAAGGAGTACATTGGATAGCTCACCTTGAAGAGGTCAATATTTTTGTCCAATCATAAGTTTGAAATTCCAAATTTGAAAAATTAGGGTTTATCTAACAAACCCTAGATCAACCAATTCTAGAACCATGTTGGACACCTCAAATCAGTAAGATCTAAATATTTGCTATTTAATTTTGAGGTTCTCATTTCAAAATGACTAATCACACCTAGCTTGATGACAATCTTGGTGAATCTAACAACTTCCAAGTATGGAAGTATAGGAACTTTGTGATCCTTGAAGAAATTGACTTCGATCGGTATTTCAGTAAGGAAGTTCTAAGAGCTAGAGGGAGATGAGGCTAAGGCTAGAGCTAAGAGAATCATTGTAGATTATATTAGAGATCATCTCATCCCTCATGTGTCATTGTTGAAGACACCAAAAGGAAGTGTTCAATGCTATGGTGAAACAATCGAAGAAGAAGAAGAGATTGTTGTAACCTACTTGAATGGCCTCCCAAGATCATGGGGTTCATTCACTCAAGGAATGTGTGTCAGGAGGAATGCGATTACCTTCAGCAGACTCCGAGAAGAGTGCACACAAGAAGAAGCTCGACTCATAATAAGAGAAGAGAATATGGGAGAAACTGAAGATCAATATCCCACGATTCAAATAAGACCCCTCAAGCAATGAGGAATATGAACGAATCAACTCATGAATAACCTCTTATCCATCCTAGGATATGGATCAGAAATGATGAAGCTGAAGGCTCAAGAAGGAGTCTACCCACCAAACAAATAAAGATAAGTATTCAACTGTCATTTCATGATATTGTTTAGTCGTGCATTTGTTTATATTCAGTTGATGTGTTATGAATGTTTGAGTATTTTCATTTATACTACTGATTTGCACAATGATGGGTAAAAAGTCAATGATGTTGTACAACATTCCATTTTCTAGATTGAAACCTCTTTGTTGACATATTAGGAGTAGTACACACTCTTAATAATATTGGGTAGAAGGAATCTATAAGTTACTCTATGTGTAGGCGATTTGAATGAATGTTGTAACATTGGCTAAAATAGTTCTATGGCTATATGGCATATATTTAATATGTTTTGGAAAGTATGAGATGTTTCTAATCACATAACTGAAATTGAATCATAGATCATTCCGAAGAACAAGTAACGATTGTTCAGAAAAGGAACCTGAAGCTTCTTGGGTCAGAGACACCGTGGAGAAAAAAAGAGATTAAGAAGAATATAAAGAGAATGGTAGATCCACCTCAATAGATGAAGACCACCTTGGACACAAGAAATAATCCAAGATGAAGAACAGTATGGCGATACTTCCAAAGAAAGAAAGAGGCCTCTAACACACTCCAGTTATGTGACATTGTTGAGCGACATCATTGATGTAGAGCCTTCCAGCTATGAAGAAGTAGCCAAGAAGAAAGGGAAGGAGACTATGATCAAAGAGTACCAGTTGATCAAGAGGAATGATGTCTAGGATGCAGTGTCAAGACTTGAAGGGAAGTCCATAGTGTCTTCCATATAGATCTAGCATGCAATAGATGGCAGCATCGTGGGATACAAGGAAAGATTCGTAGCACGAGGATTCTCATAGAAAGAAGGCACATACTACGAAGAGACATTTGCACCAATGATGAGGTACACTTCATTAGATCCATACATGCAGGTATGTGATGGGATATAAACCACCTGACATCAAGGAAACATTCTTGAATGGTGTAGTCGAGGAGGAAGTGTACGTAGAGCAGCCACTAGGAGTTGAGACACATGACAGATAGTCTCATGTGTGCAAATTAAAGAAGGCCTTGTACAACACATACAGTTACATGAGGAACTTGAAGATCACCTAGAGTGATGAATATCTAAGCCTTTGCTACAAGGTTGAATATGAAATACTATAGAGGATGACAAGCTCACAAATGGGTGCGAAAAGAACTTTTCAACAAATATCAAGATATAGGATATTGGTATCTAGTGAGACTAAATGGATACATAGAATATCAATAGAAGAGGAATCTACTTGTCACTCCAGTACATAATGTTTCAATACATAGAGTATGAAAGGAAGAGGGAGAATGATGCTCTGCTTCAGAGGGAGTGACTACAGAAGATCCTCATGTTTGACATGGTACAACAGGATGGACAACTTATTGATGGCTTGTAGCAAGGATTTCTCCCTTACTACAGATCATGAATGTCTACCTTCCGTCTATAGGATGGAAGGGTAGGGTTCCTAGTGGTTGTGCAAGAAAAATGAAATAGAAATGAAAGAGAACAGAAATAAAAACCCATCTGCACACAAGGTTATGGGTTAAGCTCCAAGACCCTGCATACAACTTCTTAGAAACATCCAAAGACCTGTAAGCAAACAATGGAGACCTACAAGAACATGTTAGCCATAAACCTACAAGCAAAGATATGTTAGAAGAACTCAAATAAATACCATAAAACAAAAATTGTATCTTCTTTAAGTGGAAATGGGCCACCATGCCCTAGGTTGGAGAAGCACCTCTCTTAGGAATGGGGAGCTATGGCTCAATGGGAGGATGGATGAGAGAGCTTGAGAGGCAAATGGTCTCAAGGCACTCACTCAGGTAGCATAACAATATGCAAAGAAGGAATTTTTTGAGAGTGATCCCCACCCCTCTATTTATAGCTTTTTTAGGGGTCTAAGCCCCTGGTCAGGGCTTTAGCCCCTTTTTTGGGCTTTTAGCCCCTTTCACTCAATCTTTAGCTCTTTTGGGGGTTTTAGGCTCCTTTGAGGGTTTTTAGCCCCTTTTCGAAGGCTTTAGTCCCTATGAGAGCTATTTTGGTCCTTTTTAGGGGATTTTAATCCCTTTTGCATATTTTTGAGCCTTTTTGAGGGTGTGGGGGTCAAATGGGGTCAATTGAGGGTCGTGTATGGGTGTCCTTGGTTGGTGTAGGCCATGTAGAGATGAGTGAGGGATTTTTTGGGTTAACATATTGCCCCCTGATGTGTGAGGGCATGAGCTCATCTTATGGCCGACGGACATCATAGGATTTTCTGCGGAGAGGTGGTGTTTCCTGGGTTGGGGCATGGTGGCTTTTGGTTTTTGTATTAATATGGTTCCCATAAATGGGTGAGATACAAATAATGTGTGACATGTATATGGATGAGGCGGGCATCCCCATGATTGTAATGATGTCAAAAGAATAATGTGATCTATGCTATATAATACAAGAGTCGATCATATACAACTAATGATACATAGTGGTTTCCTCAATGAGAGGCTGAATACAATACTGATCTGAAGAACTGCTACATTGGACCCATGGAATTCTCATGGAATGCTATATCTTCATGACTGATGGCCTACTGGATCTGGAACGGTACATAGCTGTATGGACTCACTAATGGAGAGTCAGAGTCTCTATGGTACAAATATGTTGCATCAATCATAAATCTATATAGAAGCATTGCTAGGGCTTCTGAACGCTATCTCCAACGCAACCCAGAAATCATAAGGGACATAAACATGTTTAGGTCCCTCGAATAGACTCATCAATGTGCTAGAGTCAGGTGACATCCGAGGTCTTCAACAAAATACTGCACGGACCAATACCCTGTACGAATCTCAATGGTGTGATGATGTAGTTGGATTCAAGCATGTGAGAAACAACCATCCCGAGAGGCATTAAGGACTCCTCTCAAGTGGTCCAAGGAACTCATCAATGAGGTTAATGAAACCAAGATACAGGGACCTCTAGGTCTATCCTCTGGAATATGTGTGTTGCCGTCGACAGAGGGAGACCTGCCCCTGGTCAAGGCAATGGTGTTTCCTTGACTAGATGCGTGAGGGAGATAATTGAAAGATGTGAGGAAATATGAGGACTAACCCACTGAATGGTGGGGGGGAAGAGAAAGAGTTGAATAGAGGAAGAGGTAGTGTAGTAGACTCAAAATTCCTTTGTTCAGAGTATGACGGTAGGGCAGACTAGGCAGCAAATGAAACTAACTCGTTGGAAAGGGATCATAGCTGTAATACTGGGAATGTAACTGCAGATGGAAAATACTTGGGGGAGGTAGATACTTTTGGTACTGATGGGATCCAAGGAAGACACAATGCAGAGTAATATGAACAAAGGAGACCCAAAGTGGGAATGCTGCCAAACTGTTATTTGTGGGGTGGTGTCTAGAGACACCGTTGTGGTACGATCTCGTTGATTTTTGGTGATCCCAAGAAAGTAAATGCTCGATGATGCTTTCAATTTTAGAGAGTTTGAAAGCATGAAGAAGACTCCAGTGGGGTCTCTTTTTCGTTGATAGTATCTTGTGCCTGAAAAAGGTTAAAAGTGTACATAGGAGAGCTTGCCCATCCTTTAGGGGATGGGAGACTTCTTTATCGTTGGTAGTCCAGTCAGGTTGGAAAAGGTTAAACCTATACTGACTGGACGGTCATTCAAATACTTTTACGAGCATGAACGAAACCAAGTTTGCTCAGAAATATTTTGTTGATGAGAAGGCTGGAAAAGAGCTTAACGACAACCCATGGTGATATTTTTCATAAAGTTCAGCCCCTCTACCCTAGAAAGCATAAAAGGATGCAGAGGGGAATGTTCTTGGCTTGGATGTGCCAAGGTGGTCCTTTTCATTTAATGGTTTACATAGTCTGCAAAAGGAGATAAATGAGATGATGTAGACACCATTTCCTATACTTTAACAAGTGGGAAAGGAAGCAGCTGTGCTCGGCCATCTTTTCATTCTTTTAGGAGTCAGAAAAGAGCTTAAAAGAAACTCTAGTATGGTCAACTGATTGCGGTGGCACATGTGGTGCCCCATGTCCGGACAGTGGACAGTGGTCCAAAGGTCATCCGTGCAGTATGGATAGAGTAGGTGGCTCTTAATCATACCAGTACATGCATGGGATAGATTGTGGCAGAGGCACATGAGTTGGTGTGAAAGAGGCATGCAAACCAAGGTGGCTCTCGAACAGAGGTCAGGAGAGCTATGTGTGAGTTGTGATGGATAGAATTGACTACATGTGATGTGAGTGCAAGTCCGGAGGCAGTTATATACCAAAGGAAATGATCCGTTCTCTGGATGATGGTCTGAAGATCCGCATAAGGTGCGGTGGATGGATTAGACAGCTATATGCTAAAAATCAAAATGATGTGCCTTACGGGTGGTGCCTCGAAAACCCACATGAGTGGTGGTAGGAAAGTGTGATGCAAGTACAGGTCCAAAGACACTTGTATCACCATGATGTGGCTCGTAAATTGAGGTAACTTCTAGGAATTTGTCCCAAAAATTACTTATTAAACATGAGCCGATGGTCTCATAAGGAGATAGAGGGCGAATTTCTGAAACCAGTGGCGTGAACGACTTCTCAAATGAAATCCATATGGTCTCGTGTTGAAAGGGAGGAAATAGGTCAAATGGGGCCTATATAAGGGTGGGGACCACTTTGTGAAGTGTCATTCTCACTGTTCACTGCAGGGATGGAGAGGTGGGCCCTAGATTTTCTTTTGTTGATTTCTCTTGTTCCAATTGGTCGTTTTGAGTTCCGTGACTTGCAAGTAAGAGCTCTTGCAAAATCTATCATTTTTGGTGGTTTACATTCTGAACTTGGTCACCTAGAGGTCCTCTATGAGCCTGTTGGGGTTTCATGGAGCCAAGTCACACCTTTTGAGGGAAAAAGAGTGACCTAGTCACATTTGTGAGGCATTTTTGAGCGAACTAGTCACTCTTTTTAGCCAAATAGGTGCGACTTGGCCCTTGGGTGACATTTTTTGATGAGAGTAGTGGTTGACAGCTGTGTTTTTCTTATGTAGGATGGCTGAGATAAAGTGGCGGGATAGAAACTATAAATACCTCCAGGAGGCGGAATTTTGGGATAGGAATGTGCATAGTACATTGGCCCGTTGTGGTTTACTGAAGTTCATGCGGATACCCCTCATGAAGAGCTTACGTTTGTTGTTGCAAATGTTGGTGAGCTTTTGGGATATTGGGGAGGAGGAATTCCTCTTCTAGGGCCAGCGTATTGAGATTATGCTGGTGGATGTATACTTCTTGACTGGGCTCCCTATGTTGGGAGTTGTTGGTGACTTGGAACCGGTGTTGTCTCAGGGGGAGACATTGGAGGAGCTATGTGACATGCATTGTTACGCTACTGCGTACGTGCGTGGCTCACACATCTCGATGTGTGACATTGAGGTCTTGTCGACACGGGTAGTGGCAGCATTACTGCTGCATATCTTGGGTTCCATGGGGAGCCACAAGATATCTGGAGGGCAACTGCAGCTGGTAGAGCATTCCTGTGAGGGGCACTTATTATAGGTGGGCCCAGATGTATCTTCAGGTTGTTTGCCGTCGGCTGAACAATGCGAAGGAATCTAGAGCAGGATTTTTCTTTGGCTCCCTTTTATGTGCTTTCTTTTTTGAGAAAGTACCTACTCTGCGTTCACACCGGGCCGTGTGGTATAGCGGTCCACGGGAGCCGCGGATGTGCAGGTGGTGTCAGATGATGGTACGAGAGGGTGGTGGCAGAGTGTGCCGCTTCTTCACCGAGGAGATATTAGAGCAGTAGTGTCAGCTTCCAGTGGTCATTGAGGAGTACCCGTATGCAGGTATGAACTATCATGGGGACCCTGAGATGCCCTGACATCTAGGACAAGAATGGGGACCAGCTGGTATGTATGTGTGATGTCTTTATGTTCATCTTTATACATAGTGTAGTTGAGCTGGTTGATAGTTGTATGATTATATGTGTAGATTGATGGTGTCTTTGTTTGTGTATGCATATGTTGGTCCCCACCCATCGCCTAGGTGTCAGAGGTGATTGGTCTCTATTGCAGAGGCGACGGTTCCTGCGGGGAACCCTCGCAAGAGACAACAGGAGGTGGATGATTTTTTGTTGTATCTGGAGTGGCTTGCTAATGGGATCTCTGATGATGGCTGGCAAAATTTGAACAATGATCTGATTGCTACCATTCACATTTTTCCTCCAGAGTGGACCTCTGTGATGAGGAGGGTGGTCGTGGCCTGCGATTACCTTCGTCAGGTGGCTAGAGGGGATCTTCTTGTAGAGGATGAGTCTTCTGAGGAAGATGATGATAGTGAGCCAGATGATGAGTCTGGGTCAGATTAGTAGCCAGTGGGGCTGCCCCTACTGCATTGGTGCACTTAGGAGTTTTTGCATCGCTATGTATATTTTGCTGAGAAAGCATATGTGGCTTCTCGTTTTGTACTTGATATATTTTGGACATGCAACTTGTCTATCTATATATATTTTTGATGCACGTGGATGCACCTTTTATGGTTTTATATGTGAGTCTTTTTATGATGATGTGAAATGCACTGCCTAGATGATGTATTTTTACACATTTGTGTGTGTTTTATATATGATTATGCATGATGTTGTGGTTGTAAGTTTCCTATATGCGATTATGAATGTGCCAATTTAGAATGTCATTATGCATTTGATCTGCTACACTATTGAGGTTTCTGGGAACATGTGTGGATGTAATGGATTCAAATGTTATAACCATCTGTTTAGTGTGCATAAATTTTCTAAATAGGTAAGGATCACGTACCCGATATTAGTTGTTCAACTGGGAAACAAGCAATTGGGATTCTAAGAAGACATCGAGATGGAAAATGCCTAACTTGAGAGCAGCGTCCAAGAGGCCGTTGACACCATCATATTCATCCTGGTTGTTGGTCGCACTGCCCACGCATATCCCGTCAATATGGATCAACTCATGCGACGGGGAGTAGATGACCCATACAGCCGAAGCGAGGTTTGGATACCATCTGCTCGCTCCATCAACAAATCCAATGTACCGGTCCGAGGTAGGATCCATCTAGAGCAATGAGGGGGAACAATACATTATACTCACTTTTAAAAATGTGTAAAACAAAAAGGGAAAGGACTATATTACAAGGTATCGTCACTTAAAGAGGTGACATTAGAGGGAAAGTGGTTTGGAATTTTAGGGGGTCAGTGGTCATTCCTTTGTGTGACATGATGAACCCTAGGAGATGGCCTGTTGGGACACAGAAAGCACACTTGAAAGGGTTCAAGTGGATTTTGTACTTGCAACATCGTAGGAAGGCTTGCCGCAAGTCGTCTATGTGTTGTGCTTGCGTCTGTGACCGCGCAATGAGGTTGTCAAGATAGACTAACAGGATGTGGATGAGGTCACGGAAACAGTATGTCATGGCCCGCTGGAAGGTGGCTTCATCGTTCTTCAGGCCAAAGGGCATGACTCTATATGTGAATTTTCCCCATGAGGTTGTGAATGTAGTCTTGTAATGATCTTGTTTCTGGATCTAAATTTGGTTATATCCGAAAAATCCATCCATGAAGGAAAAGACCTCATGTTTGGCACATGCATCGATAATCTGATCGATGAAGGGTGTTAGGAAGTTGTCTTTGGGACACGCTCCATTTAGATTGTGGAATTCTATGCAAATGCGGATGGTACCCTATTTTTTATTCACAGGAACAGGATTAGAAACCCAAATGGGGCGTATGGTCACTAGATTTGTAGCAGGGATTTCTCCCTTACTACAGAGCAGGAATGTCTACCTTCCGTCTATAGGGCGGAAGGGTAGGGTTATTGATGTTTGTGCAAGAAAAATGAAGTAGAAATGAAAGAGAATAGAAATAAAAACCCCTCTGCGCACAAGGTTATGGGTTAAGCTCCAAGACCCTGCATACAACCTGTTAGAAACATCCAAATACCTGTAAGCAAACAATGGAGACCTACAAGAACATGTTAGGCCATAAAACTGCAAGCAAATATATGTTAGAAGAACTAAAATAAACACCATAAAATAGAAATTATACCTTCTTTAGGTGGAAATGGGCCACCATGCACTAGCTTGGAGAAGCACCTCTCTTAGGAATGGGGAGCCATGGCTCAATGGGAGGGTGAATGGCTTGAGAGGCAAATGGTCTCAAGGCACTCACTCGGGTAGCATAACAATATGAAAAGAAGGAATGTCTTGAGAGTGACCCCCACCCCTCTATTTATAGCTATTTTCGGGTTCTAAACACCTGGTCAGGTCTTTAGCCCATTTTTTGCACTTTTAGCCCCTTTTGCTCAATCTTTAGCTCTTTTGGGGGTTTTAGTCTCCTTTGAGGGGTTTTAGACCCTTTTTGGAGGCTTTAGCCCCTATGAGAGCTATTATGGCTCTTTTTAGGGGATTTTAAGCCCTTTTGCATATTTTTGAGCCTTTTTGAGGGTGTGGGGGTCAAATGGGGTCAAATGAGGGTCGTGTATGGGTGTCTTTGGGTGGTGTAGGCCATGTAGAGCTGAGTGAGGGATTTTTTGGGTTAACATGGCCCTAGGATTTATTGGGAGAAAAGAAAATCCCAACCTTTGCTTCAAGGTTGAAGGCAGAGGACCAGTGATGCCCTTGTTATATGTCGATGACATGTTCCTGATAAGCAAAGAGGAACTCTTTAAATATGCAAGAAGGAGACTTTCTACAGAGTTCATTATGAAAGACCTAGGGATATTGTACTACTTATTAGGCATGGAGGTGTGGAAGAATGAGAATAAGATTTTCCATGGTCAAGGAAAGTATGCAATGGAGATTCTGAAGAAATTCAAAAGACTAGACTGCAAGGCAATAACCACACCTATGGAATCAAACTTGAATCTTTTGTGTGATGCTTTATTAGAGATGGTTGATGCCATGATGTATCGTTAGATGATTTGTTCATTGATGTGCCTGACGAATATGAGACCAGACATTTGATTTGTTGTGAACACATTGAGTCAATTCCTGATGAATCCTAGACATGTTCTCTTGATTGCCACAAAGCATATTTTGAGGTACCTAAAGGGTACAGTTGATTATGGGCTCAAGTATGATGCGAATCAGAATACTAACATGCATGGTTATGTTGATTCATATTGGTAGTGCCACTAAGAAGAAGAGCACCTTGGGTTTCTTCTTCAGTTTGAGATACCGTATGGCCTACTGGTTTGGCAGGATGTAGTCCTGCATGGCGCTAAGTACATATAAGGAAAAATATGTTGCCACTTGCTCGACTATTTATGAGAGATGAGTAGTGAAGCTCCAGTATGTGATCCATATTGATATATCTAGAAAGAGGGAGTGATGAGTTCTAGCATATCCGGTGAGACAGGTTGTCTGAGCATAAAATCTCGGTGAAGATCATATGTTGGTAAGATGTAATTAGTCTTGTAGGTTGTTCTTGAATGTAATCATTCCTGGAGAAGCTTGCAGGTTATCCTTGGACCTGATTAGTCCTGATGTGATTCTATGCTAGAAATAGCCAGAGTGAAGTTTGAATACTTTAGAGAGAGGCTTGGTGTACTTCAGATCAAGGTTCAATCCAAGGGGAAGTGATAAATCTGGAAGATGCAGATACACATAAGCCTTTCCGACATGGTGGTAGGTTGGTCCTCCCATGGTCGTTGATGTAAGTGCTAGAGCCTTTTCGACATGGTGGTAGGTTGGTCCTCCCATGGTCATTGATGTAAGTGTTGGATCCTTTCTGACATGGTGGTAGGTTGGTCCTCCCATGGTCATTGATGTAAGTGCTAGAGATTTTCCGACATGTAGTAGGTTGGTCCTCCCATGGTCGTTGATGTAAATGTTGAAGCTTTTCTAACATGGTGGTAGGTTGGTCCTCCCATGGTCGTTGATGTAAATGTTGAAGCTTTTCTAACATGGTGGTAGGTTGGTCCTCCCATGGTTGTTGATGTAAACATTGAGTATTTCCTAGATGGTGGTAGGTTTGTCCTCCCATGCCAGTGGATGTAAGTGTTGTGTTATGTGTATCTGGGTTGTGCTCCATGCGAGGATGAAATGGTATGAATATAATGAGGTAATAGTAGGGTACACAGGTGTTTCAAGGCATGTAATTAGTCTTGGGATGCTCCTTCAGGTTCTGTAGTGGCATATAATCAGTCCTAGGAGATCCTATAGGTTTTGCAAGAGGCATATAATAAGTCATGGGATGTACCTACTTGATGGCTTGCTCATAGAGATGATAAAGACCTACATGGAGGCTAGGCCTAAATCCAACATGAAAAAGGGTTGGTACTGCAGAAACTTCTGATGACAGATAGTATGGGATGCTGATCAAATTATAAGAAGATGATGGCAACAGCTATGATGAAGATCACTATATGACTCCTTGATGATGATTATGTGATGAATACAATGTGCTGAAAAAATTACAAGTTTTATCTTTCGATGGCTTAGTTGGGGTTCTTAACAGCTCATTAGCCACCTAAAGGCTTTGTTTTGGCAACTAACAGTTTAATGCAGGATGAAGGTTAACCACCGAAAGCGGTCCTGAGAAAGTAAATGGTGAAATCACTTTCGGTGGCTTAGGAAAGACTTCAGGCATCTCATTAGCCACTGAAAAGTGTTGCTTTCGGCAGCTTAGTGAATAGTTCAAGAAGGGCACTAACCACCAAAAGCAGGAAAAAAATGCATTGGGGAAAAAGTTTGCTCAAAAAAATCAAAACACAGGTTTTTGTGGCTAAGAGTGGTTTCAAAATGGTCCCTAAGCCACCGAAAGCAGACTTTTGGCAGCTAAGACCGAAATTTCAGGACGCTCTAAGCCACCGAAAGGGGTGTTTTACTATGAAAATGCATCATTTTAAAACGGTGATTCTGAGCGACTGAAGAATCATTTTGCAAAATGCTCAAATTTTTTTGTTTCTAATAGATCAGAAAACAATAACCTCTCTCATTTTTCCTACAGGTATTTCATATTGGGAGAATCAAATCCATCTTTGAGACCTAATTTTTGGATCTCAAAATTTCCTGTTTTACACATGTTTTTGAAATCCAGATCCTAGGAAAATTAAAATGAATTCCAAAAAACCGAGAGAGGTTTTTTCTCAAAACAAACCATTATACAAAAACCTCTTTTGGTTTAAAAACATGTGTCACAAGTTTTGAGAACCGAATGCATCTTTGAGCCCCAATTTTCAGCAGTTTGGCCAAACTTTTAGGGCAAAAGTTGACCTAACAGAGCAATTGATAGCTGAGATTGAAGAACTCCCATCACCTGCACCAAAAGAACAAGACGAACCAACAGAGAAGGATTCCTCCAGCAAGCCTAAAACTAAAAGATCAATTAGCTACTGGGGAAAATTTATGAGATGGAGGTTTTGGAAAGAGAACTAAAGAGAAATAATGAAACATTGACCAGTAAGAGCAAGATACTGCATAAGTCTTACCTGGAGCAGAGAGAAAGATAAATTTTCTTGAAAAGGATGAATACAAGGTACCTAAACTAAAATACTAGATTATACAGGATGGTTAGGCTCCAAAGGCTGCAATTGAAGGAGGCCAAGGCAAACCCCAACAGCCACCCCACCTTAGAAACCCTAGCCAAAGCAATAGTTAGTCTCCAGCCTCCTGAAACTAGACAAGACGTTGTTAACACTCCTAGAACGTGCCTAGAACGAAGCTTGCAGAAGAGGAAAGCTGAGCAAACATGCCTAAAAAGACATTTTTGAGAAAAACCTAATAAGTTTTGTAAAGCATGGCTTTTGATGGCTTAGGCAGACATTGGGGCAGTTCATTAGCCACCAAAAGCACCACTTTCGGTAGCTAACGGTTCCAATAGACTGGCCTCTTAACCACCGAAAGTGGACAGAGGCTTAAAAGTAAGTTTTGGCATACATGACTAGTTTTGGGCAACTACAGATGGCTCAGGGACGTGATCTAAAGATGAAATACACTGAGGGAAGCATAAAAAAAGGGTCAGTTTAAGCTCTACTATGACATAACAGGACAAAAGGCCACCAACCCTAGCTATAAAGAGAAATCAGTGGCTTAACTGGCAGAGGGCCAGTAGCAGTAATCATCAGTAGTTACTTCAGTTATCTAAAAGTTCATTCAATGGACTAGTTCTTCAGTTAAGTTAAGACAAGTAGTTAATTAGGGTTTTAAACCCTAATTTGCAAAAACTATTACTTTTGTTTATTTTTGTAAAAAATAGATCTAAGTTTTTAGGATCTATATATTTTGTAAGAGGCTATAAAGCCTAAGACTGATTTTATGAAAAAGGTTTGACTTCGGGGATTTATAAGCCTATATTATTGTCAGCTTCTCATTTTGCTCATTCTTGAATATAAGCTCTTTTGTTATGATTTGTTTAGACTTCATCTTTGCCTTTGCTGTACTTATGCATGAATGTGTATTTAGGTTACTTTCAAGTTGATTAATAACTAATAGCTGTCATCCTATTGGTTTGTTAATGTGATTTGATTTATAAGTACCATCCTTATCATAATTTAGCCATTTATATGCATTTGTTTTGTATGTAAATCTTCCATCCTGATGAGTTCTCCATTCCTGCACCTTATTGTAAACTTCTGAATAGTTGTAACTAAAAGACTTGTAATTGAGTGAGTTTAATGCATGTCTTGAGAGTGGAAGGTTATATAGGTCACCTGACTTGATCCATATCAAAAAACCCTAAAAACATTTTAAGTTACCAGGCGTCCTCGCGCTACAACCTAGAGGAGTTTCCTGGAGTGATAACAGGTATAAATAGAGAGGCGCTCTCCCTCATTTATATATCTCACACACTCTCTAAGGCACATGAGAGAGAGAGACAGTCAAAGGAGGAGAGACAGATAGTTGTTGAACATTTCTTATTACTTCTTTTGATCATCTTACTATTCTGAATAACTTTGCGGGGTTTTCTCCTTTATGGTTTCCCCGATGAAAATCTTTGTGTATTGTGTATGTTATCACCAAATTTATCCCATAAAATATTTATTTTTGAGCAATGCACATGCAAAAAAGGTGAGCTAATACAACCAATTGTCAATTAAGGAAACACTAATGGCTGTTAAGATAAGTGCTCATAAGAGGGTGCCATCACTATCTCAATACTCCATGTATCTTCAAAGAACAAGGTTCAAGATCTCGAGCTTCCAGATGTCACGCTAAGCATCAAGGAGTAAATATTGAGTTTCAAGCATTAAACATATATGGAAAACATCTAGGATGTACATCACACATGGATGAGTACTTCAAACCCCTCTACATATTCATTTTAAACAGAAATGTCATGAATTCATGCCAATATTATGAATATCATAAGCTTCAGAATCAGTTTACACTAATACATGAATTTATTGTGTAAATTGTTAATATTGAGCTACGAGCAGCCAGAATTCAACATGATTGGTGAAGAAGGGTCCTCCACGACCCCAAAGTATTCTATTCGGTATTGTAGAGGCTACACATACAACTCACGATTTGCATCTTGATTTCCAGAGAAGTTGGTATCCAATCAAAGTATTTTGAAAATGAAAATAGTTGGATGAATACCTTACACATGGCATGGAATTGTATGATGGAGATGTCCAGAAAACTCCAATTTCTTCGAGGTTTCCAAATCCAAGGTCTTCTATGCAGGTAATACGAAGCTCTTAGCATTTTTATAAGGTTTGGAGGCTTCAATTTGGAGAAATGGGAGACACACATGCAGTTTTATGTTTCTGTTAATGACAAAATTCAGTATTGGTTATGAGGAGAAGTGTGGACAGAGTTTGAATTTTGAAACATCTGTGTTCTGTGAGTTCTTAGAGTGATAGGATTCTCACAGTTATATATTTTCAGAATGACAGGTTTGCTTAATTTTTAGAATCTTTCAGGTTTCAAAATAAGCAAGTACTCTCAAGGTATTTATTGATTCCCATAACTTGCGATGTGAACATTAGCAAATGATTGACATTTTGTTGCCAGTTGTGGAGTTCTCTGAAGATTGGGTTATATAAATCACAATTTATGGTCAAGAACTTATTCCTGATTTGAGGCATCGATTCAGCATTCTCAACAATATTTTCCATATTTTCAGGCAACCAAATCACAAATGGCAGGGAATTTTCAACATTTTAGATTTCTGGCAGTTAGTTTTAGATTGTTTTTCTATTTTTAGATAGTTTTTGTTTCTTCGAATTAGTGTTAGTTCATTTTATGTAATTATATATATGGTTTGTAATGAAGGATGAGGAGGGGAGAAGGTAATGGAGTTCAGTCTGATATAGGAGTTACAGGCTTGCATATTGTTTCCTTTAAATGTAAAAGTGGCTGCTTTGAAATGATTATGATCAAATGAGCTATGTTTTTCTTTAGTAATTGAATTACATGTTATTCATGATTTTGTTCTGTGTATGGTCTTATTCATCCATGCCATAATTTTTATGATCCACATGAAATCATCTTTAAATATCTGATGCCGAACCTAGTTCATTTCTTTTGTAAATTCATGCTCGTAGCCATTTCATATGTATATTTGTTGCAGCCATGTCCGGTATTATATCCTGATATATTTCCTATTTCTACCTGATTACAAACTATCATTCCTATCCTCTACATAATTTTAAGATGTGCTAGCCATGCCCCTTATGCAGTCAAGGTGCATCTTTTAGCACTAACATCTTCTGGCACCGTTGTCGGGGACTAAGAAAAAAAGTTATCTTCCCCGTGGTTTGATGTTGATCAAATCCTCTTCTTGATGATGAACAAGAAGTGGACACTTATATGACTACAGGTTTCTTCATCAGGTGACTCCAAAGAATCTAGAGGTGACACCATTTGTTCAGGATCCAGAATGCCATCAAATGATCGAATGGCGGCCATTGTAGCTTGAAGGTTTGCACCTCTTGACTTTTCTGCACTTACTAGTTTCCCACATCCAGTACCCAATAGTCAGAGTGGGGAGATTTTCTTCCTATATTTCGAGAAAAGAAAGAAGACATTCTTGCACATCACCTCATTAAGTTTCATGAGTGCATGGATCTTCTAGATCTACAGCACAAAGATGTGCGTATGAATATGTTCATGTATTCATTGGATGGTGATGCACGTGAATGGTATTTCTCATTTCCTCCTTCTAGCATTTCATCCTTGAAGGATTTCCACACAATATTCCATGAGCACTGTAAAAAGTAATTTTTAGATGAGTTTTTATTTGAAAATTGTTGTGAGGAATATGAATTGCATGATGAGGATAAAATATTTTCTATTGCTACTTCCGAGGAAGATTCACAACTTGTAGTTGATGGTAAAATCCATGATTATGCAACTGAGAATGCTTCTAGATGTACATACTACTTCAAATTCATATTAGTAGGATGATAAGGCTAGGGAGGAAGAAGATAATTTATTGTCTGTTGTATTTTTTCATAACTCTATTTTATAGCAAGAGGATTTTCTTTCTCCTTATGTACCTGTCACTTCAAATTTAGATGAAAAAGATGATAATAATGAGGAAGATCATTCTAATGCTTTTTCAAATCAACCTTTCTATCATGAACATGAATCTGGCCCAGGTATTAAGGGAAATGATGAGAAGTTAGATCTGTCCACTATACTTTCTCATGCATCAAAGGTTGAAAAGCAGTTTGAAGAGCCCTTGATTTCCATTCTTGAGGCGTTTGAAAAGAGTAGCAATGGAGAGGAAAAGATTTTTGTTTCAGCACCTATTGAAATTTTAAGCAATGAGCCTATATATGATGAACACTCAGATGAATTGGAAGAACAGCCTTTTGAATCAGTATTTACAGAAGTCTTCAGCAACAGACCTATGTATGACATCCACGAAGAGAGTGAGAGCGATGATGTTGGGTCACCAAATCAGTGCATAGTGTGTCTTTTTTAGCAGCAATATTCAAAAAGTAGAAAGGCCATATCCTCTATTCTAGAAAAATAATTTCAAGGAAATATTAAAGAAAATATAGTTGTCTCAGTTGGATATTTCAAAGACCAAGGAAGTAATTTTCAATTTTCTTCTATTTCATCTCCAACAGTCCAAGAAAAGAAGTTTGATGTCATCAATGAAGCAGTGATTCCACATAAACAAGAAGATGTGGTAGTTACCTATTCTCTATTTGCTTCTTCTAACAATTTCTATGACCCTGTAGCAAGTTACATGGAAGCAAAGTAGAGTGATAAGTCTTGCGTCCTTCATCTTTTAAGCACATAATTTCAAATCTGTGGGTATGGTTTCTTGGATCGTATGTTTTTGTGCTTTCGAGTTTTTTCAGTCTTTTGTATGCTCAGAGATGGAAGCAAATTTCAGCTAATTCATAAACTTTTGGATTGGTTATATTGGAAGTTTTCCTATATTTTAGAAGAAGTTTTTGATTGCTCAAGTATGAACAGTGTAAATATATAAGCTCGCTTTTCGAGCATTTATTTTCCACTCTGAATTTAGTGGATTTGTTTTCGGTTAAGAAATGCAGTAAAGTAGTTTTGTTTTCAATATGTTGGTTTGAAGTATATTGGTAGACTCCAACCCAATAGAAAAGGCCACTGGAACTGCTAGGTTCTTGGAGCCTTGCGGGGAATTCTCCATCCCAGATGAAGCCAGATGTTATCACCAGATTTATCCCATAAAATATTTACTTTCGACCAATGTGCATGAAAAAAAGGTGAGCTACTACCAGCCTAGATCCAAATCCTCAGCTCTATCAAGCGTCGAGAGGGATCAAATATCTCGAGATACAAACCTCTTCTTAGGTATTGCATGAAATGAGCTATCAACTTTGGTGTGTCCTATATAGCTATTGATTTGATTCAAATTAAAAGACGCATCTTTTTATTTAAGGTCCATAAATAATATTTTTATTATTAATATCTAATATTATTTATGCCCGACATATAATATTTATTATCATTTTTATTTTGTTACGAACCAAATTTGAACATCTCCCCATACATGGTTTTAAAACCATAGGCAAGGCCCTCCTAAAACCATGGGTTGTTTAGGAGGCCTTGCACATGGTCTTAAAACCATTTTCAAGGCCCTCCTAAACCATGTACAATAAAACAATGGATTGTTTAGGAAGCCTTGCACATGGTTTTAAAACCATGTGCAAGGCCCTTCTAAACCATGTACACTAAAACCATGGGTTGTTTAGAAGGCCACATGGTTTTAAAACCATGTGCAAAGCCAAAAAAAAATTTGTCGATAATTAAAATTTTTATTTTTTATTATTTTGATAGGTAGGAACATTACAACATCTCCCCCATATTAGGTTGTTTCTCTGGCCGACATTTATTTTGGCCTATAATTAAAACTTTTGTTTTTTATTAATTTGTTAGTAACAAACGTACAAGATCTCCGTCAAATTAGGTTTTTTTTGTCGACATTTATTTTGGCGGATAATTAAATTTTTTATTTCTTATTATTTTGTTAGTGTTGTAACTTTACAACATAATAATTTTTTTACTATTATTTATAGCCGACATTTACAAGAGTAACGTTACGTAACGTTACAAGATCTCCCCCATATTGGGCTATAGAGCACCTCTCGGCGCAACAACCAATTGTCAATTAAAGAAACACTAATGGCTGTCAAGATAAGTGCTCATAAGAGGGTGCCATCACTATCTCAATATTGAATGTATCTTCAAAGAACAAGGTTCAAGCTCTCGAGCTTCCAGATGTCATGCTAAGCATCAGGGAATAAAGATTGAGTTTCAAGCATTAACCATCTATGGGTAGCGTCTAGGATGTACATCACATGTGGATGAGTGCTTCAAAACCCTCGAGATATTCATTTTAAATAGAAATGTCATGAATTCATGCCAGTGTTATGAATATCATAAGCTTCAGAATCAGCTTACACTTATACAGGAATTTATTGTGTAAATTGTTAATATTAAGCTATGAGCAGCCATAATTCAGCATGATTGGTGAAGAAGGGTCCTCCATGACCCAAATTATTCTATTTGGTACTGTAGAGGCTACACATACAACTCACGATTTGCATCTTGATTTCCAGAGAAGTCGGTGTCCAATCAAATTATTTTATAAATGAAAATAGTTGGATGAATACCTTATACATGGCATGGAATTGTATCATGGAGATGTCCAGAGAACTCCAATTTCTTTTGGGTTTCCAAATCCAAGGTGTTCTATGCAGGTAATACGAAGCTCTTAGCATTTTTATAAGGTTTGGAGGCTTCAATTTGGAGAAATGGGAGACACCCATGTAGTTTTCTGTTTCTGTTAATGACGAAATTCAGTATTGGTTATGAGGAGAAATGTGGATAGAGTTTGAATTTTGAAACATCTGTGTTCTATGAGTTCTTAGAGTGATAGGATTCTCATGGTTATAGCTCTTCAGGAAGTGGCAAGTTTGCTTAATTTTAGAATCTTTCGAGTTTCAAAATAAGCAAGTACGCTCAAGGTATTTATTGATTCCGATAAATTGCGATGTGAACATTAGCAGATGATTGACATTTTGCTACCAGTTGTGGAGTTCTCTAAATATTGGGTTATATAAATCACAATTTATGGTCAAGAAATTATTCCTGATTTGAAGCATCGATTCAACATTCTCAACAATCTGTTCCATATTTTCAGACAACCAAATCACAAATGGCAGGGGATTTTCAACATTCCAGATTTCTGGTAGTTAGTTTTAGATTGTTTCTCTATTTTTAGATAGTTTTTGTTTCTTCAAATTAGTGTTAGTTAATTTTATGTAATTATATAGATGGTTTGTAATGAAGGATGAGGAGGGGAGAAGGTAATGGAGATCAGTTCGATACAGGAGTTACAGGCTTGTATATTGTTTCCTTTAAATGTGAAATAGCTGCTTTGAAATGATTATGATCAAATGAGATATGTTTTGCTTTAATAATTGAATTAAATTTTATTCATGATTTTGTTCTGTGTATGGTCTTACTCATCCATGTCATAATTCTTATGATCCACATGAAATTATCTTTAAATATCTGATGCAGAACCTGATTCATTTATTTTATAAATTCATTCTCATAGCCCTTTCATATGTATATTTGTTGCAACCATGTCCAGTATTATATCCTGATCTCTTTCCTATTTCTACCTAATTACAAACTATCATTCCTATCCTCTACATACTTTTAATATGTGCTATCCATTCCCCTTATGCAGTCAAGGTGCATCTTTTAGGCCTAACAATGTATCTTTTATATCTTATCCATTTTCTTGTACTTGTTATTCTTTCAGATAAAGATCCTAGATAATCTAATCAGATCTTAAGAAAATCTAACATTTCCTTCCTTAACTGATGAGAGAAGTCGCAATCTAGAAAAAATATGAATAATACTTTCCTCGCTGCATATGCAAAGGATACAAATGGGATGCCCTAGATTGTTCCTTCTCTAAAGACTCTCCCATGTTAAAACCTTATCAGTGCAGGCTACCCACATGAAAATTTTAGTCTTAGGAGGAGACTGCACCTTTCATAGATTCGACCACCACTACCTCTCCTCAACATGACTTGGATCAAATAACATTGTATACCCCAACTTTGTTGTGTAACTACCACCCACTCCGTTCAAGATCCAGACTAGTTCATCGATATTATACCTAGTCTAATATAAGCACTATTTATTTCATATATATAATTTTTCCATTTCTAAACCTGTATACCTTATAGACCAAGCTCTTCATCCTTTTCCTAACCTTTACCCCATAAAGTTATCTCATTGGGGTTATCAATCCTGTTTAGTGTGAATATTCTTACCATTTGGAAATGATGTATTAATCCCTTTGGTAAAAACATGGTTTTGTTGCATCCCACAATCATATAATCAACACCAATTTTCAACCTTCCTAGCAAAGAATGAGCCAATTTTTTGGAAGGAAAGGATTGATTCCTTCTACTAATTGGAGACATTATGAATTCTCTTCCTCTCCCTTGGAATCCAATCTACTAATGAACCTAGGGATACATATCTTTCAACTATTATCATCTTCCATAAATTGTGTTTAGTTAAGACATTCCACATAGACTTTGCATTCACAAACTATCCAAACAAGTGGATGTGTTTCAAACCCCATCCTCCCAAATATTTTAGTGCACTCTTTTTCCAACCCATCCAATGTGTGCCTTTGAATTCATTGCTACCTTGCAAATGGAAATTAAATAATATTTTTAATATTCTCAAGTACCACTTTGGGTATGTGTGCCAAGGTGTTCCAAAAAACAAGTATGTCTTCTAAAACAAATTTGATTAGCATTAATTTCCTTACAAAAGAAAGGCACTAGTTACACCACTGATAGATTCTCTTTTCAATTTTAATAAGCAACAAGTTCCAATCCTGTTTTTTGTAGTTATTGGGATTCAAGTGAAAATCCAAGTATTTGACCCCAACATCCAAGGTGTAATTTGTAAGGAAAACATCTTACCATGCCATCCTTTTGGTTTTCGTTCAACCCAAAAGAAAACAAATAGGATTTTTCATAGTTAGTATCCATCCATGTGGCTGTATTGTAGAGATGGAGGATATATCTAAAGGAATTCTTGTCCCTCTCATAACCAAAATAGAAAGTTAAAACATTATCAACAAATAAGATGTAGGTAAGGGACTCCTTCCAATTTTTACTCCCTAAATAATGACTGACCTTTTTGCATCAATCAAATCTCTACTGAGACTTACTACTACAAGAAAAAAGTGTATGGTGACAAAGGAAAACCTTGAGGCTTTATAAGTCCCCTTGTTGACTTAAAAAACTTGAGGCTTGTCCATTTAAAAGTACAACAAAATATGATGTAGTTACACATTACATAATCCACTTGACCAATGGAAGTGAAAAAACAACTTGTATCAATAATAACTTTATATAAAGCCATGACACCCTATCATATGTCTTAGACAAGTCTAATTGCATCATAGTTGTTGGGGAGTTGGGAAGTTTTATAGGGTCGATATCTTCCTGGGCTATGCCTATGGATTCATGGATATGCCTCCCCTCCAAAACTATGAATTGCTTTGCTATGATAAAATTAGACAACAAATTCTTCAACCTTACAGCAATAATATTAAAAATGGTCTTGTACAAGCAATTACAAAGAGATATTGGCCTAAATCCATTGCATGATTCGAGACAATCAGATTGGGAATTAATGCAATAAAAATAGTTAAGGGACCCTTCTCTAAATTCTTACTTCCTTAACCACCCAAAGAAAGTCCTCTCTAAGGAGATTAAGAAATGGGATGATAGAACTCTATTGCCCACCCATCTAGACATGGGATTCTATCTTTTTTGAAAGAGTTCAATATATGAAGAAGTTCTCCTTTTGTAACAACCCTGAAAAGTATCTCATTATCTTCATCGTCAACTATCCCAGGGAATAATGTGGTTATCTATACAATTTCTCCAAAATTATCCATTTCTAATTCTTCAAGTATCCCTTTAGAGTGTTGAACTCTCAAAATCCAAGTTCGTGAAAATTCTCACCATTCTACATTTATAATTATTCAGCTCCCATGTGGTATTTTGATTCTTCCTATGGTTAGCAAAGATTTGAAGGAATTTAGTGTTTTAATCCAAAACTTCTATCCATGTAGCCCTGCTTTAGATTTTCCAATTGATTTCTTTATCCAGAAGAATTTTGGTTCTCAATGCTTCTAGATACTTCAACCTTTCTAGCTTAGCCTTATTATATAGAAATTGACCATTTTCTTTGACCAACGACTCCAAATATTTTTTAATCTCAAATATATTAGAATTCTTGTTTCTAAATGTTTCCCTAGCCCAAGATTCCACACTATATTTAACATAGTTTAGAGCTAATGAAAATTGCTCATAGGTAGAGGACCCCAAGTGATTCTAGAATTCCTTTTCCACTTCCCAATATGAGTTATACTTGAAGGGTGCCCTTGGTTTGATGTGAACATGATCTGTTTAAAGTAAAATTGGGGCACGGGAAGTGATATGAGCATATGGTAGGACCAACCCATGTTATATGCTTCTCAAATTTTTGAAGAAGACAACTATGGTTTAAAAACCTATCCCAATGCTTAAAAGCCACATCCCCGCCAATATTGTTGTTAAACTAGGTTGGTCTAAGATTGATGGAATCAAGATAGATCAACATTTCCAAGGTAAATATGTAATTAAAGAAATCTACCAACCTGTCAGGTCTTGTTGTAGACCCCCAAAGGTATATCCTATTGAAGGTTAAATTAAGATCCCCCCCAACTATTAAATTGTCAATCTTCAAAACCTAAACACTAAATAAATTATCTAAGTATGGTTTCTTGATCTCATAGGGCACATACGCATTGAGAAGAGTCAAGGGTAGTCCCAAGCACTTACAAAAAAGTTTAGCACATAAACCTAAGAATATAGAGAAAGAATTGGTTAAAGACATCTTTTGATTGCTACTAGTAGAAAGACCCCTAGAATGACCATTAGAGTCAAGTGCTAGGAACTCCCAACCCCTCAATATCCTCTTCAAATCTTGTGTGATTGATTCACCCTTTTCCATTTCATTTATCATAATTGTATCTGATCTATCAAGATCAATGAGTTTATAAATAAATAATTTTTTGGATTTCCCTCCCAGGGCTTTAATATTCAAGGATAAAATATTCATGGATAACCAATCTAGGGGGCATGTCTCATTCTAAGTATCCCTTAAATTATCTTTTGTTTCCCTTGATTTACTCCCATTGAAGCGTTCTCCTATGTAAGTTTTGTGGTAGATGGCCTCTGAAATTTATGAGACCCAAACTCTTTGTGTGTGTCAAAACAAGACCACTCAAGGGCCCCAATTCTTGTGAAGTAGTACGCATTTTAGGGCGTAATAAATAGTAATCACCCCCTTTTGCACATTAATAGGTCAATCTGACTCCTTCACACTACTAGGATTAAACCAAATGGATTCATTGGGTTCAAGATTATTTAACAAAGCCACATGGAGCTACTCGTTCCCCATAAAACAAAAGAGGTCAATGTTTTAAATGAATATCTTCCCCTAGTATTTGTACCTATGCGGTAGTTTGAGGAATAATCTTCCAACCCAATCTTCTTGATATCCATGTTATCATAATAAAGAGAAGATTCAAACTTACCTGAATTCTCATATTAAGCAAGTGTCGAAGACTGAGATCTCTATATTTGGATATGAAGAAAGCTAGTGAGGATCCATTACATATGCCAGACTACTGCCTTAGGATACCGAGGACCTAACCCCAATAATTATAGGGATTGACATGTCCCCTATAATTAACTCTTTATATGCAATAAAACTTCCATCAACACACTTCTTGCACCTGGCATCCACTGGAACACATTTCCTCAACCAAGGTGTCAAAGGGACCTTCTACGTAAAGTCACCGAAGTACTTGTCCTCAACGCCACAACTCACAACGTCCTCTAATGTTTTCTCCAAACTTGCTTGATGAATTGCAAAATAAATTCCCTGAAAACAAGCCATTATTATGACAGTACAAGCATCTAAATGGAATGTTTACATAATATAGGCATTGAGTATACCTCCTCTCATTAACAACCAAATCAATAGATTCAAATAAACCTTGACTAATATCAAGCTTTATATAGGATGCCCTTCGTACAAATTGATACAAGCATGGAATGAAGTTATTATCAACTAGGATAGTCTTACCCAATCAATTTCCAATATATTGTAGAGCAAACACTATCCACATGTCCATTAGAAGACCGGGAATCTTAATCCATATAGGGGTCTTTGATGATGTTTCCTCCTTGGCATGAAAGAAGATGTCAGGGTTTGAAGAAGATTTAAGACTTACCCAAAAACCAAACATCTTTTAGAATTTTCATAACATTCTCCTTAAAGCATAAGCTGAAACCTAACCACCAATGGGATAACAAGTGAGCCAAAATCTCATATCCATGCAACATTGCAAAATGCTACTACATCGACTCATTTAAACTCTTCATTCCAATGTACACCTAATGCATTTCCCAACAAGTGTCATCCCAAAAAGTTCTGAGATTTGGTCTACACAAACATCCTCCCCAACCACAAGAGAAACCCCTCCTGCTTGGATATTCACCATACAACATCACTTCTTCACCCTATCAACCAAAGAACCGGTCAAATTCACCCCTTGAGCCATGGGGTCATTAAAAGAAGGGATTTTGAATGTTTCTTAAAACGAACATAAGGCACTTCACTAAGACATGTGGATTGCTTAAAGCTAGATCGAACTTCAATGCATCCTATGCCTTCAAGGAATGCAACAGACCCTCAACAACATTAAACAATGATTTTCTATTTTTAATTCATTTTTATTTGTATATATATTATATTTTTTAAATACATAGAGCTTCTATTTTTGGTGTAATTCTTTATTGCTTCACCCATTTAGAAACAAATGGTATGGTGGGCAAGTACAAATGAAAACCTACACACTTTAAAAAAATTATAAG
>LPNX010997648.1:434862-507279 GCA_001517045.1 Pseudotsuga menziesii | reverse complement strand
TATTATTTTATTATTTTAACTATTATTTTATTATTTTAACTATTATTTTATTATTTTCCTTAGGAGGCCCATTTTAGACCCCAAAATTCCTCTAATGATGAATATAGCTTAACTAAAACTAACCTAAAATCAATAATCTTGCTTACACTTCCTCCTCTACCCAGTCATCACCCTTCAAGGTATTTTGGGATAAGATGAAGGTAACAACTCATATAGTAATAGGCCCTTCACCCAATATTGTTCAAAACCACTAAAAAAAGGTGACTTGGAAGGTAGAGGGGGTAGAGAAGGAGGGCTTCTCACGGCGCTAAGCGTCCTCCCTGTTGACCAACCTTGCATTCGGGAGGTGACCTGTGGATCTATGAATGGGCCTAGTCATGTTGTGTTGAGAGCCCAACACCTTCTCTTGGTTGAAGAAGAATATAGGTGTAAGGTAGTCACCTAGTTAGGCTATCACAATTCAGGGTAAAAAATGATATATGTCTACAATTTTTTTGTTTATTTACTACTTTCAACCACAATATGATGAACTCTGCGGAATATTCATAAACCATTTGCAGACACCTGATAATAAAAAAATAGACAGACATGCACACCATACCATCTAAATCAACCCAACTCAGTTCATGACGTTGAGAGAGACACTAAAATTTACAAATTTACAATAAGTAAAAAATATGCAGTCTTTGAGGACATAAGTCCCTGACTACCTCAACCGTGGGAAATACTTGGGCTCAACCCAAAAACTCATTGTGAGGAGTACCACAGGAACCCCAAAGTAGCTGGTTGCTGAGAGGAATTGCCAAGCGAAACGAGAAACAACCCCCACCAATTGAGTAGAATGCCCGCGAGGAAAAAGCCAAGCACTGTCTTCTAGCAGTCTTGGTGGCCAAGTGACCACCTATAGCCAATAGGAAGCCATTTGAAACCGGGTTCCAAAAAATCATTTCCACCAGTTTCATACACAAATATAACACAATTGATCCCTCACACTCTTCCTTAGGCCTAATAGGCGAACCACCACAGTTTAGGTCATTGAACCAACATTGTCGAGACCATTATTGATGACCTCTCACACCGTTAGAAGGCCACATAGCCTCTGATTTAGATTCAGACCCATATCAGTTTGAACCAGACCTGCACACTGCACCATCAAGCCCCATGGCTGGTGCAAACCTGGATCCATTTTCCAGCATAGCCATAGCTATTGGACCCATGTCCACACCACAAACTATCACCAACAACCCTGCAGGTGGCCCCAGCATGATCATGCAAACTGTCATCTATCAACTGCCACCACCAATAGTGACCACCCAAGTTGTCCCACCTGCAACGCATGGGGGCAATGGCCCTTCCACCTACACTGCCCCTCTTGTCATACATGGGGGAAGTGGCCCTTCCACCCACACTGTCCCTCCCACCACACTTGGGGGCACTGGCCCATCTACAATGGCACCACTAGTACCCCAACTATGCAGGTGCATTATGCACCTGCAAAACCCACCACCATACCTGCCCCATCTCACATCAACCTAGGGTCAAACTTGCCTTTCATGGCTCATCTCAACTTGCTTGATTTGGATCGGTTGATAAATGACCCCATCCACCATTAAACTTTTTGGCCTCCCATGCCAACCAAACTACCCTCAGATATTCCCAAGTTTGAAGGGAAGGCAGGGGAGTGCCCCCAAAACCACATCATGACATTTCATCGTGCTTATCAAACAACATCGTAGATGATTTGTTTAGGCTAAGACTGTTCCAATGCACCCTCATAGGTGCTGCAGCCAAATGGTACATTGAGCTACCACAAGCCAAGTACCCAGATTTCAACTCCCTGGCTTTCATGTTCCTACAATATTTCCAACTCCCTATCAGATATGATGAAGGGGTGGAGATCTTGTTATCTTGCCATTAGAACACTGCGACCCACATAACCGACCACATCCACGAGTGGCGATGACGCCGTAGTTTGTGTAAGATCCAACTCGATGACAGGATCTTCCTAGATTGGTTCCTCAAGACCTTGCTCCCACCCATAGCAAAGGACGTCGCATCTGCACATCCCCAATCTGAAGAAGAATCCATCTTGAAATCCCAGCAGTTTGATTTGATTTATGCATAGTCTGGGTACCTTTAAACTGTCATTCCAGACGCTCCTTGTGCAGGTACCTCCTACCGGGATGCATCGGGGGCATCCCATGCTGTAGATGGCATCATAGGCTCGGTCTCCCAATAGCCACAACACCTTCCGACACCACCTGTAATTCCACCACAACTAAGCAACACTGCTAGTGTTTCCTACCAAAACCAAACTTCGGACTATGCAAGAATCACGCAAGAATGGTGTCCTAGTCTGGAGCCACAACTTCTTATGCACAACTTGCGCCAGCGTAGCAGGCTCAGGCCTTGGATTGGCCAACACATCAATACGCAGGGAAAATACCCACATTTGTGGCACCACCACCCACCCAAATATACTATGCACCACCAGTGCAAGCAGTTCAAGCCCCCGCCCCTGCTGCACTTGCTTTGTTGGGACAGGTGTTGCACAACAAAACTGTCCCAACGAGCAAGCCCCCAATAACCAACAAGGGTAATCTAGAAACAACCGACCCCAGAACCAAGCCAATAATCAACCACAGGGAGGCGGTCAACAACCAAACCGTCCCAACAATACCGCGGCTAACCCGCCAACCCAAAATCCTCCATGACCAAATGCACTGAGATGCAATGCCTCGTTACATACAAACCAACCATGCACACTCTGTGAGGTCTATGGGCACTACACATTTGAATGTCCCTTCATGGTCCATGCCAAGCAGGCCATTAGAAATGAGGTGCAACATGCCACCAACACAATGGATCAAGCCCAACCCAACCCGACACGACAAGGACCTCCTCCTATGGTGCTTCAAAACCCATTACTAGTCCAAGGGTTGGTAGCAACTGTACCCCCTCCCAAACCCAATCCCAATGCTCCAGGGGCACCTCCCACGACTGAAACAGGTTGCCACCACCTGCTAGCTATGACGAATGAAGAGGTCGGGCCTACAAACCAGACAAAATCAGTACGGAACCAACACCGAACCCACTGACACATCAACAACATCTACGTGCAAATCGGTCAATGCACCTTTTCAGTTACCCCCTTTCCCGCGCCCCCTAATACGCCGAGTTTCCAATAATTCCACGGCTAGAGCTTCTATCAGCTACAACATAGTGGATGATTTGGCACAAACACCAATCGCCATGTCCTCTCTTGAGGTACTCAAAACGTGCCCAACGCAACGAAAAGCCTTACTAGCCACCCTTGGGGATGTAGACCCCTCTGACTCTAATTTGATCACATTCGACATGGAGAATGGAGAACCGCACATGCCATCAACCATCTCCTTTCAAATGCTGGTGTCTATCCAAAATCTAGTTGTGCACTGGTGCATAGTGGATGAGGGGTCATCCACGTGCGTTATGTCTACCCTAGTATGGCAGAAACTGGGATCCCCGATTCTGCAACCATCCTCCACAACTCTGCAGGCTTATGATGGCCATCCCACTAAGGCTTAAGGAATCCTCCCCCATGTCCCCATCACATTAGCCAGGAATATAGTTCTGATTGACATAGAGGTTGTCAATGCTCAATTGGACTATAAACTTCTCGGATGAAGTTATATGTACGCCATGAGAGTTGTCGCATCAACTGTCTTTCATCTCATGATGTCCCCCCACGAAGGGAAGATCATGATGGTTGATCAACTCACTTATCACGATCTGCAAGGGTTAACGGTACCCACCAACGTTATCCCTACCATCAACACCATTGATTCGCAAGGGACAACCACACATGCCAATGTTGTCCCTACAATCCACACCATGGTTGACAACATACCAACCTCCCCATTGTTGAATGTGCACCCTGGGTTGTTTACCAATCCCACCACAACGAATCCTTTCCCCTTAGTGTAACCATCAATGAAACCAAACGAGATTGCGGACTTGTGCATGCTCTCATCTAGCACCACTGCACCCAAACAACAAATGCAGCCGCAACCCCAACCACAACCACAACACCATCCATGACCGCAACATCAACAGCAGCCACAACATCAGCAACAATTGCAACATCATCTATGGCTGCAACATTATGCGTAGCCACAACCACAACCTCACCCCCACATACAACCATCAGGGAGTTATCTGGGCTCCTCTCCAGTCCATACAATTCCCTTCCTTTTTCCCTCACTTGGTGTCATGAGCAAGCCAGTAATGGCCACCCTAATCCTACCCAACTTTACATTGGGAATTCCTGTGTGGTATCTTGATCCACCAGATCAACCACCAATTCCATAGGTATTCTTAACCCCCATTCAACCCATTGCGGTCGAGTCTCACCCTCCACCCGGCCCGCAAAAACCAACCACTGCATCCGCACCCACACCACCCCACCCAAAAAGGGCTAGGGGAAAGAATGAAAAAGCTACCGCAGAGCCGCGATAAATCCTACCTTGTTCCATCTGCAAAGAAAAGGGCCATTCGACTCAGAACTTCCCTAAGATTCCAATGATCCATGCGCATTTGGATTCCATGGATACAATCGAAAACCTCCCTGTGGTTGAACTTCCAACTGCTCCGATAGTCAGAAACAAGGCATTGAGAACAAACCATGCTTGCACCCTTTGCGGACTGTATGGACACTATTCTCACCACTATCAAGAATTTCCCAAATTCCAAATTCCTTTAGCCAAAATCCATCAACATTCCCTTGAATCTGAGATCACCCTGATCGAAGAAGTTCACCTCCCACCTCCTTCTTCAGACACCATGTCCATTTACATGTTGTCCAGTTCAACCGAACCTATTGTCTCCACCTCCAACGATGGTCCATCAGACCTGTCTCTTTGATGCTTCTGCAATGATGAGGAGATACCTGAAGCCCTAACCTCCCTGGAATACCCATGGGATGACATGCACCATCACTCGTTCTTCCTCCTCGAAGAACTCATGTCGCAGTCTAACCAATTTTCCATGGAAACCAAGGATTTCATTCATGAGAAAGTTGGCTGGTTCAAAAACCCCATTCTAGCACCAGATGCCTTTGAAGAAGGAAATATGGCCAACATCTCGCCAACCATCAAAGTCAACATCTCAACCAATTTTGAGATTGTTGAAGAAATCATGCTAGGGGCATCCTGCTACCTGGAAGAAGTCACTACCTATAAAGCTCTCTTCCAAGAATTCTACGATATCTTTGCCTGGTCTTACACTGAAATGCCCAGGTTGGATCCATCCATCGTCGAACAACACATTGAAACTTGGCCCAATGTGGCCCCCGTACGCCGAAAGCAACGACCCATCCATCCTTCCAAAGTGGCCATGGTAAAAGCTGAGATAGAGAAGCTGCGCACAATTGGCTTCATTTACCCCATTGCCTACACCACTTGGGTTTCTAATCCTGTTCCCATGAATAAAAAATAGGGTACCATCCATGTTTGCACTGAATTTCATGATATCAATGGGGAATGTCCCAAGAAAACTTCCCAACACCCTTCATCGATCAAATTATTGATGCATGCGCCAGACATGAAGCCTTTTCCTTCATGGACGGATTTTTTGGATATAACCAAATCCAGATCCAGAAAAAAGATCATTACAAGACCGCATTCACAACCCCGTGGGGCACCTTTGCATATCGAGTCATGCCCTTTAGCCTAAAAAATGCTGGAGCCACCTTCCAGCATGCCATGACATATTGTTTCCATGATCTAATTCACATCATCTTGGTCTACCTGGATGACCTTACCGCTCGATCACCAAAATAAGCACAACATATAGATGACTTGCGGCAAGTCTTTTTACATTGTCACAAGCACAAAATTCACTTGAATCCCCTCAAGTGCATTTTCTGTGTCCTAGCAGGCCGTCTACTCGGATTCATTATTTCCCACAAAGGGCTAACGGTAGACCCCCTCAAAGTTTAGGCTATCCTTGATCTTCCTTCCCAAAAAACTCAACACCAACTACAGAGCCTCCAATGCAAGGCCAACTTCCTTCACTGCTTTATACCACAGTGCGCAACAAAAGCTTACGGATTCATTCGCTTGCTCCACACAAAATTCCCCTTTGTTTGGGATCAGCAAGCACAAGAATCGTTTGATGCACTCAAGCAAGCCCTGGATTCTGCACCATTACTTTCAACACCATATTTCACTCGAGACTTCATTCTCTATGTGTTGGCCTCGGACAATGCCATTGCTGGAGTCTTGGTCCAAGAATACGATGCTCGCCATGAGAACATGATTTACTACATTAGTCAAAAGCTTACAGGACCCCCACTACGATATTCACCCGAGGAAAAATTGGCCCTCGCCATTGTCTTCTCAGCTCAGAAGTTGCACCACTACATCATCGTAAACCATACTTGTGTAGTGGCTAATTCAAACCCAATGCGGTACCTCTTAAGCTGTTGCCTTCTACAAGGTCGAGCAACTAAGTGGGTAGTCGTCCTCCAAGAATTCGACTTAGAGTTCGTTTCCCCTAAAAGCACAAAGGAACTCACGCTGGCCACACTCATGACCGATATGCCCCCATTAACCATTTCATCACCCCCCAAGGATGATCTCCCTGATGATTTCTTATTCATCATATCCACGGATGACCCATGGTATGGGGACATCTTTCTTTACTTACGAACACAGAAGTTCACAGGACACTTAAACTATGATGATAGGTGACGCATTCGACATCAAGCCTTTTGCCACTTGCTGATTGGAGATGTTTTGTATTTTCAAGGCATCGATACCATCCTATGTCGTTGCCTCACCCATGACGAGGCCGAGACCATCCTCAATGACTGTCATAGTGCAGCTTGTGGTGCCCACCTTTCAGGCCTGGCAACTGCCCAGAATATTCTACACGCCAGCTATTTCTGGCCTTCCATCTTTGCTGATTTCATAGAGGCAGTCAAGAATTGTTACAGATGTCAGCTCTTTGCCCCAAAAGCAAGAAACCCTCTAGCACCATTACACCCCGTAGTCACAGTCGATCCCTTCTGCAAATGGGAAATCGACTTCATGACAATCAACCCTGTCTTGGCCAACGGTCATAAATACATCATTATAGCAGTCGATTACTTCACTAAATGGGTCAAGGACATGCCCACATTTGATTGCAAAGATGAAATAGCAGTGCACTTCTTCTTTAACCCTGTTATTTCATGATTTGGTGTTCCTAAACAATTAGTCTCAGACCATGGAGCACACTTTCAAGATTCTGTATGGACTGAGTTGTCAACCATGTTGAAATTTGAACACTAGTACTCATATTCTTACTACCCCCAGGGCAATGGCCAAGTTGAAGCAGTCAACAAAATCATCAAAGCAATGCTCCAAAGGATGGTTGGAAACCATAAAACCAATTGGCATCACATGCTATTCTCCGCCCTATGGGATTATCGCACATCCACAAAAAACGCAATTGGTTTCACCCCTTTCCACCTTGTACATGGCATTGAATCAGTACTCCCTATAGAGTGTCAAATCCCATCCCTCCGCTTCACGGTAGAACTTCTCCCTGATACTTCGCCTTTAGAAGAATGACTCCTCCAACTCGAGCAAACCATAGAATACCATCGAGCTGCCCTCCAAGCCATTAAAGCAGTGAAAACATAGTCAAAGGTCCACTATGACTCCCATGTCCACCCTCGCACCTTCAGCGAAGGCGATATGGTTCTCGCCTATGACTAACTCGACGACAAGTTGGGAAAAGGCAAGTTTGAGTTAATGTGGTACATCCCATACGTCATCCACCATTGCCTTGAAAAAGGGGTATATACTCTTATTAACTCTGATGGAAAACTCTTGGAGAACCCCCGCAACGGGCTCTACCTCAAGAGATTTTACGCTTAACATCACCAATGAGTCACTTCATTTTCTTTTCTTGCTTTTCAACGTTTTTTAACACAAGTTAGGGCCAGCACCATCAGCTGCTAATCCAAAGTCACCCAAAACTAGTTCGAGACACCTCTCACACCTCCGGTCTCAAAATTTCCATCTCCTTATGTTTAACAAACAAATTTTAGGACCACTTCCTGGAATTCATCTCGACTTACGAGCCATAACATGGCGATGCAAGTGTCTGTGGACCTGTACTTGCATCACTCTTGCCTACCATTACTCATGCGGGTTTTCAGGCCACCTCCCATTAAGGAACATCATTTTTATTTTTGTAACATATAGCTGCCTACACCATCCACCGCACCTTACGCGGATCTATGGACCATTGTCCAGAATACGAATCATTTCTTTTGCACGTATTTGGCATATAACTGCCTCCAGACTTGCACTCACATCACATGTAGTCAAGTCCATCCACCACAGTTGACACACAGCTCTCCTGACCTCTGTCCGAGAGCCACCTTGGTTTACGTGCCTCTAGCGCACTGACTCGTGTGCCTCTACTGTGATCTATCCCATGCATGTATTCGGATGTTTGAGAGCCACCTGCTCTGTCCATACTGCGTGGATGACCTTGGTACAACTGTCCATCGTCCCGATAGGGGGCACCACTTGTGCCACCGCAATCGGTTGACCATATTAGAGTTTCATTTAAGCTCTTTTCTGACTCCTAAAAGAATGAAAAGATTGTTGAGCGCAGCTGCTTCCTTTCTCTCTCGTTAAAGTATAGGAAAAGGCGTCTACATCGTCCCATTTATCTCCTTTTGTGGACTATGTAGACCATTAAAAGAAAAGGACCACCTTGGTATATTCAAGCCAATACCGTTCCCCTCTGCATACTTTTATGCTTTCTCGGGTAGAGGGGCCGTACTTTATGAAAAAGCTCACCATGGGTTGTCGTTAAGCTCTTTTCTAGCCTTCTCATCAAGAAAATATTACCGAGCAAACTTGGTTTTGTTCATGCTCATAAAAGTATCTAAATGACCGTCCAGTTAGTATAGGTTTAACCTTTTCTGGCCTGATTGGACTACCAACGGTAAAGAAGTCTCTCATCCCCTACAGGATGAGCAAGCTCTCCTATGTATACTTTTATCCTTTTTTGGGCACATGAGACTACCAATGAAAAAGAGCCCCCACTGGAGTCTTCTTCATGCTTTCAGACTCTCTAAAATTGAAAGCACCATCGAGCATTTACTTTCTCGGGCTTGCCAAAAATCCATGAGATCATACCACAATGGTGTCTCTAGACACCACCCCACAGAAAACAGCTCAGCAACATTCCCCCCCTTTTGGTCGCCTTTGTTCAAAGTACTCTGCAATGTGTCTTCCTTGGATCCCATCAATATCAAAAGTGTCCACCTCCCCCAAGTATTTCCCATCTGCAGTGACATTCTCGGTATTACACCTAGGATCCCATTCCCATGAGTCAGTTTCATTTGCTGCCTGGTCTTCCTTGACGTCATACTCTGAACAAAGGAATTTTGAGTCTACTACACTCCCCCTGCCCCTGTTCAACTCTTTACCTTCCTCCCCCCATTCAGTGGGTAAGTCCATAGATTGTCTCACATCTTTCGGTTATCTCCCTCGCGCCTCTGATCAAGGAAACACCATTGCCTTGACTAGGGCCAGGCCTCCCTTTGTCGATGACAACACACATATTCCAAAGGATAGACCCAGAGGTCCCTATATCTTGGTTTCATTAACCTCATTAATGAGTTCCTTATACCACTTGAGAGGAGTCCTTAGTGCCTCTCGGGATGGTTGTTTCTCACGTGCTCGACTCCAGCTACATCATCATACCGTTGAGATTAATACATGGTATTGGTCTGTGCAGTATTTGGTCGAAGACCCTGGATGTCACCTGACTCTAGCACATTTATGAGTCTATTTGAGGGGCCTAAACATGTTATGTCCCTTGTGATTTTCGGGTTGCATTGGAGACAGTGTTTAGAAGCCCCAATAGTGCTTCTATATAGATTTATGATTGATGCAGCATATTTGTACCATAGAGACTCTAACTCTCCATCAGTGAGTCCATACAGTTATGTACCATTCTAGATCCAGTAGGCCTTCAATCATGAAGATATAGCATTCCATGAGAATGCCATGGATCCAATATATAATTTCTTTAGATCAATATTGTATTCAGCCTCTAATTGAGGCAACTATCATTGTATCATCAGTTGTATATGACAAGATCTTGTATTATAGAGCATAGATCACATTATTCTTTGACATTGTTACGAGCATGGGGATGCCCGCCTCATCCATATACATGTCACACATTATTTGTATCTCACCTAATGATGGGAACCATATTAATACAAAAACCAAAAGCCACCATGCCCCAGCGCCAGAAGAACCACCTCTCCGCAGCAAATCCTATGGTGTCCGTCGGCCATACGATGATCTCCTTCCCTCACACATTAGGGGGCAATCTGTTAACCCAAAAAAACCCTCACTCATCTCTACATGGCCTACAGCACCCAAGGACACCCATACACGACCCTCATTTCACCCCATTAGACCCCCACACCCTCAAAAAGGCTTAAGAATGAGAAAAAGGGCTTAAATAAGTTATCCTAGGGGCTAAAGCCTCCAAAAAGGGGCTAAAACCCCTAAAAGGATCTAAAGTTAGGGAGGAAGGGGCTAAAATCCCAAAAAAGGGGCTTAAAACCCTAAAAATCTGCAAAAACGCTATAAACAGAGGGGTGGGGGTCACTCTTAAAACATTCCTCCCTTGCATACTGTTATGCTTCCCGTGGATGCCTTGAGACCCTTTGTATCTCAAGCCACCCACATCACCCTCTCATCCATTCATTCTCCCATTGAGCCATAGCTCCTCCATTGCCAAGAGAGAGAGAGAGGTGCTTCTTCCAGCCAGGGCATGGTGGCCCATTGCACCAAAGAGAAGGTATACATGTGTATTTTGTTTTGTGTATTTTCTTTTATCTAATCCATTGCTTGTTTGCAGGTTTTTCATTTTCTCTTTGCAGGTTTTCTAATATGTTTTTGCAGGTTATTGGAGTGGAACCCTAACATTGTTTACAGAGGGGTTCTCCATTTGATTTTTCATTACTGTCCAGCCTTATTTCTGATTTTCTTTTCTACATTTCCATACAGGAACCTATCCTTCCGTCCTATAGATGGAAGGTAGCCATTCCTGCCCTATAGAAAGGGAGAAATCCCAACTACAGCCCCCACTCCCAACCCTTACCAACCGACACCAACCTATACAAGCTCTCCACAAGAAAAAGTGTGAACTTCCAAGGCTCTGACGTGAGGTAAGAGGAAAGGCACACATGAGGAGATGTAGGTAGGCATGCTAGGTTTGGAGGAGCCTGCAGCTACATATGGAGGAGAAAATACCAAGAATCAAGGACCACATGTCATCCTTCAACCTCAAACACATCAACGAGCCAATAAACAAGCTCCACCTCACCAAAACGTGGTCATGACTGAAGGAGGTGAGTTTGCTAAGTGAATGAGAACTCATTGCTCTCTGATTGCTAACTGAAGCGGATTTGTGCCTGTTGGGGCGCGTACCCTAAGGATTATTAGTTTTGGTAACTTCGCGGCTGTTTGTAAGCGGAGTTATGGGTCAAAATAGTCTTAGGGGTGTCAGGGTAAGTCAAAACCCCCTTTTTGTAATAAACCCGTGGTTTAAATCCAGGGTTTAGGGTTTTTGGGTTCCCATGGTTTGAAGCCATGGTTTTGTAATAGCGCAATGTATAAATAGGTATTTTTGTAAAAAAGAAAAAGTTAGGCTTTTTGATGTAAAGAAAGATTAAGGCGAAGTTAAGGCTGGTTTTGTAACAAAAGGTTAAGTCCCAGCTGTGTGCGTGGACGACCTCTGCAGCTGTGTGTGCAGAGGGTTTTTGTAAGAAGAGAAGGAAAGATCTGCAGCTGTGTGCGTAGAGGCTTGCTGCTGTGTGTGCAGCTGTTAAGGATTGAAGGGATCTGCAGCTGAGTGCGCAGATCAAACTGTGATTTTATAGCAAGTTGAATAAAACGCAGTTGTGGACGTAGCCCCTACACTAGGGGTGAACCACGTTATATTTGGTGTCGTGGTTTATTGTGTTGTTTCTATTTCTGCTAATTTTATGCATTAAAACTGTATACATTTGATAACGTAGATCACTGCTAGTAATAAGCTTCGCTGTAAATTCCCTGTAGTGGGTTAAGCAAGTCACGACTGTTTATTTATCTGCGAAGTTGTATGTGAATGAATGGTGAAGTTTTATAATTATTGATTAATAAGTATTAAAGGCTAAGGTACAGTAATACCTCTCTCTGCTTGCAGAAACCTGATTCTGCGGCACCCCATTGCTGTTTCAGGTGAGACTGCAACCTGCGCGCAGGTTGTTGCCGAAAGGGCCAACACGGTGGGTCTTTTGTTGGTGCGACGCTAAAGGATTAAACCCGGGTCTGCCCTATTGCCCAACAGTGCCAACCCCAATCATCATTCATGCCTGATGCCATGTCATTCTGCATTTCATTTTGTTCAATTCAGATTAATTTGGAGAGATTTGGATTATCTCCAAAATAATCATTTTTAATATTTAATCAATAATTTCTCTGAAACTAACTTTTTTGAGAAATTATGAGTTATGCAGCTGAATGATGATCTGAAACTTGGATTTAGCTGGCCAGATGCTCATGAATGGTTTTTGGCTTAAGGTTAGATCCTTCAAACATTGAAATCGGACCCTGGATGGCTGACTTATTACAAATTGAATTTTTCCATTTAAATTATGGAAAAATTTAATTAAAAACTTAGGAAAAATTAAAAAATTAAAAATCCATAATTTGACGCGTCCAGTAAAAAAATTTTGGAATTTTTTCTAAGGGTCCTAGTGACCTAGGACATTACCATAGTCTATTCTAATAATGTCTAGTAGGTTTATACATACTCAGTTGGGCTCTAATAACCCCCCAAGGCCCAGAATTCAAAATCGGGCATTCCAGCTTTGGAGGAAGTGGGAGTCTAAACCCTAGGTGGTTCTTGAAATTTGCAGCAAACATTTGTGTTTCAGAACAAAGTGTAAATGAAAACTAGAATAAATTATTATAATTAAACTATGAGGTACTAATTAGTTTAATCCCTAAGTACTACTTTTACTGTACCTATACATGTTTATTAAACTTTATTTATTGTGTTTGTAATAAATATTGATACTAGTAATAATTCTATGACTATTATAATTACTAGTAACTACTATATAATCTATTCTTTTCCTGTAATTAGATCATACAATTACTTTTAGTAGATAGAACAAGTACAACTAAATTTCTGTAAATAAATCATGTAAAACTAAAGAAGTCGTTTGCATTTTACATTCACAGTTAATAAACAAATCTACACATCTAACTTAAACATCCAATTGTACTAGAGTATTGCCTTATAGAAGGCGTGGAAAAATACAGTGTGGTAATTTCTTTCTATTCATTTTTTTTTCATTTAGCAAAATCACTACTATTTTAAATATAATTTACTAATCACTAATTTTATCAATAAACAATGCTCTTTCTTCTTCATTAACCCTAATTAAACAATAATATGCATATCTTCAAAACTAGTAATCTTTTCCAGAAAAGAATAGATAAACTATAAATAAACCTGAACAAATAAAAACTTGTTAATGGATGAGGTGACAACAGCTTAAGGAGGCTGTTCCTCCCAACCAACTCCTGGAGAATGCTTAGTCTGCACTTTCTCAGGACTCTCGAGCCTGTTTCCTGGTCCTCCTGGTAGAGTACTAGGTGAAAGATGTAAGCTTGAGATCCTTTGTCACTTTACTGGATATACAACAGTAATTCAGCCTTGCTCACAGTAGTAAGATCTTCAACTTAGAGTAGCCGCACAAGTTCAATATTATGCAGTTAACCCCTCAAACTCCCTTCAACAAGTCCCCTCCATTGAATTCATCATGTGGACTTCATTCACTCAGAATGATCACAATTCCAGAATGAGCAGCCTCAGCTGTCTTCAATGAGAAATTTTATATCAATGCCTAAGTATTCTGGGTCAGTTTTTACTTCATGAGCCACCTGCTCCTATTCCACTTTCTTTGGGAATCGTGACACAATTATAGGGAAGTTGCCACCTGCAACAGTTAGAAGTAGTTTGAGGATGCTGCCACTTGTCAGTATACTCTCCACCCAGTCTCCTCCACCAAGTGACTAGTTAATACTCATTTAACAGCTTCTCTAAGATATTGTCTCATCATTTATTTATTTATTAATAAAATATTCTACAATACATTAATTATCCTTGACCCCACTTGGTCATCAATTACAAACTTTATCATAAAATATAACATAATGTTATTCAATGACATTAAATTGTTTTGCAAATTGGGGCATGTGACATACACACCCCCTTATTTTATAACATTGTCCTCGATGTTATTTATTCCTCGTCCTCAGAATTTTCTTGAAATAGAATTGGATATGCATCCCGCATATGACTTTCCAATTCCCAGGTGGCTTCTTCTGGACTAAGGTGCTTCCATTACACCTACACTTGACCAATGGTGCGATTCCGAAGCGAGATCTCCCTCCTTTCGAGGATACAATCCGGTTCCACTAGAAAATCTCCTTCGGGTTCCACCTGCATATCATTCCAATAAATAACATGAGTAGCATCATGTACATAATTTTTTAATACAGAAATATGAAAAACATTGTGAACTCTTAAATTTGGTGGTAGAGCTAACTGATATTCTACCTGTCCTATCCTAGACAGTATTTCAAAAGGACCACAATATCGGGATGCTAGCTTAGCACAACTACCTAACCTCAGAGAACACTTTTTAGGTCTCACCTTAATAAAAACATGTTCACCTACCTGGAACTCCTTTGGAGTTCGTTTAAGATATGCCTGGATTTTTTGTCGATCTTGCACAACTTTCAAATTACCTTGTAACTGTTTTACAATTAACTCCATCTCCTTTAATAATTCAGGTCCTAATACTATCTTGTCAACTGGATTACTCCAAGAGATAGGGGTGTTGCATTTCTTTCGATACATAATTTCAAAAGGACTATATCTAGCTGAAGCTTGATAATGATTATTGTAAGCAAATTCTACCAGGTGTAAGTAATCTTCCCATTTACCTGGCTTCTCTTTTACATACATTCTGAGCAGATCCTCCAATACCTAATTTACTCTTTCAGTCTATCCATTGGTTTGAGGATGGAAAGAGGTACAAAATTTTAATGTAGTATTTAACCCTTTAAACAAAGATTTCCAAAAGTTGCATGTAAACTTACGGTCTTGGTCTGAAATTATCACCTTCAGTATTCCATGCAACCAAAAAATTTTCTTTAAGAAAATATCAGCAATATTTGCAGCTTTATAAGTAGTTTTTACAGGTATAAAATTGGCTGCTTTACTCAATTTATCAACAACTACCATTATTTAGTCATTTAAGTTCTGATTTCTAGGTAGTCCTGTGATAAAATCAAGGCTAATTATCTCCCATTTCTAGCTAGGAATAGGAAATTGCTGAAGTAGCCCAGTTGGATGTTGATGTTCAGTTTTTACTTGCTGACATTCACTTAGCAATGTATTCTGCCAATTCATTTTTCATGTTTGGCCAGAAATATTCCTTTCTTAGCATGGTTATGGTTTTATGATAACCCAGATGCCCTGAATAAGGAGTTTTATGAACTTCATTTAAAATTAACAGCTTAATCTTAGGTACATTAGGTATGTATAATCTATCTTTATATAATAATAATCCTTTTTCATTCAAGTTGTACCCTATACTTAGACTTTCTATTAAATTTTCTCTTACCTTTGCTTGTAATTTCCGATAATTTCATCTTGTTCTATTCCATCTTCCAAGTTTGTCTTATAAGTGCTGATGGCTACTGTAAAATTAAGTTTTGCATTTCTACTTAATGCATTAGCAACCTTATTCTCCTTTCCTTTAATATGTTGAATTTCAAAATTGTATTCACTAAGAAAAGCTAGCCACCTAGCTTTCCTAGCATTCAAGTTAGGTTGATCCAACAGATATTCCAATCCTTTATTATTTGTCATTAATATAAACTTCCTTTCGATTAAATGATGACGCCACATTTTTGTTGAAATATTGTAACTTCGAAGAATATTCTATATGTATATTTTAGTGGTCCCCGATGGTCCTACCGGGAGAACCACTTGTATTACTTTGTACCCTGATGCTTCTAATCGGAAGAACTAATAAGAGTCATGAGGTAGTCCCATCTAATTGTAAAGGTGGGTCATTAGCACCCCAGTGTGGTTACTTGAGCCTACATGTGTAACTCGAGCCTACATGATTAACTCGAGCGCACATGTCAGATTTAATTATTGAAGTGAACAGATGAATATAAATAGAGGTGTGGTGCTCCTCATTTGATACACACAGACTCACTGTGTAGCGCATTAGTGGAGAAGAGAGAAGTAGCTGGAGAAGGAGGAGGATCAGTCTTTGATCTCCCTTTTGGTTTTACCTTTTATATTGGTGGGGCATCTATATTGAGGAAGCTTTTGCTGGGTTTTTCCCTTTAGGGTTTTCCCAGGATAAATCTTTGTGTTCTTTTTGTATGGTTGTGCTTGTCTATCTTTCAGTGATCTTTTGGCTTATGGTTATGCTGTTATGATGCTAAATGTTTTAAGATCTGATATAACCATTAAAAAATTCAACATGGTATCAGAGCCACCCTAAAAGAAGACATTGTAAAGCTACAGAATCTAGGGATTCTTACTTTTTGGATCTCTCTCTACAATCCATCAACAAAAGTATGCTAGGACGACTCTCCATTGAAGGGCGCATCTTTCTGTTGAAGAGGAATTCGATTATGAGCATTTTCAATTTTCGGTGTGGGAAATTAGGGCTTTCTATAGAAGAGGAATTTTTGAGTGAGCCTAGAATAGGATTTCTCTCCTCATCAAAATCGAATTTTATAGACCTGGATCAAGATTTTTGGTTGGGTGAAACTTAAAAAAAGTCAAACCCTAGTTTGACCTCGAGCTAGAAAAACTAAATACTAAAACTGATAAGTTTTGGTACATTTGCTATATCTCAGGATTTGCAAAGGCTTAGGAGCTGAAAAGTTTAGAGGTCAAATATAAGATCTTGATGTACATGGTTTCCAAAATTCAGACTCAGTCTCACTATATTCAGGGAGATATGATCCCTCAACGTTAGGGTTCCAGCCTCTTCCAAGATTCATCCCTAAACAGGACACTTGGGGAGAATTGATATATCTTGGGCTACAAAGGTCCAAATTAATATTTTGAAGATGTTCTAGAAAGGGCACGGACTTTACTTTCTATGGTTCTAGTTTCAGACTAAGAAGACGAAACAGTCACACATGGAAGTCCGTACAACTTCGTTGTTCTGAACAGTCCTGTAAAAGGTCACCTTGGGAAAATGATCATAAGTCCCAATTGGTGAAACAAATTATGATGAAACCTATCATGTTAGAACAGAGACATGATAGGCTACCTCAGTACAAAGTTTCAGACACATAGGAGGAGTAATTTCAGAGATATCACAGAAACAGTAGCAGGAATTTGTGGAGAAGAAGTTGGTAAACTAGGACTTCTTGTTCCAGGAGCTTCCCTCCATTGTTTTCAGAAAATGAGTACATTGGACAGCTCACCTTGAAAAGATATATATTTCTATCCAATCAGATCTAAAATATTCCAAGCTTTGAAAATTAGGGTTTTTCTGACAAACCCTAGATCAGCTAGCTCCGAAACGAGGACGGACTCCTCAAATCAGTAAGATCTAATCTTTTGCTATTTCCATTTGAGGTTCTCATCAGCTTGATGATAATCTTGGTGAATTTGACAACTTCCAAGCATGGAGGTATTTTATCTCTCTAAAGAAAATGAATTGGACACCTACATGAGTAAAGAGGTTCTAGTTCCAGAGGGAGATGAGGCTCAAAGCCTCACACTAGAAGAACTTGGTCAAGACCAAGAAGATCATTGCTGATTTAGTCACAGATCAAATTGTACCATAAGTGTCTTCCCTAAAGACACTGAAAGAGATGTTTGATTCCTTGAACAAGCTATTTGAAGAAGAAGAAGCTTGATTCATAAGAAGAGAAGAAGAACATGGGAGCAACTAAAGATCAAGCACTCACAATTCAAAGAATATCCCTCAAGTAATGAGTAATATGAAGAACTCAATTCTTGAAGAACCCCTTATCTGTCTTAGCATTTGGATAAGAAATGATGATGTCATGATTGCAGAAGATGATGAAGTAGAAGGATTAAGAAGGATTCTACCCACAAAATGAATAAAAGATAAGTATTCAATTGTCATTTCATGATATTGTTTTGTTATGCATTTGATTATATTTAGTTGATGTGTTATGCATGATAGATTGTTTTCATTAATGACAGTATACTACTAATATGCATGTGATGGGTAAGTAGCTCATGGTACTATACAACTCTCCATTTCTACTTATCTAGAATGAAACCTCTTTGCTGATATATTGGATTAGTGCACAATCTCAATGATGTCATGATAGAGATGGAAAGCATCTAGAAAGTTTCCGTGAGATATGGATGAATGTCGTATTGGCTAAATAGCTGCATGATGCATAAGAATTTTTCGTTATGCATATGTTTTATGAAATAGCTCTAACCATGCAACTAGTGCATTTGAATTGTAGGAAAGGTCCTGTACAACCTCCTACAAGAAAAGAAGGCCGAGACTTGTTCCGAAGAACAAGTGATGACAATTCAAGATTCACTCCAATAAACATCAATCTGAAGCTCCTAGTGTCAGAGACACCATGATGAAAGAAAGAGATTTAGAGAGTGGTAAATCCACCTCAAAGAATGAAGACCACCATGGGTACGAGAGATAAATCAAGATGAAGAAAAGAATGGTGAGACTTCCAAACCAAAGTAAGAGGTCTCAGACACACTCTAGTTGTGTAACACAGTTGGGTGACATCATTGATGCCAACCTTTCCAACTATGAAAGAAGCTATGATCAAAGAGTAACAGTTGATCATGGGGAATGATGTATATGATATGGTTTCGAGACATAAATCAAAGTACGTAGTATATTCCATATGGATCTACAAGAACAAGTGTACAAAGCAAGGTTCATGATTTGCCTCAGAAAGAATAGACTATGACATAACATACTCTATTTACTAGTATATATCAAGCATAGAACCACCTGTATAGAATGAAGAGGGAAGATGATACTCCACTTCAGGGGGAGTGACTATAGAAGATATCTGAGTTCGACATGGTACAACATGATGGAGAGGTTCCTGATAGATTGAGACTTTACCAAGAGTAAAGTGGGTTCCAACCTTCAAGGTTGAATGCAAAAGACTAGGATATGTTGATGACCTGTTAAGACGAACTCATGGAAGATGCTATGATGAAAGAATACTAGAATGATGTTTAGGATATAGTACTCAAACCAGAAAGCAAGAATGTGGTATCTTCCAAATGGATTTGCAAGATAAAATATGTTGCTAATAGAAGTAAGGAAAGACTTGTGGCTAGATGTTTTTATAAGAAAGAGGGAGTTAATTCTGAAGAGACACTTACTCCAGGAAGCAAGGTACACTTCCTTCAGAACTATCATGGTAGTTGCTTCCATGATGAAGTAAAGACAAGCCTTCCATAATGGTATGATTGAGGAAGCATTTTACATCGAATAGTCACAAGGATTTGAAGTTGAAGATAGATGGACTCATGTATGCAAGTTGAAGAAGGCCCTCTATGGCCTGAAGCAAGCTCCCAGAGCTTGGTATGAAAGGATAGATAGTTTCCTGTTGAGCATGGGATTTACCAAGAGTAAAGCTGATCCTAACCTTTACCTCAAGGTTGTAGAATATGAACCTGTCATCCTACTACTATATGTGGATGACTTATTCTTGACAGGGAATGAGAAACAGATAATGGAAAGCAAGAAGAAACTAGCAGAAGAATTTGAGATGAAAGACCTTGGGTTAATGCACTATTTCCTAGGTCTAGAAGTATGGCAAAGTTCAGAAGGAATATTTCTCAACCAGGGAAAGTATGGAGTAGAGATATTGAAAAGATTCAATATGTTGGAATGCAAAGGCTTGACCACACCCATGGATTCAAACCTGAAGTTGTTAACTGATGACTCTTCAAAGTAATTGGATGTGACTCATTACATACACATCATTGGGTCATTGATGTACTTAACAAATACCAGACCAGAAATTTGTTTTGATGTGAACACCTTAAGTCAATATCTAGTTCAACCTAGATGGGTTCACTTGGTTGCTGCAAAACATGTGATGAGATATTTGAAAGGGACTATAGACTTTGGTCTATACTATGATAATAGCCATGAGTATCGATTGTATGGTTATACAGATGCAGATAGGGCCGGAAGTATCTTAGACAGAAAAAGCACATCAGGTGGATGTTATAGTCTGGGATTTGCTATGATTTCATGGTTTAGCATAAAGAAATCCAATGTTTCTCTAAGAACAACTGAAGTAGAATATATAGCAGCTTTCTCTACTAGTTGTGAAGCCATATGGCTTTGAAAGCTTATGTTAGGATTATTCAACCTAGAGTTGGACACTACCGTGATTCTATATGACAACCAAAGTTGTATAAAGATGAAAAAGAACCCCATGTTTCACAACATATCAAAGCAAATAGAAATCAGGTATTTCTACATTCAAGATATGATGTAGAAAGGAGCCATAAAGCTCCAGTAAGTGGGTATTGATGAACAAGTTGCTGATGTGTTGACAAAGCCTCTGTCCCGAGTAAAGTTTGAACACTTTCGAGACATGATTGGTGTGGTTTGGAAAGAAATTCCCCGAAAGGGGGAGTATTGTAATGTCCTAAGTCTGGTTTATAGACCTGAACACTTTAATTCTGTAATTTTTTCTTAAATATTTTTGAAATTTAAGGGGTCCACATAGAGCCTTCTCAGATTGGCAAAAACAAGGGTTTCTTATGGAAGATTTTGCAGAGGATAAGAGTGATCAGTGGACAGAAAACAAAGATATTTCAAACATTTAATTTCCTCTCCCATAACACATTTAAATCTGGTTCCATTTAGGTTTGAGAATCCGCGCCACGGAAACCTACTACCACGCTTTTGGGCAGCCAAACCGTGCAATTAAGGAGAGTAGTTCTGCCTGTTTAAACCAGAGGCTTCAGGAAAATTCGAAAGGTTTTTTACTACCTTAATTTAATATATAAAATGTATTTAGATAGTTTACTGAGGTTCTGGAAGGTTAGAGGTGTTTTAGGTGAATTTGGGGATTTTTGGCAATTTTGGTCAAGAGAAACCCTGCACAGAGGAGGATGCAAAAGGGTGATATTACTCAAACAAAAACTGGTTTTGGATATTGATATGGGAATTTGGGTCTATTACTAACCTATAGAAACTGACAGAGATCAGTTTCGGTTTACAGAGCCTATTTTGCATCAATTTCAGTACAACTAGTTATTAAAAGCTAGTAATCTAGCTAGGGTCTTAAAAGAACTATTAAATCATCTTAAATAAAATTTTGTGAAACCTGAAATTTATAATAGAGATAAATATGATCTCTCTGAACATGAATACTTATTTTAATCCCTTCCCCATCATGAAATATTCATTACAACACTCATATTTACTCAATTCCCCTTACACTGATAAAATAGGATCTTTAATGAAACTGAGATATATCGACCTGATAAATGTAATTTTCAGAAGATACTAACACTACAGAATAGAAGTAACATTATTTACTGACCAATACAAAGAGGCTTCCAAAATTAAGGGGCAGGAGGTTTGAATCTTGACCAGCAAGGGGCTGTGAGCATAAGTGAAGCATGTGCTTCACTGGAACTCGACCTGAACATGATGGAGGTTGTAATATACTTTAGGATTAAGCTTCAATGGATAAAATTAGCACTCCATAGACCTGCAATATATAGAAATGGAGATGGAAGAGAATGGAGGAGGGATTTGGGGATCATCACCCAATGGTCTGAGGCACAACACTCAGAGAGTATGCTCACATAGCATAACCACAATATCAAATCATCCAAACTGAATAATGGAGTTGTAAATTCCCTTAAGTAGACCTTGGGAGGCTTGTTGAGCAATTCCTTCACCCGTTGAACAAGTAACCCACTTGCCAATTTTGTTCCTAAGCCATGAGTGGCCCTCCTTGATGGGATTAACAATTTTGGTTTGCAAATGATGTTTCCTTCTTTGTATAACTTAACCCAAAGTGTAAATTCGACCTTCTATAGAAAAATATCAAGTATGAAGCTTAGTAAATGTTTCCATGTTTTTATCCTTCAGTCCAAAATAGAAACTACTCCTTCCTTGAGTAATTAGCAAGTTTGTGCATAAGGTAATCTTTCCTTGCTTTTCATCCTTGCACCAAATTAGAAACTAATTTGGATAGTTTCTATCTTTACTATGACATGTTTCTTTTTCCTTCTTTTGCATTGTTTCCATTTTTCCATCCAAGGCAAGTTTACTAGCTTTCCCCAATGCGCCCTCCTGAAATGGAAACCTTAATTCCACATCATGATTGTGCATAGTAAATAAAATTGCTGAAATAAAATTAAATACATGCCTTAGAACAATTATTAACAATATTTTTCCTAGGAATAATAATTAATGTCAATTTGAGCCCCTAGGAATTTCATCATGGTCAACACTTTTAATGTCCCAAAATATGGGGACATTACAGTCCTCTCCTCCCAAATCTGCTTGTCCTCAAGCAGAAGCGCTTCAGAGTGCTGCAATTTGTTCATCATGTAGGAGAACCGGAGCATGAATCCATTGTGCAAAAAGGTTGACTTTCTCCATGAATCCATCCTGTAAATTTTCTCCAAAACAAGCAATTCCAGGGTCCCATCGCTTGCATTGCACCCCCTTTAGTGAGAATGCCTTCCCACACAACTTGTCAAGCCAATTTATGTATGGATCCCATTTCCTCAACTGTAAGTATCCAAACATTAGAATCCACCATACAAATTTATCATCACATGAAATGACATTCATGCTGTGGAAATCATACCACTGCACCGAAAACTTGAAATTCCCAATGCAAAGTTGGAAATCTGTCAGATTTCCCCACACAACATAAAGTTCCTTATGTGCTTGATGCACATCAGCATTGAATCTCACAATGATGTTGCTGCAAAGACATAGGTGTGAGTCCCATGTCCAACCCCATTGAGTATAGGAATCATCCAACCAACAAGGATGCCCTAACTGCTCACAATAAGATGATGCATCATAATCATCTCCAAAAATGCAAGCAGGAAAAACAAATAAGCTTCCCCTTATCCCACCTGATAAGGGACTGACACTCCTACTAAAAGGTCGATGTGAACACTTCCAATGGCTCAACTCTCTGCCACTGGTCAAATAATGCAAGCATCTATCCAACTGTGTGCAAGGTATTTTCCTGAACAACTTCTCTTGGCACTTTTCTTGCTTATTTGTCTTCCACTAATCATGTGCAGAAATTTTTCTACAAGAAGACTCCATGTGTGATATGTAATCTTCCACCCAATCCACATGTGGTTGAATAGCATCAAGTGATAGCCATATGTGCCTATGTGGATTATGGGAGGGTGATGGTGCATTCCACAAGTCATCATGAACACCTAGGAAAGCCTCTAGCTCTTCCTGTTGCACCAACAAGGAAAATTCCTTCTCCCAATTTTCATTCTCACTTGATGAGGATAAAATAAAAGTGTGGGTAGAAATTTGGATCAGAACCCTACAATACTCATCCACCCAAATGATGGATTCCCAATCTTCATCGTCATCTAACCCTCCCATTGGGAAGAGACTCTTTCCAGAAAACAAGTCCAGTTTTTTTCTGGAAAAGGCGAAGTGCTTGGTTCTCATCAAAATTGTCTACACAGTCCTCAAACACAAAAAAATATAATTCACCTCATGTGCATGTGTATGGAAGGTATCTAATGGCTGTAAATTAAATCTTTGTTTCTGTTCACATGTCAAGACAATGTTAGTCACAACAAAAAATTTATTGTAGAAATAAAATTCTTTACCTCCCAAGGTCTTCATTCCAAAGATGTTTCTATCCACCCAATCAATGGATGAATATAGACTTTTATTTTATGATCCATATGGAATTTTATCAGCCACCTCTTCTGGAGAAAAATATACCATCCATAGGGTTGTTTCATAAGGTGTCTCCTTCCAAGGATGCATGTCAAACAACCCTCTATTGATGCAAGAAATTCTAGTACATCCTTGATCCTCTATTTTAGTGATATATTTATCTACCCAATCCATGAATACATAATAATCGTTTCTTGCTGATTCAATTGGAATGTCCTCAGGCATATTTCCCATTGCTAAGTACACTTCATACTTTCTCTCAATCTCAGTGTGTGCTTGGCCAAGATTTTCTTCCTCATATCTTTTCACAAGCATCTGCAAATCTGCTCCTTCCTCGTGGTTGTCCTCCACATGAGGCTCCTTCAACACATCCAAAGTAGTTACTACCATGTGCACATGATTATTTTCCATGCAATATGGGGGGCGTGGTACATTCAAATCCCTTTGAATTTGATCAATCTGCAACCTTGACTCTTGAAGAGCTTCTTGGGTTCTTTTCAAGGAATCATATGTAGCCTCCCATTTACTGTGGAGTCTTTTAGACTCTTGTGTTTCCTTATCAAATCCACAATGGTGCATTTCAGCCACCATGAGGAGACGTTCTCTATCAGATATTAATTTCATATAGCTCTCCTTCATCTTGGCCATGCCTTCTTTCAGTGCTATGCACTCCTCTAGAAAGGATTCTCCTTCCATGTCTCCACTAGAAGCTTTCCAACAACATCTTGCCACCGAGGCATTGATGTCAACAATGTTTTTCATGGATGCCCTAAGTTTCTTTCTGTCCTCCTTTAGTGATCCACTCAAATGATGTGTCTCACCAAGAATATCCTCCACCAATATTTCTTCTTCTAATAGCTGACATATATGACCAATTTTCTTGTAGCATGAATCCACCACATAAAACTCATCCTCAACATACAGGTCAGCCTTCGAATTTTCTGGACACTCACTTCCATGATGTGAAGTCTTTCCATCCTCCCATGGATCAGATGGTTGCAGGTGTACATGGCTATCGCAAAAATCAGAACTTTTATCATTCATTTTATTCACCTTATCCTCTTTTTGTACATATACTTTGGTGGCCTGCTCCTCCACCAAATATTCTGGCTCACACCTGAGCGGTGTGGCCTTGTTTTCTTCTGCATTCTGTGGCTCAGGAGGTGACTATAAATATGATATGTATACCTCTTTTGGATCTGATCCAAAAGATGTCTCACCACCCATACATGAGCCAAAACCTTGAGCAGTGATTCGGAGATCACCCACCAAGAAACTTGAAGTGCATTCCTCTTCATTCTCTTTTTGGAGTAATGGGATACAAGCAAGATCTTCTAGAGCATCTTCTTTCCAAAAAATTGAGGTTTCTCCTTCTTGAATGGTACTATGATCATTATTTACAGATATTCTTCTTGAAGAAAATCCAAATAATCTCAGAATGCTTGAGCATGCTGATGGATTTGATGACTCTTCACTTTTGCTTTCTTCTTCCTCCTCATTGATTAGAGAGGTGGAACAACTTTGTTCCTCTATGGATGATTTGTTTCTATTGAAAGAATATCATCTACCTTCTTAGGCTCAAATCCAAATCTGCAATAAAAATAATCTTTGAAAGGAATAGATTTACAAATCACTTCCCCCAAGGAAAGATACTCTTTGTAGTGGTGGGGCAAGTTTTCAGCTGCATCTATCATCTTTGCTAATTCCTTCTTAGGATTAGCCATGGGTAGTACCAAATTTATTTCTTCATACTCCATATGGTCATAAAAGTAACCATCCTTATCTCTTGAAATTTTGAACCCATCATTAACGTAGATCACCTCTTCTTCTTCAACAAACTGATCAAAGTCATCATCTTCAACTACTGGCACAACCCTCATGTTTGCAACTTTAATTGTTGATTTGCAAAATTAGTCAAAGGAGATCCTTCTTTCTAGAGGAGTGGAGTAAAGTGCTCTGATATCACTGTAATGTCCTAAGTATGGTGTACAGACCTGAAAACTTTAATCCTATAATTTTTTCTTAAATATTTTTGAAATTTAAGGGGTCCACACAGAGCCTTCTCGGATTGGAAACAACAAGGGTTTCTTCTGGATGATTTTGCAGAGGACAAGAGTGATCAGTGGGAAGCAAAAAAAGAGATGTCATAAATTGAATTTAATCTCCCCTAACAAATCTAGATCTGGTTCCATTTAGGTTTCAGAATCCGTGCCGCAAAAACCTACTACCACGCTTCTGGGCAGCCAAACCGTGCAACTAAGGAGAGTAGTTCTGCATGTTTCAACTAGAGGCTTCAGGAAACTTGCAGAGGTTGGTTACAGAATTAATTTAATATTTAAAATATATTTATATAGTTTACTGAGGTTCTGGAAGGTTAGAGGTGTTTTGGGTGATTTTGGGGATTTCTGGCAATTTTGGTCAAGAGAAACCCTGCACAGAGGAGGATGTAAAAGGGTGGTACGAACAAAACCAAAAATGGTTTTGGATATTTATATGGGAAGGTGGGTCTATTAATAACCTATAGGAACTGGAAAATCTCAGTTTGGGTTTACAGATCCCATTTTGCATCAATTTCAGTAAAACTAGTTATTAAAAACTAGTAATCTAGCCAGGGTCTTAAAAGAACTATTAAATCATCTTAAATAAAATTTTGTGAAACCTAAAATTTATAAAAGAGATGAATATTATCTCTCTGAACATGAATACTTATTTTAATCCCTTCCCCATCATGAAATATTCATTACAACACTCATATTCATTCAATTCCCCCATACATTGATAAAATAGGATCTTTTATGAAACTGAGATAATATTCTTCAGGGTATGAGATATATTGACCTGAAAAATGTAATTTTTAGAAGATACTAACACTATAGAACATAAATAACATTATTGACTGACCATTACAAAGAGGCTTCCAAAATTAAGGGGCAGGAGGCCTGAATCTTGACCAGCGAAGGGCTGTGAGCATAAGTGAAGCATGGGCTTCAATGGAAATCGACTTGAACTTGATGGAGGCTGTAATATACTTCAGGAGTAAGTTTCAATGGCTAACATTAGCACTCCATAGACCTATAATAGATAGAAATGGAGATGGAAGAGAAGGGAGGAGGGATTTTGGGATCATCACCCAATGGTCTGAGGCATAACACTCAGAGAGTATGCTCACATAGCATAACCACAATATCAAATCATCCAAACTGAATAATGGAGTTGGAAATTACCTTAATTATACCTTGGGTGACTTGTTGAGCAAGTCCTTCACCCTTTGAACAAGTAACCCACTTGCCAATTTTGTTCCTAAGCCATGAGTGGCCCTCCTTGATGGGATTAACAATTTTGGTTTGCAAATGATGTGTCCTTCTCTGTATAACTTAAACCAAAGTGGAAATTCGACCTTCTTGAGAAAAATAACAAGTATGAATCTTAGTAAATGTTTCCATGTTTGTATCCTTCAGTCCAAAATAGAAACTGCTCCTTCCTTGAGTAGTTAGCAAGTTTGTGCATAAGGTAATTTTTCCTTGCTTTTCATCCTTGCACCAAATTAGAAACTAATTTGGATAGTTTCTATCTTTACTATGACATGTTTCTTTTTCCTTCTTTTGAATTGTTTCCATTTTTCCATCCAAGGCAAGTTTACTAGCTTTCCCCAATGCGCCCTCTTGACATGGCAGCCTTAATTTCACATCATTATTGTGCATAGTGAATAAAATTGCTGAAATAAAATTAAATACATGCCTTAGAACAATTATTAGCAATATTTTTCCTAGGAATAATAATTAATGTCAATTTGAGCCCCTAGGAATTTCATCATGGTCAATACTTTTAATGTCCCAAAATATGGGGACATGACAAGTAGTGATGTTGAAGTGGGATTGTATCATCCCTGGGCACTTTCCCTAAAGTGATCCGGGGACCTCGGTCCTCGAGAATGAAGAGGGATTGTATCATCCCGGGACATATGACCAGAAGTGATCTGGTGACCTCGGTCATCGAGAATGTGGCAGGATTGTATCATACTTGAACCTCGGTTCAGAAAGGATCCAGTGACTTCTGTACTCGAGAACATGGTAGGATTAATCATCCTCAGACTTGATCCCGTAATTCCGAAAAAAAGGACCAAATTGATCCCGTAATTCTGAAAGGAAGGATCATATTGATCTCGTAATTCTAAAAGGAAGGATCGTCTTAAATGTTGATGTAAGAGGACTTGATCCCATAATTCTGAAAGGAAGGACCGACTTGATCTCATAATTCCGAAAGGAGGGATTGTCTTGATCTCGTAATTCCAAAAGGAAAGATCTTATTAAATGTTGATGTAAGAGGACTTGATCCTGTAATTCCGAAAGGAAGGATCATCTTAAATATTGATGTAAGTGGACTTGATCCCGTAATTCTGAAAGGAAGGATCGTCCAGGATGTTGGTAGCTCGACAAAGACTTGATCCCGTAATTACGAAAGGAAGGATCATCTGAGTACCATAGATGTGTTGTCCATGATCCTGTAATTTCGAAAGGAAGGATCATGTTGGTTGTTGCTGATGATGATGATGTTGTTTTTGATTGAAAGATCAAAGTGTTTTGATGATGATGTTTTTGATCGAAAGATCAGAGTGTGATGATGATGTTTCTGAAAGATCAGAGTGTGATGATGATGATGTTTCTGATCGAAATATTAGAGTGTGATGATGATTATGTTTCTAATCGAAAGATCATGATGATGATGATGTTGCTGATAGAAAGGTCAAAGTTCTAAAGATGCTGTTGATCAAAAGGTCAAAGTGCTAAAGTTGTTGCTGATCGAAAGGTCAAAGTGTTGAAGATGTTGTTGCTGATCGAAAGGTCAAAGTGTTGAAGATGTTGATGCTGATCGAAAGGTCAAAGAGTTGCTATTGTTGAAGATTGAAGATTAAGACCAAATGATGTTGAAAAGATTGCAATGATTTATAGATGTGTTACCCTGATTATGTTGATGATGTCCTCTCTCTCTCTCTCCTACTATTGTTGTTGTTGATGTTGTTGTAGAATACCCTTCTCATTAAGGGAGAGTGTTGAAATATTGTAACTTCGAAGAATATTCTATATGTATCTTTTTGGGGTCCTCGATGGTCCTACTGGGAGAACCACTTGTATTACTTTGTACCTCGATGCTTCTAACCAGAAGAACTAATAAGAGTCATGAGGTAGTCCCCTCTAATTGTAAAGGTGGGTCATTAGCACCCCAGTGTGGTTACTTGAGCCTACTTGTGTAACTCAAGCCTACATGTCGGACTTAATTATTGAAGTGAACGAATGAATATAAATAGAGGTGTGGTGCTCCCCATTTGATACACACACACTCACTTGTGTAGTGCATTAGTGGAGAAGAGAGAAGTAGCTGGAGAAGGAGGAGGATCAGTCTTTAATCTCCCTTTTGGTTTTACCTTTTATCTTTTTGGGGCATGTATATTGAGGAAGATTTTGCTGGGTTTTTCCCTTTAGGGTTTTCCAAGGATAAATATTTGTGTTCTTTTTGTATGGTTGTGCTTGTCTATCTTTCAGTGATCTTTTGGCTTATGGTTATGCTGTTATGATGCTAAATGTTTTAAAATATGATATAACCATTAAAAATTCAACAAATTTTAAGGCATGTATGACAGTAGCTAACTCTAAGTCATAGGTCACATAATGTTTCTCATGAACCTTCAGCTTCCTAGACTCATAAGCAATGACGTGTCCTTCCTAAGTTAAAACTCCACCTAAACCGTCATTGCATGTGTCAGTACATACTATAAAATATTTATTAGGGTCAGCAATTCTTAGAATTGGTGCAGTGGTTAATAGCATTTTTAACTTTTTAAAACTGTCTTCACACTTCTGATTCCAATTGAATTTCTTCCCTTTTTTCTGCAAAGAGGTTATAAGATTTGCAATTCTTGAAAACCCTTCGATGAATCTTCGATAATAACCAGTAATCCCCATGAATTATCGGATGTCAGTTATGTCTTTTGGGGTTATACATTCCTCGATTGCCTTTGTCTTTTCGGGGTCGACAAAAATTCCTTCTTTAGTCACCACATGACCCAAATACTGAATTTTATCCTTAAAGAAGTCACATTTACCAAATTTTGCATATAGTTGATGTTCTCGTAACTCTTGTAAGACAATTTTTAAGTGTTCTTTATGTTTCTTTTTAGACTTTGAGTAAATTAAGATGTCGTCAATAAATATGACCAAAAATTTATCCAGATATTTGTGCATTACATTATTCATCAGACATATAAAAGAAGATGGGGCATTAATAAGCCCAAATGACATAATGACAAACTCGTAATGACCATACTAGGTTCTGAAAGCTATTTTAAAGATGTATTCATCCTTGATTCGGAACTAGTGGTAACCAGATCGTAAATCAATCTTAGAGAACACCGTTGCTCCACGTAGCTGATCAAACAGATCATCTATGCGGGGTAACGGGTATCTGTTCTTAATAGTAATTTTATTTAGTTGACGGTAATTTATACATAGTCATAGAGTTCCATCCTTCTTCTTAACAAAGATGACAGGTGCCCCCCAGGGAGACACACTAAGTCTAATGTAATTCTTATCAATGAGTTCTTTTAACTGCGACTTAAGTTCATTTAATTCCAGTATATTCATCCGATAAGGGGCTTTTGAGCTGGGCACTACACCAGGTACTAGCTCAATAGTAAAATCTAATTACTGTTTTGGAGGTAGTCTCGAAATTTCTTTTAAAAATACATCTAAATATTCCCTTAGGATCGAAATATATTCTAGTTTTAATTTATCTCTGTTATCAGTATTTTCTCCGTTAATTACTGTTGTGGCAAAAGCGTTACAACCCTTCCGAACAACTCTCTTAAGCTGCAAAGCAGAAATCTGCCTTATGGTTGTTTTCCTAGGGATTCCTTTTACATTTATTAACTCTCCATCGTTATTTATGCAGGTAAAGGTCTTATCAAAGCAATTCAGGACCACTCTATGTTGTTCTAACCAATCCATACCAATTAACATGTCATATGAACCTAAAGCCAACACATTAAGCTTAACGAAGGTTTCAAATTTATCCATAGTTACTGGACAATTCTTAACAAAGCTAATTACTTTTCTCTTTGCACCAGTAGGTAGCTGAACTAACCAAGATCTTGCAAACTTTTCAACTAATTACACTTTTCTACCAAATTAGGAGAAAAATAACTTAAACTAGCTCCTAGATCGATTAAAATAGATATATGTATTTGATTTAGCTTACCTTCCACTTCCACCATGGAAGTTTGATAATCTGCTTTCCAGTTCTCTAATGCTACTTTGATCCTAGGCATTATCCTCGCTAGATCACCAACATTCATCTCCTCTTGTATTGTGTGTATATTGCTAATAGTCTTCTTCCGATTGGGGCAAACTGATGCATAATGTGGACCATTACATTCCCAACACTTTATTGGTTCCTTTCGTTCAAAATTTTTGGTATAGTGACTGTGGTTGTTAGCAGATTCTTTATTCCTTTGATTATTTGGATTGGTCTGTGAATTAATTTTGTTTCCTTGGAAATTTTTACTAGGAAAATTTCTGGTGTTACTATTCTTAAAATTTTGGTTAGGTACAAAACCTTTATTTTTCTGTTCAAATTTATTATTTCTTTTGGCCTTCCAGTTGGTCGTACTTTCCTTTTTATGATTCTATTCATAACCGAAATTCACTTTTCTCATTTCTTCTTCTAAATTTTTTGGATTGTCATACTCAATCCTGTCTTTTATATGATAAGGTAAACAACTAAGAAACCACTATACCTTAGGTTTCTCATCCACAATATATGGCACATACCTGAGCAGAATTAGAAATTTACTATTTAGTTATTTCATATTCATTGTTCCTAGTTTTAGCTCCTAAAATTCCTTAGCCCTCTCCTCATAATACTGGTCAGATAAAAATTTCTTCTAGAAATATTTCTTAAATGTACTCCAATTAATATTTTTCTCCCTTATACCTTTTACTCTTTTTAAGTCCTGCCACCAAATATATGCTTTCCCTGTAAGATTATAAATAGCCATCCTGGCCTTCAGTTGATTAGAGTAGTTATATATTTGGAAGTATTTCTTCATCCCTGACAACCATGATTCTGCTTCTTCCCCCTTAGTTTCTCTATTAAAGGTTGGTCGCTTGATTTTCTTAAATTCCCTAGAGATTTCTTCATAAGGTTTAAACTTTCTCTTTCTAGTATGGTGATTATCTTCACTACTGTCACTAGTATATTGGAAATTTTGTCTATGTGAATCACCATACACTTCAGAAGATGAGCTGATTTCGATTTTAATTTGTTTAGTCTTTTTATATTTATGTCGATAACCCATCTCTTCAGACTTAGTTCTTTTATCTTTTTCCTCAGTATGAAATATTTCCATCAAAATCTGATTTAGCTCCTCCTGAGCTCTCAGAATTCACTCATTTTCTTTTTTGACCAATTCCATCTTTGTTTTTAGTTCCTTAGTTGTTTGTAGTAGTTCAAAAGAATTATTAATTACCTCTTCTTCTATAGGTTCTCTTTGAAAATTATTTCGTTCAGTGTAAGGTGACTTCTCATCCGCATATTCCTCCAATCTATCCATACTTGTGGTTAACTCAGAAAACAAAATTCTCTGGGAATATCATTCAAAACAAAATGACATCAGTATATTTGTTTAAGTTTATTGTTTCACATAAGCAAGTTGAGCCACATTCAGGCCTAGTGTCTGAACCTTGTGCTCTGTTACCACATGTAATAACTCAAAAATTCGTAAAAATTTAAAATTTTTCATGTGACATAAAATGTCAAATGTCAATTCTAAAGGACCACTAACTGTTAGAAGATAATTAAACAGTTTGCAAGAGAAATGAAGATTACTTCTTTATAAGGTTTTGTATAACTTAAAGGATTATCTTTAAATACCGTGTTAGTACTGTTTTATCCTAGCAGTTATGTTTTTCCAGAAAGTAGAAAAGAAATATGTCTTTTACTAATGCTAAGTATATTATTGTTTTCTATTGTCAAGTAGGGAAAGTTTCTTAGGTGTGATTGGGGCTTACTTAGCTTATAGCTAACATAGTGGGACTGATGGCTCTTCATAGGTTTTAACAGGTAAGTGTATGTTCCAGTTAATATATATATATTCAGGTCAAGAAAGACACTTCACTAGCATAAATATGATGCTAGAATTAGAATGTTTAAAATGCAGCTTGTCTCCATAAGAGGTAACGTTGATCTTATTTAAGTCATCAAAACTCCATAAATATGTTAAAACAAATCTGCATATGCCTGGGTTAAAATGCATGACCAATTACTATAAAAAAAAATCTAATCAATTGGGTGATTAAGATTACTGTTATAGAATATTCGTACTTTTGCTTATAGTAAACGTGATCTAAAGTTTAAATTAGGAAGAACAAAGGTTCGCAGGTTTATGCTTAGATCAGTCAACAACATTTAGAGTTTGGTCTTGATCATAAATACTTGAATCCATTTGTAAACATGAAGGAAATACTCTATGTTGTTGAACTATATTTCTTAACTATCTTATCCATGAGTTTTGTTTCTAAGGATTTTTATCTCATCATACTCATTAGATGTACATGACATTTACCCTTATCCTAGGGTATTATAATTAAATGTTTTTCTCAAAAATATAAACAAAACTATTTTGACTCTTAACTAGATATTTATTGTTTAGATGTTTAGAGTTACAATTGAGACTCTTATATAATTTATGAGGAGTACATTTACTTGTGTCCCCAACTACACCCTAGAATAAAGGAATTTGATCAAGATTCTATTCCTAGTTGAAAGAATGCTTCTTTAAAATTTTACAGTTTTTACTTTGAATTCTTTTATTTGTATCTTACACCTCATGTCTTGGTGTACCTTTTAGCTATAAACTACACCTTTACAGAAGTTTGTTTAGTAAAATCTTGAGATAAGATTGCTTATTCAGCAAGACTTGTAAATAGATAAATGGTTTTTACTTGTTATGAAATGTAATAGCTCAAAATTTTGGGTTTACTGTTCTGTTTACATTTGTATAAATTGTTTTACTCAGGCTTAAGCCTTGACAGAAGTTATAAAAGGCCATGGGGCATTATGCTATTTCTATTTTGTCTCTGTTTAATTTGTTTACAATGTTATTTGATTTAAAATTTCATTTAATATAAATTATTTATAGTAATTTTTACTATTTGAATTTATACAATGTTATTAAGTGAATAAATTACTCTGCTTCTCTCAGAATGGTTATTATTTTTGGATAACCTACAATTCTGTAATGAGATGGATTTTATAGAAATAATTTTAGTTCTGTTTCTATTTTACTTTTAATAATAATTAATTACAGTTGTTACATTTTTTTTTATTAAGATTAAGAATATGAAAGTCTATTTCAGAGATAAAACCTATCTCTTGTAAACCCTAGGTGGTTCTTGAGATTTGCAGCAAACATCTATGTTTCAAAACAGAGTTTAAATGTACACTTGAATAAACTATTATAATGAAACTATGAGGTACTAATTAGGTTAATCCCTAAGTATTACTTTTACTGTACCTATATATGTTTATCAAACTTTATTTATTGTGTTTGTAATAAATATTGATACTAGTAATAATTCTACGACTATTATAATTACTAGTAATTACTATATAATCTACTCTTTTCCTATAATTAGATAATACAGTTACTTTCAGTAGACAAAACAAGTACAACTGAATTTCTGTAAATAAATCATGTAAAACTATAGAACAAGTCATTTGCATTTTAGATTGAGAGTTAATAAACAAATCTACAAATCTAACGTAAACAACCAGCTATATTAGAGTACTTCCTTATAAAAGGGGTGGAAAAATAAAGTGTGGTAATTTCTTTCTATTCATTTTTTTTCATTTAGCAAAATCACTACTATTTTAAATATAATCTACTAATCACTAATTTTATGAATAAACAATGCTCTTTCTTCTTCATTAACCCTAATAAAACAATAATATGCATATCTTGAAAAATATTAATGTTTTCCTGAAAACAGTAGATAAACTATAAATAAACCTGAACAATAAAAACCAATCAATGGATGAAGTGACAACAGCTTAAGGAGGTTGTTCCTCCCAACCAACTTTTGGAGAAATCTTAGTCTGCACTTTCTTAGGACCCCCGAGCCTGTTTCCTGGTCCTCCTGGTAGAGTACTAGGTGAAATATGTAACCTTGAGATCCTTTGTCACTTTACTGGATATACAACAATAATTCAGCCCTGCTCACAGCAATAAGAACTTTAGCTTAGAGTAGCTGCACAAATTCAATATTCAATAGTTAACCCCTCAAACTTCCTTCAACAAGTCCCCTCCATCGGATTCCTCATGTGCACTTCAGTCACTCAGAATGATCACAATTCCAGAATGAGCAACCTCAGCTATATTCAATGGGAAATTTTATATCAATGCCTAGGTCCTTTGGGTCAATTTTTACTTCATGAGCCACCTGCTCCTATTCCACTTTCTTGGGGAATCATGACCACAATTATATGGAATTTTCCACCTGCAACTGTTAGAAGTAGTTTCAGGATGCTCCCACTTGTCAGTATACTCTCCACCCAGTCTCCTCCACCAAGTGACCCATTAATACTCATTTAACAACTTCCCTAAGTTGTTGTCTCATCCTTTATTTATTTATTATTAAAATATTCTGCAATACATTAATTATCCTTGACCCCACTTGGTCATCAATTACAAACTTCATCATAAATTATAACATAATGTTTTTCAATGACATTAAATTGTTTTGCAAATTGGGGCATGTGATAGTTTCCATTATATCCTTTCTTCTTCCACTTAATCAGATTTCATATTTGAAACATCACAAACTAAACCCTCTACGTCATATTCATTTCTTAAAAGTACATCTACCACCACATTATGCTTTCCTTTTTTTCTAAATAATTTCAAAGTCATAGGCTAGCATCTTTGTAACCCATTTTTTTCCCTCTTTTGAATATAATCGTTTTTCCAAGAAGTGATTAAGACTATCATGACCTGTTATTACCTTGACGTGTCTTCTTATTAGCTAGGGGAACCATTTCTTAATTGCTTGTAGCATGGCCAACATTTTATTTTAATAAATTGGTTTGAGTAAGTTTCTTCCTTTAAGTTGATAAATTTCAAAAGCAAGGGGCCTTCTATCACAACCCCAAACCTTCAGTGACATAGGATTGCATGAACTTTGACGATCATGTGACCCCGTTGAGATTTCATATTGAAGACTTGGTCGTCCAAGGTTACTCTTTGGTGGATTACGACTCTTCACTCACAACATACCCATACCTTATGTCGTGAGCTACCAATCGTTTAGGCCAACCATGCCCAGCAACCTTTCCTAACATGCACTTGGACTTAGATTATTATGTGTGTTCTTTACTTAGCCAAATTAACATTTATTCGTGACAACAAATAATACAAAACACAACAGATCGGGTGGGTGCCAAAACTAGGCACATGATAAGTATTTATTGAAGTGAATAAGTTATAATCAAGGGGTTTGAGCAATGGATAGATCCTCAAATAAAAAGGGGGTGTGACCTTCATCGAGGTGGACCAATCATGTTTTGACACATGGAATTAGTTGCACTACTGGACCATTAAGGAGCCACCATGTGGCAGCTCCCAATTGGATGGAATGGCTATCGTGTATTCAAATTATGGTAGAGGAAACCAGAGGAACTCGTTACCTCCTTATGATCCAGGAAACACTTTACCATTGCACCACTACATGACACTTGAAAGTCATTTGGAAAATAATATTTTATTTTGTTGTTGTGTAATCTTTGGTGGAAATGGGAGGCCTGCAGGCTTGACCACGGGACCTCCCCATAAGAAGCAGGCTCAAACAACCAACGAACATGCCATTTAAAATTTATAAATGCCAAAATTAATGGCATAACCACCACCACATGCTTTGGAATATGCTATGGTTATGAAGGTCAACGATGTGTTTCAAAGGTGGGTTCATGCGTCCCACATGTGCCTTCAGCTCTCCATCCATCGCAGGGATACTCACGCTTCCTTTGTTCGGTGGAAGCAATAAATGAGCAGTCTAATGAAAGGTACATTCCATCATACCTTGGTCACCTCCTCCATACACCGAACTATGATGATTTCAACAGGGAAAAATCGTGGGTGTGAGTTGCACCTCTCCGGCATGCAAATTAATCACACCACCTTCCTAATTTATTGGCACATCACCAACTCCCTAAGATTGCCTCCTCCCACTACTCCCTCAAGCTCAATGAAAATGGTCTCCATTACTTGCATTTTCTAAGGTGGTGGAATTCTGAGGAAGTGAGATGTCTGCATTGCGCAGAATTTACAGTCCTCGAGTTCCTTCAAGCTTCCTTTAACCACGGTAAGCATACTTTGCATCCAGCCCTTGTTTTTACACTTTATTCCTAGAGTGTCTAGCCTGTTACTCTTTGGCTCATTAAACTCGACCCTTCTGCTTTCCTCATCACCATCACTTTGCCCTGCCATTCTACCAGGTTTTCCAAGCCCATTCCAACTCCAGTTTGTCTTCTACTCCGATTGTTTTCCCCTTTTCATCCCATTATGCCTCCTCATAGAAGTTATTGTGCTGTCTCCACCCCTCCTGGGCCTAGCAAGCTTAACCCGATGTGCCCTCCACTCCGCTTCCAAAATATGATCATTGACAAGAGTAATCTCTTCAAGCGTGAATTCCCTAAACACATCTAGGCCACCATCCAGGATGCTGAGCGTGAAGCGAAGCTCGAGGCTGTATGCCAGGGACCTGAGGAAATAAAAAATGAGTTTCAAGCCTTAGTACCCGACCCTGACACCTCCAGAGGCATGCTAACTCTTTATAAAAAAACGATTGATCTTGAATGGTCACATAAAGTTATTCTTAGAAAGACCCTTATGGAGAAAGATGAGCAGCATGACGAAATCCTTCTCCAGCAGGATCAAATCCTACAGATCCTTCACAAAGTCATGGACAACCAGAAGGAGATAGCTAAGAAACTTGGTCTGAAGATCGAACCCCATGAGAATCTTTTTTACTGATTCCATTTTCCTTCAGTCATGTGTTCTGTCTCTTCTATTTTATTAAAATATTTTTCCATGATAAAAGCTTTTATGTTAATGTTTTATTTTACAATGGATGAAACTTGCTTAAGACTTCTTATGAATTCTTGATCTTACTCGTTCTGCCTTGTTTCCTCTCGAGGGAGGCGATCAGTCTGACACCAGTTCTGTTTTCCCAGTGATGGGAAGACTTGGATTTTGTTTTAAATGACTCTTATTTTGCTATCAATGATAATAGAAGGTACTGCTAGTTTACCAAAAAAAAAGGCGGGTTCATGTGGAAGGGCATTGCCCCATGTTTTAATATGATGTTGCGAAACCAACGAGTTTTTCATGTAGTGGTAACAAGACCAACAAACATGCCACTATTTTTTACCGTGTCTTAAATGGTAAATGCCACCATTATCCAAATTAAAAACTATATGCCAACAATTCGATAATATCCATGGTAGAGTTTGACTTTATGCCAAGTGGGGACATGCCACGAACCCCATGGTCTTTATTATAACCATATTATATATGGTATTTTTATAACCATATGATTTATGGTTATTTGGTGGGTATTTTATGGTTCAAGTTTGGTATGCCTCGAATGTTGGGGAGAGTACAACCATGTGGTTGTTTTATTTGGTGGTTGTAGCAAAGATTTTTAATGGTATGTACTGCCGAGTTGTAAATTCCATATGTGGGAAAGTAACAACGTGTTAAGCCTCACATTATCGTTGAAAACCATGTTTAATTTGGGAAAAACTATATTTTTGTTTAATCTTATTAAAATCCAAACAAGTTGTATCTAAGTTTTAATTTGGGAGATTCACATGGTTCATGCTACCAATGGTAGCTTCTCCTATTTAAGCCTTTGTTATGTGCATTGTAAGGGGCATTTGCATTGGATATGGGAGAGCTTGTGAGATCTTAGCTTTGAGTTCTATTTCCATGGGGAGACTCTATTTTTGGAAGTTTCATTTGAGAGAGTTTCATGACTCATGTTAGAGTCATTATGTTGGAGGCTTGAGTTGAGAGAAACTCCATTTTGACTCCATGTTGTTTGGAGGTCATGTTTTATACTTTGATATGTTTCTTGGGATAATGTGGTCTTTCTCGAGGCTCAATGCTCGTGGAAAAAATTTGTTGAGAGAGCATGATGGCTATGCCATGAAACAATTCTGATTCTACATATTGTGTAACCAGAGGAGGATCAACTATAGCTCATGCAATAGTGCAAGTGTCAGCCTTCAACACTCTCATTCCAAAGAACAAAGGTGAAGTACCTCGATGAGGGTGTGGCCTTTTAGAGGCAATTGTTGTGAAAGAGAAGAAGGGGATCAATTGGTGAAGATTCTGCAAGTCAATCCATATGATGTACTTTTATGTATTTTGACATCATGTTAATGTATCGACCACTCTATTTTGAACTCTGTTAACATCCCATCTTCGTTATGTGCTTAAATGTCTTGCAATTTATATGGTTAGTTTTATGATGCACACTTACTATTATGCTCACATTCACATGCAACTTAACATCTGAAAAAAGATCCTAAATTGATCCCTTTTGTTTAAGTGATTTTTGAATTGTTTTCAAGATCACCCCAGGATCAAATCATCCAACCACTCTACATTGTCTTCGGTCAAAACACTTATGAACATGATGCCTTCCTCTAATGAAGAAACCTGCACTAGTATGCCATTAATGTCTCTAGGATGTAAAATATTAGGGTTGTCTCCTTCTGTTACAATCATAATCAACTACTATTACCATTGAATTTTACTTGTTGTGGCAACTCAGCATTCTCATGAAGGCTATATAAGTGCCTAAAATTGTTGCACCCTTTTGACCTCTTATCACATTTGTACTTGGTCCATTCCTTCCATGCATCGACACATTGATTTTCCCTACGATCTGGACTAGTTGGGTGATTATTCTAACCATCTTGTCCGTCTTACAAGAATGCACCTCCTCATGCTAACATTAGTCCTTGCATTTTCATCTTGATCAATCTACACAAATTTGTCCAGGATAAGAAAAAATTACTCAATTAGCTTTGCCCATTGTTTTACTTGAGTAAACTTTCTAAGTCACCAAAGGCTCCACTTCCCACTCCCAACAAGCGATCCAAACTCAAGTTATCATCCACAAACATAGTTTGATAACTAGTGATCAACACCAATGCCAAACAAGTGTATCACTTATGCTTCATGCACACATACCTCGAAATTGCATCCCTTTTTTATGGTTTGCAAATTCATTCTTCTAATCATGTGGGAGCCAACTGATAGCCATAAATCTCCATTGCATAACGATTGAAAAATCCACAATGACTAGGGGTTCCTTGTTGATGAAGTCTTCTTCCTTGTACTACTACATCTAACTATGAACCTTGACTTGTTTCTATGATGTGCGAAGATTCTTTCTCCACCTTTTCAACTTTGTCTAGGATGTCTTTTCTTACAACTTCCTCCATGATGTGCAAATCAGGGATCATTTTAACAATCCATAATTTTCTTTAAGTGTAGAAAACTTGGAATCTTACTAATTATCAAATTTCCAACCATAAAATGTTTGGCGATATTTTTGAAAAAGACTCAAATTTCTAATGGTTTTATATAGTTTTTGGACAATTTTGGTGATTCTTAGAGTAAAAAATTTTGATCCTAAGGAATTTGGGCGAATCATATTAGAAAAAAATGGAAAATGACGAATATTTGTTTGGAAAAAAATATTGAAAATTATCCCATGGGTTAAATTTCACCCCTAAAATTTACCCTGGTGTGAATGTGCCTATGCCTTCTTCGCAACTTGTTGTTCCTATGTTTCCTTACTTAACTCCTTGTCGGGAATTTAGGGTTCCTTAACATCCTCAACAACAATACTGGTTCCCTCATCTTACCCATCATTATGGAAATGAATGGAGACTGTCTTGTGTATGGGATTGTGACCTGACTCATTGTCCATGACACTATATTGCAAGCGAGGGTTTTTCTAGGTACGTTCCTCCCACACTAAAGAAACCCAACACTTGAAATGTTTCCTCCTTAGTAAGTGTCTTTGTTTCCAACCTTCACAAGCACCTCCATGCCTCCAACTCCCTTCTTTTGGTCATCCAAAGCATTCAATGGTCCAATAGTCTCTAAGGATGAATACATAAAGATCTCCAATGCTCCCATTCTTTACTCGGGTTGGTATCTACCCATGTGTGCACCTATAGTTTCTCTTCTCGAACTGTGCTTTTCTTGTTGATGTCCAATAACACTAGTTAAGCTAGTGGGCTCATTGTTTGCCTTGGCCAATCAAATGGAAGAAATATTGTGCGTTCTCCCCATCTTCATACCAATCATCAACACTCTATGAGTCCCAAATTTGTTTAAGAACATCAAGCAATTCACATTGGGAAATGAAATGGATTTGGTAATATTGAATCATTCATACCCTAGGATGATTTATTGAACCATCAAAACCACTGTAAAGTTTAAATTGCCAAACCACTCCCCAACCTTTAATGGTGTATAGTGAACTACCCATTATCTTAGCTTCACATCTGTGTTCACCACCTTAAATGCATGCAATATTTCCCCATGCTTATGATGAAGTGTTGTAGCAGTTTGTTCACTACAAAATTATGTGCCACATTGGAATCAATCAAAGTTGCTACCTTCAATCCACTCACACTTGCATACACAAAGATGAGGCAATTTGGGTTGCATTCTTGCATAACTTTCCAATGACCTACAACAAAATTTCCAAGACCTATGGTCAAGGCACCAAGAACCTTCTTCATTTCCTTCAAAGTCTCTTGTACTTGAGGCGTTTCCAGGTTTGTTGGATTTGCAACCGATGTTGGTCGTGCTTCTTATAATATCTTCTCCAACCTTGGATTCAAAGGACAATTTCTAGCAAAGTGATTGTGTGAACAAATAAAGTATGAAAAAAACTTACCCTTGGGGTTTGGTTGCATTGATGTTGCAAATTTATTCGTCTCTCCTTCAAATGAATCCAATCTCTCTTTCAAAGATTGCACTTTCTCAGAAAAGACTTTGATCTTTGCATTGGTATGCTTTAGTTTACTCATGTTCACAAGGCACAACTTGAGTGTCTCCTAGTGTTGGTGTTCTTATTCCTTGAACACATATTCCATGTTTGTCTTTTGTGACTCTTTGACACCATCCATGCTACAATTTGAAAATGGTTTAAGTCTTAGTACATCAAAAGAGTCTCTTGTTAGAGGATCCTTCACTTACATCCTTCATCACCCTTAGTTTTGAATTCTAGCCGCTACTCCAATGTCTGTTGTCCTCTTAATGCAATGTTCCCAATTGATACTATTATATTGATAAGTGCATCTCCACCAAAACATTATTATGTTGATGGGAATGCCTTTTTCGACACACTCTATCTCTTGGTTGTAACTCTGCCAATGTGCTTTCTCTAGGTGCATCTTTGTTGACGCACTCTATTTTCTGCACGCGTTGCTTTCTTGGCTCTCTATCCTTTGAGTTCTCTATCATCCCTATGCTCTTTTCTCTAGATGGATGGTCTTCCAGACAACCTTATTTCTAGGCATTCCATCTTCTCAACATCTTGTATTCTAGGAACACTATCTTTCGAGTGCTCTATTGACAAATTTTGTGTGTGCCCATTTTTTTCCCTATGCAAGGTCATGTTTCACACCCTTTTCATGCTGGTTTCGAAACCTTCAATTAGATTTCTTCCAACTTCTTTTAAATCTAATACCAATTTTCATACCCTAAATATTCGGTGTCATAGGCTTTCCTAAACTTTGAAGATGATGTGGCACAGCTCATATTTCATCTTGAAGGCTTGGTCACTTGAGGTTACTCTTTGCTGGACTATGTCTCTTCACTCATGGCATTCCCTTTCCTTCTACCATGAACTACCCATCATTTAGGCCAACCTTTCCCAACCTAAAATAGGAATTATATTATTATGTGTGTTCTTTACTTAGCCAAATTAATAGTCAGACAACAAAGAAACCAATCCACATAGTCTTTATTGAAGTGAAGAAGTTACAATTGGGTAGTTTGGGTAATGAAGGAAACCTCATATACAAAGGGGGTGCAACATTCAACCTCTTACAAGAAATAAAACAAACAAAACCCTATGGCAATGCCTTCCCAACACTACATTTCATTTTCCAATCATCTTCCTCTTTTCTAAAGCCTTCTGCCAAAACCTATGTTTCCACTTAGGCACTCTATCTCAACAACCCTCTAACCACATAACTCCTTGCTTGAACTCTTTTTTAGATGACTTGGTGTGTCTTAGTCTCTTGTTATTCCTTGGTTTCATTTTCTACATGTGCTCCCATCTTATATATATGAGGAGTCACTCCATTCCTCCTCGTAAGTGGGTTCCCAATCCTTTATTGGTCGACATATATTCTAAGTGATTTGTCGCTTGGAAACCCCAAGGAGAGTGGGCACTCTTCTAAAGCCTTGCCATGGAGGCCCTTTGGTAGCTTTGCTAACCCATGTTTCCATCACTGGGGCACTTTTTCGAACACCTTCACTGGATTCTCCCTTTGTTGATTGTTTTCCCATTCTTTGCCCTATGCTCAAGGCCATTTGTAACCATACCTGATCCCAAACTAAGGCCATAGGAACCAAAATGACCAGGGGGGGCGAGGGAATGAATTAATTTTTTTCACAACAGAATAAGGTTTCTAACTCTAGGCCATAATTCCATATACCCAATTAAATTAAACATTCAACCTTTAAAAATAAATGCAAAATTTTAAAAATACAATTAAGATCTTCGCAAAAGCTCATGCAGAAGCAAGACCGTGCAAGCATGAAATTAAACCATATTTGCATGATTATTAAACTTGGAACGTAGCATTATCAAAACATTCACAAGTGACCATAATCATCCCAATAACACTTATAAGTCATATTTATATATTCCTTTACAAACATTCACAATTTAGAATTTTCAACAAATAAACTATGCAATTTAAGATACTTCCATAAATCCAATCTATGGCATTTTATTTAATAGTTTTGCATTACTTATTAGATCATATCTAAATAAAAAATATACAAACATTCAATAATGAATAACAATAGGTACAAATTATCCATCTACAACCACTAACTCATACATATAAAATCATATCTACAATTAGTTTGTAAATTCACAACCAGATCATTTGATAAGCATTTGATTCCTTGCAAAACCAACTGTGATCCCAAAATAAAATAATATCAGCCTATGGTGGAACTCTATAGGCACCAAGGGAACACTAAAATGATCGAGTACAACCATAGACATGCATAACCAACAGATCTTTCAAAGCAATCAAAACAATCAAATTTCCAAGAAGAAACTAATTAATAATAAACAGCTAAATCCATAACTAATTCATTCAATAGGATTAAACCTAGATTCCACCAATTCCCAAGGTTCACTATAGCCATTAACAATGAAATATAATGATAATATACAAGGAGGGTGACTCCAAACAACCCAGCCCAACTGAGAAGCCAAAAATATATTCATCACCACCTAATTTCTCCCCCACCCCACTATTGGGTACAATTGTAATCCCTTCACCACCCAGGTCCCTTAGGGCATCACCGTTCACCATCAGGATTTATGTTCAAGTCTAGGATGGAGACAAGTAGTGGAAACAAAGGAAATACACCAAATTTTCTTAGGCTTACATCAAACACAACACAATATCATAATGCTCCAAGCACATAATTCTCACACATAGCAAAGATTACATGGCTTACCAACCTCGCAAGCTTACCAAGCTCTTAGTAAGGATGGAATGATAAAAAAACCAACAACCAACCATGCAAGCAACAAAAAACCCTTTACAAGGATATAAAACCAAGTATTTATAGAACAAATTAGGTAATTCGAACCGACGGGGGTCAATTAGAACAAAGTTAAGCCATCTTGAATCAACCGAAGGAGGTTAACTCAACCATAAGAGGCTAACTTGAATCCTACCCAAGTAATTTCAATTTCAAGGAGGGTGACTCCAAACAACCCAACCCAACTCTGACTCATGTGGGGACACATCATCATGAAGAAGAACTCAAATTAATGAGGTGAGGAGTTACACACACAAAGGAATATTCCCAAAATAACAAAAAGGAGTCATAATGAAGGAGGAGTTACACTTCTCACATGCACTAGCTAAAAATATATAGTGATGCTGCCTTTGTGCAAGTGGGTGTTACAAAACCAAGTGAAACCTCCCAAAAAAGAGTTAGAAAACCACTAAAGGGGCACATTCAACAAGTGTAACCCATCAATCCAAGCGTAAGGTGTCAAAATAACTCCAAAGTCCAAAATAATCAAAAGTTGGGTCTGTTGTACAATGTTTGAGTGACCATCAACTAATAAAGTCACAAAATAATAAATAAGGACTAGGATAAACAAACTTAGTCCAACATGTTCTAAAGTGATAGGAATGTCCCCATTACCCCTCACATTGTGGATCAAGTCCTTCCATACTCCTTCATGGTTGTTTTTATTTATTAATTATTTACATAATAATAATAACGCCTCTCTCTCCTTAGAGACCCTTGTCCCAACACCTAGTGCCACACTAATAAAAAATTACAACATTTTACATATGTCTGAGGGCTTAACATACGAGGCATTACATTCCCTTCGCCCTAAACAATGCATCATCCTCTATGCATAATAGATACATGCCTTTACAAAAGGATAACAAACAAGCCCATACATGCCTCAGAAAGACAAATTATTTCTAACTCCCACAAAAATTACCATACATGCCTTAGAAAGATAACACCGAGTCTAACTCTCACAAACCTACCTATACATGCCTTAGAAAGCCTTAAAATATTTCTAAGCACAATACTTCCCACTACCACTGACTTTCCTTCATCTCCACTACCTAAGGGAGAATTGAGACTAGTAGAGTGGACTCAAGGAAGCAAGGGCCAGCCTTCAATCCCCATTATAGAGTCTTCAAACCTCATCACAAGGCCTTCAAACCTCATTACAAGGCCTTGAAGCTTCAACAAAGATACATCAACATGAAAATCATATTTCATTCACTCATATGATTAACATCAGGTATAAAAATATATGATACATGATATAAAGATATTCTTCTACAACGATACTTTCTTCACATTGTAACCACCACATGGTTAGCATCACACACACACACACACACACACATATTGTTCAACATAAAATACATCTTTCAAGAAAATAAAATTTTAATTAATCACATGAAATATTCTCAAGGTACATGAAATAAATTCCTTCTTAATCCATTTTAGTGTACTTCACCTATGATACATGAAGTACATCAAAGGTACATGAAATCAAACAATTGGAGTGCATATACCCTAAACACATTCTAATCAATTCAAATTCAAATTCAATCATGCATTATGCACATACTTTAAGTTACTTGAAATCATGAAAGATTCATGAATTGCATTATATACATACTCTACCAAGATACATGCGATGCATTAAACATGTTTTCCAATTAGTCATGCACATGAAATTCACCAAGTACTTCAACCAATCTCATGAAGTGCATCAAGTATACCAACCAATATGAATTGCATCAAGTGTCTCAACCAATATGAAGTGCATCAAGTATACCGACCAATATGAAGTGCATCAAGTATCTCAACAAGTTCATGAAGTGCACCAAGTATATTAACCAATATGAAGTGCAATATCTAGTATACCAACCAATATGAAGTGCATTAAGTATCTCAACCAAGTTCATGAAGTGCATAAAATATCTCAACCAATATTAAGTGCTTCAAGTATACCAACCAATATGAAGTGAATCAAGTATCTCAACCAATATGAAGTGCATCAAGTATCTCGACCAAATTCGTGAAGTGCATAAGTCAATCAATCCCCTGCGTATACTTTACCAACAATTACATGGAATACTATCAAGATACTTTTACAACAAGATGCATGAAATTTTAGTATGATGCTCTACAAGGGTGCATTTCAACAAAGATCACAAATATACTTCTCTAACAAATATAAATTCTCTAACAAGATCATCATGACACATTTTTAACAAAGATATAAAGATCACATGAAAAAATCCATACACTTTAAAGCTACAGGAAAGAAAACTCATAAGAAACAGTCCAAATTAGAAATGAAATATCAAATCAAATATGGAATTACCAATGTACGTTATTATTTGCCATGTAATAACTAATCCCTATTGACAATGCATTTTCCATTTAATTATAATGCATTCCCTTCCAATGCATATAGTATTCAATCATTATACAATTTCCATTCATAATAGCTCATAGTAATGATCTAAGTACCCGTAAATTAATCATACAACAAGAAGAATTTCAATATTAATTAATTCAACGCATACTCAAGCAAATAATTTCAGGATCATCCTAAACATATGAATGCAATATATGTAGAGGGATTAGGGATTTGCCCCCCATTTCCTGAATTACTCAATACATTATGCATGCACATTCATACCTAATGCATATTTAATGTCCCTAGTGTGTTAATCCCCTTAACATATGTGGTGATTATTATTTTTGTTCCTATGTGAAACAAGGTGCCTAGGCTATGGACTATGGACATTATTATTATTTATTTTGATTAAGTAACTAGCTCAATATGGACAACTAATATGGTTAGGGGGTCATCTATTCCACATGTGAGGGGGTTGGGGTATAGGAGTTGTGGCTCTCCCTAAGATTACTCTTTTTTTCTCTAATTTTAATTATTTTGGTTCATGAAGTCACTATTACAACCTCTTTGATGTTTGGTGGGGTCTACTTGGCTAATGAACCCTCCTTGATGTGGTTGGGTGATTTTGTAACTCCTCCCTTGCACAAAGGAACCCTCACTAAATATTTTTTCCTAATGCATGTGAAAAGTGTAGCTTCTCTTTCATGGTGACTCATTTTTCTATTTGGGGAGAATAATCTCATGCATGTGTAGCTCCCCTCATGTTTTGTAACCTCCTCTCACTAATTTGAGTTTTCCTCTTTGGGTTGAAGTTAAACTCCTTTGGTTTATGTAATCTCCATAATGAGTTGGAGTTAGACTCTTGGAGTGGATTCCAATTTCTCTATATGATTTCAAGTGGGCTCTCTCTTGGATACTAGACTAAAGGTACATGCTCTCATGGGGTAGGAGCATTATATGGCTGAATAGTGAAGGCTTGGGTGGGGGTGAAATCAGAAAGGTCGTGGTGAGCATGAATAGTCACAACTCACTATGCAATGTAGATTGAAGGACTTGTAATAAGGTATCAATACTGATCTATTCCAGACTGCTTCTTGGATATATTTTAGATATTGAAGACCTTGCATGAATATATGAAGAATTGATATATTCCATAGTCTTTCCTAGATATAGTTGATGTTCAATCTATGCCAGAGTGTTTCCTCAATAGATTTTATTTTATTTTCTTAGTGTGTATCACCTAAGTTTGCTATGATGGAAATACTATTCCAGAGTGTTTCTTTGATAGTTTATGATTTCTCAGTATAATATGAGTTATTTGTGATGGAAATCCTATACCAAAGTGTTTCCTAGATAGTTTAAATTACTTATCCTCTCTTAGAGAGATCCGAGTCTATGGAGATGGAAATAATTAGAGATTTTCTTAGAATGAGCATGGGAAGGAAAATCCATATGGTATTTTTTGGCCATTGATGAGAATTTATGGGTCATGAGAACTATTTCATTGTGTATGGAGTGATTTTTCCAGTAAGGGACATCTTTTATTTCATTGAAAATGGTTTCAGTATGACTAAGATCTAGTCATTTTTGTATGGCATGGTTCTTGAGAAGGGAGCAAGTACATATTTTGGTTCAAATTTATAAGCATTTTTGGTGCATGGGACCTGTACCATTGCGTCTAGATCAACTTTTCCAGTAAGGAATACCTTTTCTTTCATAGAAAAATATTTTTGTATGGCTGAGATATAGTCATTTCTATGTGGTAGTGTTGAGAAAGAACACACCTTGTTCATTGATTGAGAGTACCTTTTCTTATGAATCCATGGGCCCAACTCAAGGGTGGATTTCATGTTGAAATATGCATGAGCATGGCATTCCTAAGGTTGGATGGAACATTGTCTGGTTGAATCTAGTTTCCCCTAAATCAGATGAGTATTTTACTATGTGTTTGTTCATGAAAATTTACAGTTATATATATGGTCATGGATATATATTTATCTCCGTTGAATGGTTGTTGGTAGTAACCAATAGACTTGATGTTATATGGATGTAGATGACATATTTCATATCTTAATTTTCTTATGTTGATATGGTTATGGTTGGTAGTCAATGACAAGTAATTTATAAATGTTATTTACTATAATTTCTTATGAATATGTGCTCATTGACATGATTGGATTATGGATTGTATGGTTGTAGGTGGAATCCATGATATTTGATATGTTTCATCATTTATATGGATATATATGGCAGTCCTTCATTTGATTTTATTAATTGTTGTAAATCTAGATTTACTAGTGTCATAGATCTGAATTTGATATTGGTCATAGATATGATATTTATGTGGTTACATGGTTGTGGGTAGTAGCCTATAGATGTTGCATATGATGTTAAAATTCATGTTAAACTATATTATTATATCTTGAATCATTCATGCTTGCATTCCTTATATCGAATGTGCATTGGGAATATTGATTTGCATTGGATGTATTGCATTCCATTTTAAAAGACTAATTGTTTTAATTTGGTTGGCTTGTTGGAATGCTGACCTAGCCTTAGTTACTCTTGTTCCACTGTGCATTACCTTGATTCGTCCTTCCGTTGAGTTTCCTGGTGACCCTAGTCTTGGGTTTGGGGTTGGGGACATTATAACATATGCATAACCAAGACACAATGTGTAGGAATAATCCTTGCAATTATTAATAAGTAATTATGTCATGCACAATACTTAACATTTACCAATTAATTCAATGTACATTAAGAAAGGAAATGAACAACGGAAAAGCATTGACGAATCAATTCACTGATCAGTAAAATAGGAAATGCATAGTAATAATCATCGACTAGTCAAGTCACTAAACAATAAAAGAGGCGATTCACAAGCATCAACCAATCAAATCATTGAACAGTAAAAGAGGCAATGCACATTAAACAAGCATCAACCAATTAGATTATGGGACAGTAAATGATGCAATGCAAAGTGAACATGCACCGACCAATCAATCTGATGAACATTAGATATGCAATGCATAGTGCCTACCAATCAATCTACTGAGTAATACATATGTAATATGAATTAATTATTAGCATACAATAAATTGATCTTTAATCTCTTAACTTATGAAATTAAAAGGTATGATACAACTTAACTGATGTTTGAAGTGAGGCTTCTGATTTTTTCACTAACATAAGGGGGGTTAAATTTCTTCCGCTATGCACATTTATAATCCCCAAATTCACATAAACATATAATTATAAGTTTGTAACAGATCCAACATCCACAGAGTTGGAACCTAAGCTTTGATACCACTTTGTAACGTACCTGACCCCAAACTAACCAGAATGAACAGGGGAAGACTAAATTAAGTTTTCACACAATGGATTAAGGTTTCTAAGGCTATGCCATAATTCCATCAATCCAATTAAAATAAACATTCAACCTTTAAAAATAAATTGCAACATTTTAATAATACAGTTAAGGTCTTCCCAAAATCTCTTGCAGATGCAAGACCATGGAAACATGAAATTAAACCATTTTTTCATGCTTATTAAACTTGGAACTTAGAATTATCAAAACTTTCACATGTGACCATAACCATCCCAATAACACTTATAAATTATCATATTTGCGGATTCCTTTTCAAACATTCATAATTCAAAATTTTCAACAGATAAACTATACAATTTAAGATGCTTATGTAAATCCAATCTATGGCACTTTATTTAACAGTTTTGATTTACTTATAATATCAGATATGAAGCTAACATCTACATCCATTCAATAATGAATAAAAAAAGGTAAAAAGTAGTCATCTATAGCCACTAACTCATATAGAAAATCAGATCTATAATTAGTTTGTAATTTCACAACCAGATCATTTTATAAGCGTCTGATTCCCTACAAAACCAAATGTGAGCCCAAAATAAAGGTATACCATCCTGTGGTGGAACTCTAAAGACACCAATGGAACACTAAAATGACCAGGTACATCCATAAACATGTATAAACCAACATCACTTTCAAAGAAGCTAAAACAATTAATTTCTAAGCGAAAAGTAATCAATTAACAATCAAATCCTTAACTAATTCATTCGACAAGATTAAACAAAGATTCCATTTATTCCAAAGGTGCAATACATCCATCAAGGGTGAAATAGCATGATAATATACAAACATACAAAATCATATAATTAGAACTACAGAGAAACTATCCTTTCATTCCAATTTTCTAGCATGAAAACCCATTTTCTAGCAGTCAAAACTTAGTAATTTCATCTGTAGAATCATGTAACATATATTATCAATCATGGAGGGTGTACTTCTAGGTTAATATGCAGATAATAACGCATGAATAAACATATTTCAAGCTTCCATCAAGATCAGATCTCAAAATCAAGGATAATACACCAATTTCCAAATGATTAAACCATCATATATGCATCCAAACATTGATACATCTACCTTGCACATCAATAGTAAAAATTATAGATATGGAAACAATCGAAACATCATATAAACATAGGAATTTACATAATATAAGACACTTATCTTATTAATGTGCAACTGGCATCAATTAGTCCACGTACCACCTAGCCTTAGGCCATGCCAAGACAAATCCTCTTGGATAGGCCACCCCCGAGTTGAGGCCACAGATCCACAAGAAGAGGTAAACTCAAAAATAGTTCAAAATATTAGTTTGAGAAACCACAACTATATTCCTCACCACATACTTTTCCCCTCACCCCACTACCAGGTGTAGTGGTAATCCTTTCACCACCCAGGCTCCTTAGGACATCACCATTCACCATCAGGATTTATGTGCAGGTCCATGATAGAGAGAAGTAGTGGGAACAAAGGAACTACACCATATTTTCTCATGCTTAAATCAAACACATCACAATATCATAGTGCTCCAAGCACACAATTCTCACACATAGCATAATCGACATGGATTACCAAGCACACAAGCTTACCAAGCTCTTAGAAAGAATGACATGATCAACAAACCAACAACCAACCACCCAAGCAACAAAAAACCCTTCCCAAGGAGATCAACCAAGGATTTATAGAACAAAGGATGCAATTCGAACCCAAGGAGGTCAATTAGAACCAAGGTAATTGAACTTGAGTCAACTAAAGGAGGTTAACTCAAGCACAAGAGGTTAACTCGAATCCTACCCAAGTAACTCCAATGTCAAGGAGGGTGACTCCAAACCACCCAACCCAAATCCAACTAATGTGGGGACACATCATCCATGAAGAGGAACTCAAATTAGTGAAGTTAGGAGCTACACAAACCAAGGAATCTTCCCAAAATAAAAATAAAAAGGAATCATAGTGAAGGAGGAGTTACACTTCTCACATGCACTGGCTAAAAATAAATAGTGAGGGCACCTTTGTGCAAGTGGGGGTTACAAATAAAGTCCTCCCAAAAAGGAGTTAGAAAACCACCAATGGGGTACATTTCCACATTATTACTACAACATACTATCGTGGTGGTATGGGAATTCTTTTGGTTTATGATGTGACCGACGAATCGTTCACGGGGTCAGGATTTGGATAGTTCCAAAACAAATTTAAATGTAGAACAAGTTTTCTTTACGATTGCAAGGAATATCAAACAAAGGATTGTAGAAAGGTCATCTTGCTACAACTCTTGATTTTGTACAACATTTGTATTCAGCATGTGAGATTCTCTGGGCAATAGTCTATGGCTATCAGCATGAAGTTGGATATGATTGGTCACTGAAACGGTGGAGCACATGATGACTATGATGAACTATCTAATTTATGCTTCCCTGTATGCGACTTATCCTCGTAACCAATTAGTCACTTGTATTTATTTTTAATTTTCATGTTTCAGATTATTTTTCAATTGCCAAGATTTCAAATTTGAAGTCTTTCTACATTTTTCATCTCCCTTTTAATTTTGTTTTTTTGGTATTGCTAATGTTTGGAGTTTGTTATCTAAAATTTAGACATCTGTTTATAAGTGATCATATCTTCTTGTTCATGTTCTAGCTTTATAGCCATTATGTTTACTGTGTGCCTTCTTTGTGATTAATGTTTAAATTATCCAAACTATTGGATTTGCTTTTGAAATATTGTTGTTCAGTAGGAAGGTAATCCTCTTAAGTGTCTTTAGAGAACAAGATGACAGGAAATAACAAGAAGGGCACGTGAAAGAATTTGGAGGCAACTATTTTGCAATTGAAAAAACAAATTGAAGCAAGATCTTCAAAACTAGAGGAAACCAATAAAAGTGGGAAATTGGAAAAGGACGTGTTTTTATTAGAGATTTCTGCAGCCGAGAAGAAGATAGTCAAGATCAGTAGAAGTAGCCAAATTGCATAGGAATATTTTAATGCCGAGAAGGAGAACCTCTTGAGCAGGCTTGCAGAACTACAAACAAACCTTGAGTTGACGGTTAGTGAGAAAGTGTCACTGAGCGAGACAAATAAAGAACCAAGTACTGAAGCAGAGTCTTTAAAGGCCCTTTTGAAGGAGTACAGTAAAAAAATGGCTAGTATGGAAGCTGAAAAGCAGGTGTTGGAAGCTGTATCTGTAAGCAGAGCAGAGACGTTAGAGGATTTACTTAAAAAAATGATGTTCTTTTACCAGATATTGTAGTAGCTAAAATAGAGACTGCTGAAATCACTAGAAGTATCCAAATGGTACATGAAGGTATTGTTGTAGAGAAGGATAACCTCTTGAACAGGCTTGCAGAGCTACAAACAAACTTCAACTTGACGGTTAGCCAAAATGGGTCACTGAGGCAGACAAATAAAGAGCTAATTAGTGAAGTAGAGGTTTTGAAGGCCCATTTGGATGAGTACAATGAAAAACTAGTTAGGATGGAAGATGAAAAGCAAGCGTTGGAAGCTATGTCTATAAGCATAGTAGAGAGATTGGAATATTTACTTAAACAAAATGCAACGATGCAAGAAGAGCATGGAAGTAAGTATAGTGAATACCAAGTTGCGATTTCTGAAGCTAGTAAACAATTGCTTGAAGCTCAAGAAAGATTCAATACCGAAATTTATGCCAAAGAAGATGAGTGCAAAGCAGTGAATCTTGATAAAAATAATCTAGAGGCTACTATTTTTCAGCTGAAAAGTCAAATTGAAGTGATGTATGCAGAATTAGAGGAAAACAAGAAAGGTTGAAAATTGGAAAAAGATGTTCTTTTATCACAGATTGTAGCAGCTAAAAAAGAGACCGACATTGACTGACATTGTATTGACATGTGAACAACAACAAAGATTTAATTTGTAGCCATTGGATACCTTTCATACACATGCACATGAGGAGAATTCTGGTTTTTTTGTGCTTGAGGACTGTGCAGAAAAATTTGATGAGAACCAAGGACTTGGCCTTTTCCAGAAAAAAAATGGAATTGTTTTCTGGAAAGAGTCTCTTCCCAATGGGAGGGTCAGATGAGGATGAAGATTGGGAAGCCATAATTTGGGTGGATGAGTATTGTAGGGTTCTGATCCAAATTTCTACCCACACTTCTATTTCAGCCTCATCAAGTGATAATGAAAATTGGGAGAAGGAAGTTTCCTTGTTGGTGCAACAGGAAGAGTTGGAGGATTTCCTAGGTGTTCATGATGACTTGTGGAATGCACCATCACCCTCCCATCATCCACATAGGCACATATGGCTTTCAATTGATTCCATTCAATCACATTTGGATTGGGTGGAAAATTACATGTCACACATGGAGTCTTCTTGTAGAAAATTTTCTGCACATGATCAGTGGAAGGTAGATAACCAAGCAAACTGCCAAGAGAAGCTGTAGAGGAAAATATATTGCACACAGTTGGATAGATGCTTGCATTATTTGACCAATGGTAGAGAGTTGAGACATTGGAAGTGTTCACATGGACCTTTTAGTAGGAGTGTTAGTACCTTATCAGTTGGGATGAGGGGACTTTTATTTGTTTTTTCTGCTTGCATTTTTTGAGATAGTTGTGATGCACCATCTTATTGTGAGAAGTTTGGGAATCCTTGTTGGTTGGATGATTTCTATACTCATTGGGGTTGGACATGGGACTCACACCTATGTCTTTGCAGCAACATCATTGTGAGATTTAATTCTGATGTGCATCAAGCACATAAGGAACTTTATGTTGGGTGGGGAAATCTGACAGATTTCCGACTTTGCATTGAGAATTTTCAGTTTTCAGTGCAGTGGTATGTTTTCCATAGCATGAATGTCATTTCCTGTGATGATAAATTTGTATGGTGGATTCTAATGTTTGGATACTTACAGTTGAGGAAATAGGATCCAGGCATAAATTTGTCTGATAAGTTGTGTGGGAAGGAATTCTCACTAAAGGGGGTGCAATGCATACAATGGGACCCTGACATTGCTTTTTTTGGAGAAATTTTAAAGGTTGGCTTGATGGAGCAAGTCAACCTTTTTGCACAATGGATTCATGCTCCAGTTCTCCTACATGATGAACAAATTTGCAGCACTCTAGAGTGCTTCTGCTTGAGGAAAAGCAGATTTGGGAGGGGAGGACTGTCATGTCCCCATATTTTGGGACATTAAAAGTGTTGACCATGATGAAATTACTAGGGGCTCAAATTGACATTAATTATTCTTCCTAGGAAAAATATTGCTAATAATTATTTTGAGGCATGTATTTAATTTAATTTCATCCTTTTATTAATTATGCAATTAAATTATGTGGAAATAAACTTTCCAAGTCAAGTAAGCACTAGAGTCCAAAAATGTTGCCAAAAATGAGAAAAGAGGAATATTTTAGGAAAAGCAGCATAAATCTAGAAAGCAAGATAAAATAGGAAACGTAGGAAAGTATGAAAAGCAGGAAAGTATGAAAAGAAGGAAATTTCAAGAAAGAAGGAAAGTCAGAAAAAGATGAAAAATAAGGAAAGGCAAAGCAAAGAAAAGAAAGGAAAGTATGTCCATTCATGGGCAACCTATTCTCACAGGTCACCAAGCAAAGTAACTTGCTCAACAGGTCAACATCAATTCTATAAAAGAATTATTCCAAATCCATTATTCAGTTTGGTTGATGATTTGATTGCTTGATGCTATGTGAGCATTATTTCCTAAGTGATGAATCTTAGAGCCTTGGGAGATGAGCCCCAGACCTTCACTTCCCCTCTCTTTCATCCCTTTTCTCTTCTATTGTAGGTGTGGAGCACTTGAGTTCAGCCATTGAAGTAATATGAGAGTTGTTTTATAGCCTCCAACACATTCAGGTTGAGTTCCAATGAAGCCCATGATTCACCTATGCTCTCAACCCTTCTGGGGTCATGTTTTGGGCCCCCTGCCTATCATTGTGAGACTCTTGATGTAATGGTTAGTGATTCTTTTGATCCCTGATATATGCTATTGATAAATAATGTATTTATCTCTATGAATTCGAAATACTATTGTCCATTAAGTCTGCATACTCATTTTATATGTAAAAGCTTAACTAGTCACCAAAATGAGGGATTTGAGCCTCCTACTGTAATAATAGCTGAGGCTTGCCCATGACAATGTGATTGAATGGTATGATATGATGTAATATGATGTAATAGACTCTGTCAAATTAAATTACCAGGTATGATACGTTGTTGTTCTAAAATTCAAGCTTATTTGCACACCCATGCTAGATTACTAACTAATTTTGACTAGTCTAGATGTTATTTGAATTCAGAGAGTTATACTCAGTAATTTTTGGTTCTGAAAGTTGATACGTATCACTAACAGACTTTCCTTCCCATATATATCTCCATAACCATTTTTTGTTGGGTTTGTACTGCCTTTTGGGATCCTCCACTGTGCAGGGTTTCACTAAGCCAAAACTGTCAGAAAAACCCAAATTTCCATGAAACTACTCAGAACTTTCCAAAAATTATGAAAAATTTCCAAACCTTTTTATTATTTTATATTAATTTTTAAAAACCCTTTACAAGTTTCCAAAATCCTTTGGTTGAAATAGACCAAACTACTCTTCCTAGTTTCACGATTTGACTGCCTATAAGCGTGGTAGTAGGTTTCTGCGGAGTGGAATCTGAAACCTAAATGGAATCAGATATAAATGTGTTAGGGAAGAGGAAATTCTATGTCTGAACTTTCTTTGGTTTCTGCCCACTGCTCACTCCTTTTGCTTGCAAAATTTCCCAGAAGAATCCCCTAATTTGCCGAGTCTGAGAAGGTTTTCTGTTAATTAATTCAATTTCATAATTTTTAATTTAAATTGTAGAATTAAAGAGTGTTCAAGTTTGGACACTAGACTTGGGACATCATAGGTGGGTAGCGAGAGTTTTTTCTCCCCAGTGTCACGAAGTTTGCTGAAATGTTTTAGGATGACATGGTAAATCTCTTTGGTTTAATATGACCTCATGCTGTTTTTGGTTGTTTTCAATCTTAGCTCTAGTAGTTATATTTATCATGCATGCATAATAGGATATTAAAATGGATCTAATACATTGTTTTATGGTTTTGACAGCCCCAATTTTTGTATAGCACCGTGCCTAAAAAAGGAAAGAAGAAGGTCCAGACTACAAGGGATGATCCAGATGTGGAAATCGTAACAAAGCTAGAGATTATCTACAAAGATACTAAACCCTTCACTAGATTCAATCTAGAGTTCATATGGGGCTAGATCTATCAGATGATCAAGGACCAGGTTGTCCCAGATACGGGCTTAGAATACATACCAATATATGCAAACATAAGGAGGTCAACTATCACGAAGGTGTCCACACGTCTTGAACTTTTCCCATGTGCCGAAGTAATCGGCTGGATCTTTCCAAGGGTGGATACAACTAAGATGATTCTGTCAAATGTTAGTGGACAAGGTTTTGCTGCCTACATCCTGGCATATGTAACTCAAGTATGTAAGCTACCTACAACTCATATCTATTTGACAGAAAAGTTGTTGAAGGAGCTAGAATTCTAGATGTTTTTGACTGTATAAGGAAAATGATGGTTCATGAGAAGCAGTTCTGCACAAAGCCTTCTCGAGAATATGAAACTGCAAATTTACATACCCCATACCGACTTCTAGATTTAATGTTAAACCATAATTTTGGCAAAGCGAATGGAAATTTTTATAAGATAAGCTAGATACCAGTGATTTATTTTGTAGCTACAAAAGGTACCATCTTCAACTGGGCTTATATAGTAGCAAATAGTTTGTCGGCATGCATAAGTGCAGCACTTGGATGTTTGTCATAGAAGAAGTCAAAGTTTTATATGAGCTCTTTCCTGATTGATTACATTTTGTGCACCCACCTGTTCCCAACACTAAATTGCAAATGGGATAAGACCAAGACCCTTGTATATTTTGCATATCATATCTTCTGGGCACACAAGTACTATAGTTTCTACAAAAGCATCTGTGAGGATTTCTGAATGCCGCTTTACAAGATAATCTTCCTCACAGACTGCAATTGGATGTCCGAAAAATAATTGGAGAAGGTGAGTGATAATGGGGATTATTACTTCTCAGAGGAAGGTCTGTATTTGAGAATGTACGAAGGATCGAAATCCCCTTCCTTATTACTAAAGTATGCTACTGACTATGTTGATCACAAAGAGGTGGTGAGGTAGCTCTACATAGAGGGGATTAGAATTTTCTTATTTGATCGAAAAAAGGCTGTATACCCACCACTCCCTTTCTACATAGGTAGTTATAAGTTTACCAAGGTGAAGAGTGCGCCAGAATTTGTGAAAGAATTAGAAAACTTTCATTTTGGAGAAAAAAATTTCATAGGATTGATTCAACACACAAAATCTTAAAATATTGTGCATCAGTAGGGGTGAACTTTGAATACACAAATTACTGGGATAAATATGAAGATATATATCACAACGCATGCAACATGGACACCTTAAGTAGAAGATTCAAGAAGAAAATAACAACCATGGGAAGCAAAGGAACCAGTAGTTGTATTGCTAAACAATAAAAGAAGGAAGAAGAAGCTGCGAGGAAAAGGGAAGAGGAATTCCACAGATTGCTACAGGAAGCAGAGTAGAGATTAGCAGAGGAGGCACAACGACAGAAGGAATAAGAAGAGTAGAAGCTGTGTGAGGAGAGTGAAATAATAAAAATAGAAGCGGCTACCTGAGAAAGGGAAGTAGAAAAAAAAACAACTGAGGAACTTAAGCAGAAGGAGGAGGAATACTGAGATCGGGAGAATCTGGAGCAGGGATAGGCCCATGATAATCCCTTGGATTCATTTTTCTCATCAAGTATCACGACAACAAAATATCCATCTCCCTCGGTAGAGCTTGGACTAATACCTTCCATCCCATCTCGGGAACAAGCGGTAGCCGACCTCAATACGATTTTCTTTGATAAAAACAAGAAAAGGATCGTGAGGAGATCCGAGAAAAGGGTGGACACTGGAGATCATCCTGTAGATTTTATGGTAACAGAGAAGATAGTTATACACGGGACTAATAAAGATCCTAAATTCCTTGCAATTGCAGATGTAGCATCAACTCTCGCCAATGCAGATATTGTTGGAAAATTGGTTGAGGATATTGATCAATATAAGGAGAAAATGTTCCAAATGAAGGAAAACCTAAGGAAAGAAAGAGGAGAAGGGAAAAGCCTAAAAAGGAAGCACAATGACATTCTCACAGAGTTAGAGAGACTTAAAGAAGCATATCAAATTTTGCAATCAGACAAAGATGCCTTAGTACTATCAACTAACATCATTGAAGGAGAGAAAAAAGATCTTGAGAGAAAGGTTTTAGAGTTAGAAAGAAAAATGACACAATTGAAAAAAGAGTTGAATAATTAGAAATTCATCACAGTTTACTAGATAAGCAACTCAAGGCGGCGAATGAAAAACAACTTGATATTGCTCATTTCCGTAATCAAGCATCTTTGCTGCAAAAGGAAATAAATCAGATTCTATTGAAGTTGGCGGGAGAGATGTATAGAATTAAGCAGATTGAGGATAGATTGAAAGGGATAGCCCACAACTGATTAGATTTTAGGAAGAAGTTACCATAAGTGGAAAAACTTGTGTAGAACTAGCTAACCTCAATAGGAACCAATTCGACCTTCCCAGCAAGCATGCCTTAGGAAACTGCAGGAGGCCTAAAGATGGAATTGGAAATATTAAATTTCAGCAGCAAAGTAGCATTAAGGTTGAACACATCCATTGATAAAACTGTGGAAAAGTGTACTCAGTTCTACAAAATAATGTATTCAAGTCACAATAAATGCCAGGTTTTAGTAGGTACTGAAGATCAAGACTTCCCAGCCAGAGAGTTGGATTTAAAGAACCTTTAGGACATGCTACAGACAAGAGAAGAAAGCATAGCTAAGATCGAATGCGTTAGTGAGGAATCCATTGGAGTCTGGATTGTACAAGCTTCGGTCCACAAGCATCTGTTTGAGGAGTTACTGGCTCAGAACTCGCCTAAAGTAAGGGAGATAGAATCCTAGTTGTCCAAACATGAAATAACTGCATGTGTACTGGAGCCAGCTGAATATCGAATCATTAATGAACTAGAGGCTGAAGCATGGGATGTGTTTATTAAGAAACCAGCTGGGCCCACTTAGGCTGTTTGTTTTATTCACAAGTGCAAGATTTTTATGTAATATTTTGTATTTATTCCTTTTTCCTAGTGAGCTCACTAGAGGACGAAATTTTGTAAACGAAGAGTTAGGGAAGCCAAAAGGGAATGGATAACCAAAAGTCATTTTGTAAATGTATAAGTAAAGGTAAAGTAGAATAGAGAGAGGACTTTTTTGGCTCTCATATGCTGAAATTTTTTGTAAGGAGAACTACTTCTTTTTATAATAAAGAGGAGTGAATTTTGTTGGAGAGAGGACTGCATGAGTTTCAAAGCATGTTGTGTAGATCATTGAATAAGGAATTATTTTTGTTTAGCATGTTGTACAATTTGTGATATCATTCTAAACCCGCTGAACTATTTTTGTGTTATGAATGATTTTAGTTTATGTTACGAATATTATGCAATGATTATTGATGAATGCTTTAACTTCACAAAGCTATCTTTGTGTTAATTTCTATTGTATTTATGTATTCAGAGTTTGTCAGCTATTTATAGAATTCTATATGCAAACAATGCAATACATAATTCATATTAGTATTAATTTTTTTCCCTGGGGATAGTTTAGAATAGATTTAGATTAGTTGTTCTTTGCTTTCATAGAGTGACTATGGGGTAGGAGCGGTAAGACATAGGGAAGACCTGCGCATCTCCAGTGAGGTTCTTACCCACTATCACTTGCATTTAATATAGGAACTTGCATATCATTCATAAAACATAAAATATCATAAATGCAGGACCGAGCTGCAACTAGTAAAATAGATTCAAAACTTTCCTTTAATTCTATGGTAGTCGGGCCGCTAACTGGATAGATTTCCCATACCAAATGATTAACTATCTAATTGGGAACGGTTATTGGGGAGAATCCCTACTGTCGGTACCTAGGATTTTCCAGGCATCAATAGAAACTTAATTGACATGTTTTGAACTAATGTACATGGTCTTATTTTGTCACTAAATCAGATGTGATGTTGGATATAGTTTATATAGAGTTTGTCAATCCATCATATAGTATACTCATTATATTGGAAATATTTGAGAAGTGTGGTTAATGCATGTGAGATAGTTGAGAAGAGATATACATGCCACTAATTATTATGTGTTGCTTTAGATATGTTGTTGTACATTAGTCGTTCAGTGCATGAGGTTCATTAAATAGTTTCATTGGTTGTGCTAGGTTCGTGTTGAGTGAGCATTTGTTGTTTGTGTTTATTGAGCAAGGTTGCAATTTGTATTTCTCAATTGCATTTTACATATCAATTCTTCAGGTAATGTTTGGTCCTTTGAGAACTATTGCTTTGAGCACTACTATGTAGTTACTCATATGCAATTACTTAAATGTAACTTGTTGAATCTTACTATAGAATCAAATATTGTGCATTGATGAAATGTCTAGCATGTATTGCACTTAGTTTTAATAAATTACACTTAAAATTTTAAATTTAAATTGCATATATTGCACTTGTGAAATGTACCGCACTTAGTTTTAATATATATCCAATTAGTGGGCAGTAATGATTTCAAATAAATGCTGAAATAAATTAGTTTGTTCTCTCTAGATAGTGCATTCATAAGTAAGAGACAATCCACAAAAATCAACACAATCGATCAACACAAGAATACATGGAGAATGAAGACAAAATATTCACTCAAATTTATCATTCATTTATATGTTCCATTAGTTTATACAAAAACATATCACATAAATTATACAAAAACATATCACAATGTAGATGACCCTTAGATGGCATGTCAAAGCAGATGTCTCCCAATGTACATCAATGTACATGTATCCAAAAGTACGTATAAAATTCAATATTCCTTTTTCCATGAAGTTGATGTTGGGCTTAGGGCAGACCCGGGTTCTATACTTTTGGCTTCACACCAACAAAAGACCCATAGTGTTGGCCCTTTTGGCAACAACATGCGAACAGGTTGCAGTCTGACCCGAAATAGCTATGAGGTGCTGTAGAATCAGGTTTCTGCAAGCAGAAGAGGGATATTACTGTACCTTTAGCCTTTAACAAATAATAATAATACAACACAGAGCTTCAACATTCACTTGTATATCTTCGCAATTAGATAAACAAAAAGTGCCTTGCTTAACCCTTACTGGGAATTCACAGCGAAGCTAGTATTTTAGCAGTGATCTTACTTATCAGTTATATATTTATCAATGCATTAAAGAACATAACAAAACAGCAGAAAAAAACCACAACACGAGATATAACGTTGTTCACCCCCAGTTTAGGGGCTACGTCCACAGAACTGTGTTTTCTTCAACTCTTTACAAAAACCACAGTTCTGATCTACGCAATCAGCTGCAGATCCCTTCAGTTCCTCAAAGATGCGCACTTAGCTGCAGACCTCTGCACACATAGGTGCAGATCTTCTTAATCACCCAAAAACCCTCTACGCACACAGCTGTAGAGGTCGTCCACACACACAGCTGGGAATTAACCTTTCTAACAAAAATAGCCTTAGCTTCACATCAATTCATCTTACATCAAAATCCTAACCTGACTCTTTTACAAAAGTGCTTATTTATACAAGTGCACTTATTACAAAACCATTGGCTTAAACCATGGGCACCTCGAACCCTAAACCCTAGATTTAAACCATGGGTTAATTACAAAAAGAGGGATTTGACTCAACCCCGACACCCCTAAGACTATTTTGAGGCGTAATTTCACTTACAAGCTTCCACAAAAACCACGGAGTTACCAAAGTTAAGGACCGTTGAGGTGTGCGCCCTAACAGGCCCCTAAGACTCACCAGTGTCCTGTTCCGGGACACTCTGCTGTCTGTCCGGTGGGAGAACTTTGTTGGCGAAGATAGTGAACTGCTTATTGAGGCCACGCATGATATTGTCAGCTGCTTGCTCCTTTTCCACCAACTCCTGCAACGCTGCTGTTGATGCTTCGCTGGCCTTTTCCTGTGAAAATGCATCGTACTCCTTCAGAACTTTAAGCTGGCTATCCGCAGCAGTACTCAACTCCAAGGCCTCGTTGACAAGGGGCTCAATAGAATTTTCCAGCAGTGTTGCTTTCGTTCTGTATGACTCAATTTCCTGCTGGAGTTCCTTGCTTTGCTTTACCTTGATCATTTTCTACATAGGAGGCAGAGTCTTAATTTCTACTTTCACTGTGTCCAACTCTGTCTGTCACTGCTTGATGGTTTCTTGTAGCTGTTGTACTTCTGGATGCTCCTCCAATTTTGTCCAGGCATCGACACTTTCCTCTAGCAGTTTGGCTGCGTTGACCACAAGGTCGGAGATCTTCGTTACTGAAGCCTGAATATCTCTGTGACGCTGCTCCCTGACCTTTGGTGGGCTCTCCGGCGTGATGCGGAGTTAAAGTTCCGTAATCTGAGCCTCATGTTCTTCTTTGAGCTTCTCTGTTTCTCTGCGGGACTGCTGTGCATAGTCTTTAAGCTTGGCTATTCTTTGCTCTGGCTCTTCCTCCAGCTGTACATTGAAGTCAGGGAGACTTCAACACGCCTCATCCAAAACTCGTACCAGTGTAGCCTGCTTACGTTCTGCATTCCTCTTTCTCTGCTCCGCTTCCTCCAACTGCGTTGCGAGGCCCTGCTGCTGACTTATGGTATTTTCCAACTGCATTTGTGAATACTGGTCTCGTGCTTGGATTTCCTTCATGATTGCTATTTGACAGAGATGTAGCTCCGTCATAGACATCTTAGTGTAATCTATTCTGACTTTCATGCTCATCTCCGAACGAGACGCTGCGTCAGTTAATATGAGGGCTGCACTTGACACTTGGCCTTTGTTATCTCTGGTTGGCCATTGCCTTATATCTAGCTATGCGCTTACTAGGGCATTGATTGCTACAACGCCAGCCGCTGATTTTTCTGCTAAGCCCTGCAGCTCTGAAATCCACTTTGCTACGCCGGTGATGGCATCAAGGTGCGTAGCTGTAAACTCCGACCACTTCTTGGTGAGAACTTCTGTGGTCTTCGACAGAGCCTGATCAAGCTCCTCACTTGTTAGGCCAGGATCTTTGTTGATATTCTTGTCCTTCAACGCCTTCATTTTCTTTCGGAACTGAGGTTTGGTTACCTCCTCTGCCTCTGGCGACTTGTGCTTATCCAGTCGATTGGGGTCTGAAACGGTTTTGACCGAATCTTCCTCATCTCCTTCATCTCCGCCTTCTCCACCCTGGTCGCTTTTACTCTGCTGCGACTCACTTTGGTCTTCGCTGTCCTATGGGGGATCTTGCTGCTGCGTCTAACTAGGGCCAATTCCCACATTGGTGACTGGAGGGATTGGAATATTGGGCTTTGTCCCTGCATCCTTCAACCATTCTGTCGGCCACTGCAAAACTACTGCGTGGATGTCTTCCTCATTTACTACATATGGTAACTTAAACCATTGATGCTTTTTATCTGCGTGAGCCTGGATAAAGATATGGTGCATGTCGGCCCTGAAGTTGGTCGCTCCATTATATTGAGAGAATAACTCATTATTGAGCCGCAGGGTTTTTACGATCTCATATGAGATACTCATCATATAAAAGGCAAATACATAGTTTGTCATCTGCTGTAGGTTTTTATCCTGTGAAACCCACAGAGATGCGTACCTTGCTGCGCTAGGCATGTTCGGAGGTATAGCAACAAACTACGCCTCGGTAGGTTCTTGCCATCCTACCAGTGCGATAAGGACTATCAACCATGTGTAGTGAAAGGGCCTACCTTTCTCTTGCGTGTCGCGGTCATCTTCAAGGAATTCTTTTGCAATGTACACTGCCCAATTGTAACTGTAGCCTTCGGCACAGTTCGCAGCAATTCTGATAATCGGAGCAGGTACTTCATTTGGTTTGCACTTCCGCATTAGCTTGCATGCTAAGAGCTCAGTTGCGAAGTGAATGTTCTGGTGTTGAATCGTCGAAGTGTGATACCCTCATTTCCCCTTCGTCAAGCCGAAGCGGTCCTTCATGCTTTGTGCGAGCTTCGTATCGTCATGCTTTGAAGGAAACTCGATCCCCGGATCAGCCCCTGCCATTGGTAAGCCTGTGATCCTATGAATAAGTTCACCATTGATAGGAATTCTCTTGTCTCCTATCCATAGGTGGCCATCGTGCACTAATGCCAACAGCTGCTTGACCACTATGGTCACCTGTGCGCTGTGACCAAAACGGGGAACATCGAGCATCTTCAACAAACCAGCTTTATCCAAGCCAGCAGCCCACTGTTGTACTTCTAGCAATGTCGCCCCAGTCTCCGGATACTTGACGAAATGTAAGTATGTTCCTGGTGCAAACTGTGGAAACTTCCCACGATCACTCGTGTCGTGGTCTGCATACTTAATTCGGTCTATTTTCCCTGTCATGGTTCCGACCAACTGCACACCTTGTGGCAGCGAAGGGGTGCATACAGTGAACTTAGCGTTCCACTGAGGTGGTTGAAATCCTGGTCGAACAGGTTGAAGATATGGTGCATGCTACGATGCAATGTTCTCATCCCCTTCAGGTGGGATCTCTGCTGAACCTGATGGATTCATCTTGGGATCCTCCGGTGTTTTCCCTGATTGCTTGTGTCTGTCTTCGTTCTGCTTAGGGCGTACTTCTAGTTTAAATTTATTCCTGGTAGATCGTGTCTGCCTTGGTTGAGATGGTCCTGGGGGAGTTTCTTCATAGGGTGCAGAGGTAGGTGGGTGGCTAAAAAGGTCCTGCAGACCCCCCTGTTCAAATTCTCTCACTAAATCCTGAAGCTCACGCTTAGCTGTCATGGGGTCAATTGTGAAACTGAAGACAATGCGTAATGCGAACTTCGGGGCTATGGGTGTCTTCTTATAGAATCCATCCATGAAATCAGTCATAACTGTGCATTGAAGACACCAAATCTGACAGAGATCTTGTCCTAACGGCGCTAGATTTCCCAAGATCTCATTAATACAGGCAGTTAATACAGGTAACGTATCGGCGCTGCCAATTGTGATTTCTTCCAATGGTCGTATTTTAAGCTCCAACAGATCTTTCCATATTCGGCACAACCAGTAACTCTATTTGCGCCATAATAAGGGCAGTCGACATTTCCTGATACCAGCTTCCACATGGCTTCGAGCTTCCACCCCCGACAGAATGTCTTCCATAGCCTCAATGATTCCTTTCATTTCTAAGAACTTCGCTGGAAATAAGTCCTGATACTCATGGAGAAGTTGGGTTACTTTGCTCACCATTTCTTCATCCCAATAATCTCCAATGGTAGCATACTTGGGGTGTTCTTCTGACCCAATGTTTATTGTCCACATCTTCAAGGGCTGAGTCACTTTAGGTGCTTCAACTGCTGGTCCATGTACTTCGCAGTGTCCTTTTGACTTAGGAATATTAACATTGCACGGGTCATCATCCTCGTCAATTGTGAGGTTATAACATTCTATTGCATTAGCTTCTTGTGCCTTCCAATCAGGTTGGTACTCTGCTATTTCTTGATCATCAAACACCTTAGTATGGATCATCCTAATAGCTGCGTCTAAAGCAGGAAAAACGTCATTAATAGAAAATGACAGCACAAAACTATCAACAAGACTATCCCAACTTACAGTACCATGGCGAAGCTCGAATTCCGCATACCATTTCTTTTCTATAGGTTCCAGAGTATGCACAAACCTATGTACCCACTCTTCACGAGGTACACGCTTCCAGGCTTCATAGCATTGCTCCAAATGTTCCTGAGGGCTAGTCTTACCATTAAACCTGCTTCGCACCTCCTGAGGTTGATCCATGAATCTCAGGAAAAGGGACTTCTGGCATGCTTCCCAACTATGAATGTACTTTTTATGACCATTCCACCATCTGGCTGTGGTGGCTTTGAATGCTGAATCTAGAGTCTCCAGTTTCTGTGAATCTGGTACCTGTTCTGAGAAGTGTATAATAAAATCTGTTGGGTCTGTCGAGCCATCAAAGGTAGGCAAATCTCTTGTCTGCGAATCAAGCCATCTGAGAGACTTGGTAATTCTGGCACATCGATGTCCATGTAGCTCATAGAGTCTATTCTGCCAATTCTCTAGACCGTCATTTGAATCAGTCATGCAGGAGATGTCACACTGCCAATCCATGATACCTTCAGCAGTAGGATCAACATAATCTTCTTCCTTAGCTGTGATGTTGTAGATGTGATCCAAAACATCCTAATATTCATCTCTAAGTGGCCATGTGTACCTTTCTCCTTGAGAAGGGTCCAGTGGTACTATGACTCTCAAAACTTTCCCTTCGAAAGTCATCTATCTCTTTTTAAGGTTAATGACTGCAGCATTTTCCATTGCCCATTCAATTCCTAACAATGCTAGATAGGGATTGCTATCATCGATAATCTCAATAACTTCAAAGTCTGCTAAAGTATTGACCCCATCAATATCTACTGGGACACTAGGGAATCTTCCTAGGGGCACAATATTCTGCTGATTGGCTAATCTTAACTGTATAGGGGACCATTCTAGGGTAGGCTTTCCCATTTGTTCCCATGTCTGCTTAGTTAGGACATTTACTTCTGATCCTAGGTCCAGAATGACATCAGTCATGTCATACTCTCCTATCTGAGCATGCAATCTCATTTCTCTGCTAGTTCTTTTGACTCTATTAATAGTTTTTTCCTTACCAGAGCTTCGCTGAGGTTCGCAAGAAGTAATAACTTTTTGTAACTCATTTAAAGAATTCTGATTTCTTAAGAGCTTCATACAACTCTGTAAAAATGAAGACAGTGTACTTACTTTATCCGTCGAAGCTTCTTGAGACTATGCCTGCTGCTGAGGCTGTTGCGCAGGTGCTACTGATGTGCTCGGATCAGCAAAGTCTTTTTTGGCTTCCATAAAGTTCTCTTTTTCTCTTCCCACATCGAAGGTTGGAATTTTATCTGGGGCCTTATGAACCCAAGCCTCATCAGGCTGTTTCTCCTTATTCTGTATTTGCGTCATAGCGCCACTCCTTGTAACAACATTAATGGCTGGGATAGGTCTTTTCTCTATAGAAATCATCTGAATATTCTGAGTGGGAGCACTATTTCTTTCCTGTATCTTAGCGATCAGCTGCGGGCATTTCTCAATCACATGGTCGACGGCTCTGTAATATCGACATGTCGTAGTTGGGTTCCGACAGTCTCTAGCTAGATGTCCTACCTGGTTGCAGTTGTAACACACAACCTGACCTCGTCCTCTTCCAGCCATACCACCACGACCACGACCTCCAAAAGTACCTTGACCAGATGTACTACCACGGTATCCATATCCATCATTGCCTTGTCCATCATTCTATACCCTATAAGCATCATAGGTTCGTTCTCTCATGAGGTCAAAACTACGACATTCATCTTCGTTATGTCCAACTGACTTACAGAACTTGCAATAGGGGTTCTTCGGTACTTGCACATATCTCTGTAGCAGATAGCAGTCTTCAGGTCGATGCTGGCCAGTTGTCCTATAGATCTCACAATATAGAACACTAGGGTTGAATGGGTTTGGCGCACCAAAATTCAGATAATTTCTTACCACAGGACACTATTCCTTGTCGTGACCCTCTGTCCAACATCGTGTACACCAAACCTCTTCGCGACTAGATTTCCCCTTCTTCATGTCACGAAGCTCCAAATCCATTTTGGCCAACTGCGCTTGTATTTGAGCTATACCAGAATTATCTTTGACAGGAGCGGTTTCGAGCTTCATAGCAATCTCCAAAGCCAATTGCTGATCAGCAACCTTTTGTTGCATGAGTGGAGCCCTGATATGCGGTAACAAAGCGGCAATGAACCATTCCTTATGATGCGCTAGTACAATGGTGAAACTAACTTGATCTAACAGAACTTTGAACCTCTGATCAAAGTACCAAACTGATTCTCCTCACCTCTGCTGAATCTCTTTCAGTTTCGTTATGCACTGTGACTCTGATTTAGGCTTTTTAAATTCTTTGACCATTGCTGCTTTAATATCATCTAAGGCATGGTTCTGAGTACTGGAGAATTTCATGAACAGGTCAAATCCTGGTCTCTGAAAGAAGTCACCAGCTGCGTTCTTCTTATATCTTGATCCACAATGTTCTTAGTCATCCACACAGCTTCACATAAAAACCAAAATTGCTCTGGATCCTCTGATCCAGTTCCTCTAAATACTGGCAGGTTAATGTCATCATTCATATGGGCCATCGGGGATATAGGGGGGGAGGGAGGGGGACTGGTAGTAGGCGGGGGGGAACTTACTAGGGTAGACTGACCTACGACAGGAATACGCAGGCTAGGGCTACTTTCAGACTGCGATGGATTCTCAGGGATAACAGGTCTTCGCTACGGGGTTACCGGAGGGTTTCCAAAAGAAGGGGTTTCTTCGGGCTCTGAGTTTGCTGGGATTTTGGGGGTATACTTGGTATTCTGACCTAGGGTATAGGATCCAAAATTTCTCTTGTACCTCTTGCCACTTCGCAACAAACCACTTTGCTCGTCGAATTCACTTTCACTTGCAAACATAGGTTAGTAATACTAAATCTAACAGTCTGATTCAATGACCAATATACCTTTTTCAGATAATAGCATTTTAATTCTCAAACTAAATGAATTCAAGTACTTACCCCTTGGTCCTTTGAAAAACTGCCGTTCAGCTTCGCTAAAAGCGGTGATTGTGTTGATAGCAAACTCCGTCATGAATGCTTCAAGGGTTCGTGTCGTCCAGAAATCAACAGCTCGGGATATCTCATTGTTTACTCTTTTCAATATATTAATTCTTACGGGGGTCCAATCAGGAAACTGACCCTCTTGGAAGTTCGTCTTCCTCTCTGTCAACGTAGATAACCACTAGTGCAACTCTATGTGGATACTACCAAAGAAAATTTCATAAACATTAGAAAAAACATACCTTTGTAAAAATTCCTTTGAACTACGACGCAGATCTTTGTTCTCTTGTTCAACAAATTTCAGATAAGTCTCTTCAATCCAATCACCAATTTCTTTCACTGAGGGCCTCAAAAACATAGCCCTCTAGCTATGACGTAAACCCCTCTTGAGCAGATATTGAGTTTAGCCGGCAACAAAACCAATTTGTTGGGCTTAGGGCAGACCCGGGTTCTATACTTTTGTCTTTGCACCAACAAAAGACCCACAGTGTTGGCCCTTTCAGCAACAACCTGTGAACAGGTTGCAGTCTCACCCAAAACAGCTATGGGGTGCTGCAGAATAAGGTTTCTGCAAGCAGAAGAGGGATATTACTATACCTTTATCCTTTAACAAATAATAATCATACAACACAGATCTTCGACATTCACTTGTATAGCTTCACAATTAGATAAACAAAAAGTTCCTTGCTTAACCCTTACTGGGAATTCACAACGAAGCTAGTATTTTAGCAATGATCTTACTTATCAATTATATATTTATCAATGCATAAAAGAACATAACAAAACAGCACAAAAGAACCACAACACAGGATATAACGTGGTTCACCCCCAGTTTAGGGGCTACGTCCACAGAACTGTGTTTTATTCAACTCTTTACAAAAACCACAGTTCTGATCTACGCACTCAGCTGCAGATCCCAATTTGCCTTCTTCTTCTTTGATCTGCTGGACTCGGCAATAGACCTCAATTTGCCTTATCCAATTGTTCAACTTCTCTGCATTCGCTTCCCCATTGAACATGGGCAAATCAAACTTCACATTGAGCTTCAATAAGGGCTTCTTTTGAGGCTCTTTGTGAGGAACCTTGGAATGCTGAGAATGAGATGAGGAAGAAGCACTGGAACTTGTGCTTGAAGCTGAAGGTGAAGAGGGAAGCTCAGGAGGCTCTTCGCCACCTCCTCCTCGGTTAACTGAAGCGTTGCCTTCGTCCTTCACTTCTTTGTCTTCCTTCTTTACTTCACTGCCTTTTCTTTCTTTTGCCATGTGTTCTTCATAGTCTGCAAACAACTTGTCTACCTTGTCGGCCATCATGTAGAAGACCTTGTGAAAGTTTTCCTCCATCTCGGTGCGGGCATCATTAGCTTCCATATTTTTCCTTCGGTGTGCACATCCGATCTCAGAATTATAAGGCTCTAATGTACCCTCACCAGCTTGCAGTTTAGCCCTCATGAGCATCCACACTCACAATCCAACGTCAAATAGCCCTGCTCTGATACCACATGATCCGGAAACAAGATCTTTGCTACTCTATGACGTTAACATGAATTGCATAAACAGCATGAACGACGCTCACAAATCCATAAGAAGAGAACCAAACAACATAGACAACATGCACATAAAGACAACAAGTTGATAACGGAGTTCGTCCAGGATGGACTACGTCTCCGGGCCTGCTTCTCAATAGGAGGGCCGATCTATAATCTCAGCATAAGGCAAAATACATGGCAATGATACAATGATACCTTGGCGACAATGTTCAGGAAGAGAACCGCTGCCCAAAACACAACAAGACTGCTTCCAGCAACTCCAAAGCCTGAAGACGATGCAAAACGAGTATAAACACTCGTACCTTCCTCCTGCAGAGCTACA